>WBNM01005720.1:572748-640924 GCA_013399055.1 Ramphastos sulfuratus
CCAGTCACAGTTTGAGGCCATTCCCTCTTGTCCTGTCACTATTTATCTGTGAGAAGAGACCAGCAACAGCCTCTCCACAACATCCTTTCAGGTAGTTGTAGGCAGCAATACCTAAATATGAAAATATCTAAACATTGATATTATCCTTGGGTAGATTTATATAATATTTGGTGTTTACATTCATTAAACTTAACAGAACTATTTCCAACCTGTCCCAGTCACTCTGGATTCTCACAGACCCTTCCTGTACAATGGGTATCAAACCTCTATTTCTATCTAGACTAGTCCCACACTGAGCTGCTGCCTTCCCAAGGCACACGGCTGCCCTGCGCCAATATAACACAGGGCTCATCCCTGTATATCACATTAGCACTGTGATAGCCTATTTTCATCCTGATCCTCACACTTACTCCTGGCTCTAAATTGTTCTTTATAAAGAGGTCTGCAGGGACCTTGTTATTTTTATTGCTGTAATAAGGCAGCTCTACAGGAGAGAAGGAAAGTGTTTAGAAAGATAGTAAAGGCCCTGAGGCTGTCTGAATGTCAGGGAAGGCCTGTTGCAGAGGCCAAGCAACTTAGGCTCTTGCCTTGGTCAGCACTAACCGCCTTGGCTTGCAAAATGTGCACCAGGCACTAAAATACAAAGGGTGAAGCTGCCCAACTCAAGAATTAACCTGCACCAGGATCCCTGACCAAGACAGGAAGTAGAGCAGAGATACAACACCTCCTTACACAGTGCTTTGGGCTGGTGCTCCTGCTTTCATCCTCAGGGAACAGCCACCTTCAGCAGCAATGATCTGTACCCTAGGGAAATGCTCAGTAGAAGCAAATTACCAGCAGCACATTTATATATTTGAAGTAATTCAAAGCACAGGTTCATCAGACAGGTGTTACCCAAATTGTGTGCTCAGCAGGCACCAATGTTCTGCAGTCCTGTTACAGGACATGTGGAGCCAGCACTGGCAGCTGGCAGAGCGGGCTGGATCACCTTCTCTTCCTCGTTTCACAGGCCCTGCCCAGGGAACTTTTGGGGCATTTCTAGCAGTTTAATGTATCTGTTAGTATGATTCCCTTGCCACTTCTATGTGACAGCTTTATCTTGGCTTTTCCCATGGTAGTCTTCCCCCAAGTGTATACCTCCAGGTGAAAAGCATAGGCACACTGGCATCTTTCTTTGTGACTGAAAGAATTTGAAAGAACACACCACACAAGTCTTGCTCTGTGCTTGGCACTTTGTGTGATGTGAAATCTCTAACACCATTACTGCAGGTTGAGGAGATGTGGTAGATGTGTGCCCAGAATGGGGACTGACTGGGTAAACCTGATGATGGCTGAACAAACAATGATGCATCATCAGACTTGTCTCTCAAGACTCCAACAGAACAGGTTTTCAAAAGACAGGTAAGTGTCCTGGTGGACCTAAAGGAGATGAGTAGCACACTGACATGTGAGAAGGGCCTGTCAGTAGAGAGAATCAGTGCACTGGCTGAAATATCTATTGATCCTTTTAGTGATGTTGTCTGATCTGAAAACAAGTCCTCCAGCATGCATGACAGAAAATCACAGCCTGGATTTAATTTCCAAATCATGCAGTAATAACACAGAGGGAGATAATGTTAAAGGTAGAGCAAGTGTAAGAGACTTCCAGGGCTACAGCTGAAGCACAAACAAACATTAAATAAATTGGGTGACAAGAGCTGTGCCCATCCTCGCTGGAGCCACTCTGGCTGAGCAGAGATGCTCAGAATGCTTTTGATCGAATGTCAAAAATCACAAAATGCTGTTTCATCAGGACCAGAAGTGCTCCCTGGGAACATGGGCAATGCAGCAAAGCTTGAAATAGGAATATTTCTGAACAATTTGTTCCTACGTTCTGAAGTCTATACCCCTATATACTTTATTGTTATATATCATCTCTGACACTTCGAAATTATTGCACAGAAATGCGTCGGTATTAGAGAAAGGCAATGTTTTGATAATGCTATTTTGAAGAGGTTTTCCCACTGAAACATTTCAGAAGTTTTGTCCAAGGTAGCATTTCAACAGTTCAATTTTTAACACAATTTAGAACAACAACAACAAAAACCACCAAAAAAACCAAAACAAAACACCAAAACAAAACACGAAAACAAACAAACAAACAATTCTGAAATACCTGAATTTCTTGGGGGAATCAATATTTTGTACTACGAGAAACCTTACTGCTGAGAAATTAAAAAGTTAGCAGCCTGGGAAGTGATTCATTGCAGCAGCAGCAACATGAGAGTCCACTGCACTAGCAGATGAGGCTGTTGTATGATGCCAATACAGAAACTAGAGCTTCAGCAAACCCTTCATCTCCCTGGTGAATAACTGAGCTCAGTAGCTCACAACTGTTTGCTTTATACGCTCCCTTGTTGTTGCCATGAGGCCAAGCACACACATTCAGTTCCCTCAGCATTCCTGCAAGACTTAATACTCATTCCAGGTTCCCTCTTGGCACAGAGAATTTACTGGCTTGATCCAAAAGTGAAAGCAGCTTTTCTTGTCTCAATCCCATTGCTTTCAGCAAAGTGGCAACTCTTTTTTCTGAGTGTGCTGGGACTGAAAGAGAGAGCTCTGCACTACATACCTGTGCAACCCACAGAGGCTTGGCCTGGAAGATGTGCAGCAAGAACCATTCTGCCACCATTCTCTCAGAGTTGTTTTTAAGGTCTTACAAGGCAGTGATTGATCTGCTCATTGCAATAGGCTTGACTAACATTTTATTACCTATCCCTACTGAAAATGTTATTTGATTTAGGTTCAAAGAGCTCATTATGTAGGGCTTTTTTTTTTTCCTCTTCTCAGGAAAAAAAATGTAATGTGGAATAAGAAAGTATCAAATACTGAGCTAATTACAATTTGCCAGGGTTTGGTTGGTATATGAGTGTGTCTGAGATTTTGCTCATTACCAGTTGCATAATATAATTTCCATTGCACAGTTAATTAGTACCCAAAAAAATAACCTAAGGAATTTACACAAGCATAGTTGGAGGACAAGAAATAAATCACTGTGGAATAGATCTGGGGAAAATCCCCAGTGAGGACATTTTCACTATTGAAGTAAAACACTCAGAGGTTTAACTTTCAAAACAGACATTCTGGGAGAAGCTCAGGAACATTTTGAGGACAGCCTTTGTGCTATATTCATACAGTTAAACTCCATTTCATTCCACAAACTAAGTGCTTTACATCGCTGATGTCAGTAGACCTCCAAGCAAGACCCAACTCAGGCCTGGGGGTTGTGCTTTCCATTGGCTTGATGGAAGCACCAAAGTGACACTCAGCCTGTCTGGGTGGAGCTGCCTTTCATCACAGTACTTTGTTTCCAAGACTCTCCTCCTTGTAACAGTTCTTTCCAAAGACCTAAAGCTGATTTAAAGAAATTTCACTTAAGTACTATCACAGGTAGCTCTTCCTTCTACCACCATAGTATTCATCCCAAGACAGTGGAAAATGTCATTGATCCTTTGAAGTCAAGAGAGCTACAATAGACAAGTTGACAGATCTGCTCCCTCACAGTCAACCGGGCTCCCTCAGTTTATGTGTAGCCACATGAATTACCTTCCCAGCTGTGCAGTGTCGCTGAGAAATAATCATCTTGCTCCTAAAAGGCTCCATCTTGGCTCATGTTGTTCACCACTGCAGGAATGGGACATATTGAAAAGATACCACTTCAGTTTTGAGGCAGGTGGAATTTACTACATATGTTGACTTGGTTGAGTCAGTTGAGCTCTTCTGAGCTTTGGACTGGAGCCGAAAGGAACAGCTCTCTGTGCACTTCTAAACCAGTTCATTCCTTCTTTCAGCCCTTTTCAATTCAGATGGAAACAGGTCCAGTTGTTCTACTTCCAACCAAAGGAGAGAATAAATTTACAATGTACATAGGCATACTGCCTGTGAGGCTCTTCCAGCAGCAGGGCAAGAAATAAAGCCTACTGGGATGGATTAAAACCAATGACCATCCCAGACCATTTAAAAATAAGTTAGACAGCAGTAACCAAATACGTTGCCGTAAAAAGTATTGCTCTGTCTGGGTCTGCGTTTGCCATCATATCAAAGCCTAGAAGTGGTCTCCCATTTCCCTCAATTGGAATTCTTCATTATTCACCACTCCTCCCAAATCTGATGTGATCTGCAAACTAGGAAATCTTGCTTTCTATGTCCTCAGCCAAGTCTTTCATACACTGTAACTATCAGAAAGACCAGGATCCGCCAGTGCAGTCTCCTACAGTACACGCTCCTTTATTAACTTGTCTTTCATCTTGAAAGGCTTCTATTTATGCCTCCTTTCCCCACTCTGCTCCTGTCCTCTGGCCAATTTTCAATCAGTGAGCCAATTCTTCCCCTTTCCAACTCCCCACCTTTAGACATTAACCTCCGACGTGGGACCCTGTCAAACACTGTCTGAAGATCCAAGCCTCTCCTGACTGCTGCTTAGCCTCTTGTCTATGCCGACAGGAGTGTATGTTCTAAAAAAAGAAATTTCCAAAAGTTAGCGAGGCAGAAAAGGTCCTTTTCGGAAACCATACTGGCTATCTTTGGTCAAGCTGTGCGTTTCTCAACAGGCCACCTTTCATCTATTAAAACATTTTCTAAGACTTGTCTTCACCTGAAGGGAAACGAACTTCCCTGCAAGACCCTGGTGCACATCTGGGTCGTTCCTTAAATAATGGTGGGAGGCTGTCCGCTTTCCACCTTTGAGGAATCTCCTGCAAAACACTTCAGCTCTGTGAAGTGCCTGTGAAAACCTTTCCAATTTAGACCCACAGTTCCTTTAACCTCTTTAATAAGAGAGCCATGGAGTAGGGGGTTTGGTACCAACCATCCACTTCACACCCTCCAGCTCCCTGAAAGCTTCGTTTTCTGTGCTCTCTTTTTCTTTGAGGAATAAAGTCTGGTTTCCACCTTTCTACTTACAACTTTGGTCCAGACGGCTCCTCTCTGACTCAGGTGTATTCTCTCTGCCAGTAGCCAAGCCTGATATTTCTACTTGCCTCTTCTCTACTCCATAACCAATAGATTAAAACAAAACTAGCTTCCATCTTTGCAGCCAGCCCTATTTTCCCTGCTGACATGCAGACTCTGCCAGCTTGTTCTCACCCTGCTCAGCTCCGATGCCAAAATGTCCCCAATTACCAAAGAATCCCATATATCCTGCTCTGTGTGTGATCACTCCTACGCCATTATCTTGCCGCTCAATTCATAGCCTCTGCCTAGAAGCAGCAGTAAACCTGTCTCAATGTGCCACTTTACATCCACATTGCGTCTCCTTGGTCTCCAGAGAAGTGTCTCAGCTCACAGTCACCTTTCTGCTATGCCACTTAGAGAGATATGTGTGTGCAGGAGCAGCTTCCTTCCTTGCATGCCGAGGAGGTGATGAATATCCTTTGTTGCTTACATGAACAGGTATTTCTCCAGGCCACAATGTTGTTCTGCATGATTAGAAAGAGTTGACTTAAACACCTTCAGATGATTGCATGGGCTAGTTCCAGTACGATGCATGGAGTGGTTGTAATTTTTTATCCACTGCATATTCCTATTGCAGAAAGGAGAGAGAAAAATCTTACTTTGAGCAGAAGTTCTTGGGTTTGAGTCATTGATGGTGCTTAGGAGGACAGGGTAAAAAGATCTACCCTAAACAGTTCATGTGTCCAGTAAAAAGATTGAATTCCTCACAGACTGCCAAACCCATCAAAAAGTACCAAAATAGGGAGAAGTAAAAATCATTCTCCTCTACCTGCCCTGCTTTAATGTTCTTCACACTAGTTAGGACAAACTAACTCTTCGATTCAGCTTGAGCTTTTTCATTGTCTTGGTTTCAGGTCATCCCATGCAACAATAGTTCCTTCTTAGAAACCCTTCCAATCTACTGGATAAATAATGGTAAAACAGCAATTCTTCTGGCAGCTGGTGGAGCAGAGGACTAAGAACCAAGCTCTTCATGGCACTGTGCCAGGCAGACACACCAGCGGACAAAGCTCTACACTCTGGGCTACTGCAAGCAGCAGCTACATCAGGAGGAAATGGCTGCTCCTCTGGGCTTTCCTGAATTCCTCCGAGTCCAAGCGCTCTCCAGCTGCACCCACCTGGCCAGGCATGGCCTATGGGAATGTTCATTCTCTATGTGAAGAAAGTAGGTCAGACCTCTCACAGGTGCTTGCTTGGCTACCTCTTATGGCCTTGCTGAGCAAAAGTGGCAGAAAGGCCAGAAAGGCAGACTGGGATTGCCCAGCACTGCCCAGCACCATACTGGCAGCCAGTGGTGCAGCCAGGGACAGGGTAATTCATCTCATCTGGTCTGGCGCTCTGGCTGCAAGGTCATCTGCCACTTCCAGCTCTAAGCCCTTACTGAAGCAAACTCTCAACTTGTCCTCTGGACTCCACTTCCCTTCCCCCTCCCCACAAGATAGCCAAGGTCACATTTGCTGAGTTTCAGGCTCCAGAGAAGCTTTGTTTGTTTCAGACAAGCCAGGGGGAGCAGACAAGAGAGAGTCAGTCAGTGTTATCACAACTAATGCAGCTCATTAGAATTGTTTTAAACTCTGAAAGCAAATGAATATCTAATGAGATTTCCCCCCAGGTGTAATTAGCAATAAGCTTTACATTGCTCTAAAAATACCCTCCAATTTTTTGAAAAACTAAATGCAGATAACTGGAAGCTCTAGTTACACTTAATGAACTGAACAAAGCACATTGAAAACTAAGAATATTTTAATTGTGTTTATTTAGCCTTCAGCAAAGGATCCAAGACATTTTCATAATCACCAAATTAATTCCAAATGCTTCTTTGTAAGTTGTCCAGCTATGCAATGTCGATGCTGATCATACACAGTAGGCTACGTCCTGACTGGACAGTCCATTACTAACCAATGCATTATTCAAGAAACTAAAGCCATCTCTTCACCAAGCTTTCCCTCCCCCTTCTTCCTCCCATGGGCTGTGTAGTGTACAAAGAGTTTAGAAACTCTGCAGTTCTGGTTAGTGAAGATAATTATTAGATAGCTTTTTTGGCCACATCTGCCCCACAGAGAATGGTGAGGAAAACACTAATTTTCTTTAAAATTCTCAAGAGTTATTAGAAGTAGGCAGTGCTTTTCACATACTCACTTCAAATCAATTGGCAGGTGGACTTCGTATCACTGAGCATCCCAAATGATCAATTTATTTTGGCAGCTATCAGCCAAAGCTGTTTAAAACTCTGACCTTTGAAGGTAAAGAAGATACAGTAGGCATCATCTTTCCCTAGAAATATTTAGGACTCAATCCTGGTTTTGATTAAATCAGAAAAACATTGGCAAGGTCCCATGTCATGGTTTCTCTGCTTCTGGTGATTGCTGCCAGGCTTTTGTAGATGTAGAACAAGGTGGCCCTATCATGAGTACCACTTTCAATCAAGTACCTTCAGCCTGCCTTTGTCTCCAGCTTTTGCTAACAAGTGGCACCAAAAAAAAAAAATTCAAAAATCACAGGACAGGATGGAATTGAGGCCCCAGTCCTGCAGCCCCACACACACACCACTGCAAGGGAACATCTCAGTGCAGCATTCATGTCCCCACACACCTCCTGCAGATGAAGGGAACTGAACAGCTTCCTGCTTTACCTTCATCAGCTGCAAAGGGCAGTTTGGGAGTACCATGTGCCACTCAACAATCCAAAATCAAGCTGTGACTCTTGTTGGTATGTGATTGGACCCTTGCCTTTCAACCAGGCAGGAAGCCTTCCTGGGCCTGCTCACTAGGACCATCCTGCCACAAAGCACCTGTACCACTTAGACCATTGCAAGTCAGAAAAGCAAGAGCAGAGGGTGAGCAGGGCTCCTGTCTCCTTCCTGTAGTGAGGTTGGTTTAATTCAATGCCTATCACTAGAAGGAGTAGCAAGCAGAGTAATGCAAACAGAGCTTGAGTCAAAGAAACAAATTCATAGAATAGAAGCTGTGAGGCTATCTCTCCTGTGATTTGCCAGTATTGTTTCCTCAGTGCCTTAAACTGTTCTAATCTTCCATCACAGATTACAGGACTGCCGTGTCTTCATAGACAATGTGTTCACAGCTTCATTCACATGTCCCTGAATAAGCATTAAAGAGCAGGACACAAGAAGGGACCACGGCAACCCTCCCTTCTACTTCTGCTAATTGTGCCACATAAGTAGCCCCTGAAGCCCCAGCTCAGGCCGGGGCACAGCCTTGATGCATTGCTTCACAAGATCCAGGTAGTCAGATCCCATTGATGTCCTTTGTGACTCCATGCCTAGCGTGCCGGCTTCCTCTGAAGCATTGCAAAGGAGAGTTAATTAATTCTGATCCCTCCTAATAGTCTTCTAGGTCACAAATTGGTGATTCAGCTTCATTAATTTGATTTCTAACATTTCATCCTTTGCACTCTCTGCCCGATTAGCTTCTTGAAATTTAGTTTCAGTAAATGGGATGAGCAAGGCAGAAACTTCCAAAGAGATTTTCCTCATTGGCATTTGGAGGACAAGCCACAGCGCAAACCTCCTGGACTTGCAGCCAGGGTGCGGTCATCTCAATTTTGCAAACTTCTTGCTGACAGGAGTGATGAGACCAGGCTGCAGGCTGAGTCACTTTGCAATGGAACCATTGATTCTCCTTTCACACAGGTTTCAATCAAGAAAAGCACCAGTGCAAATTGCACGTGGAGTCAGACTAGCACAGGAGAAAAATGAGGCCACAAAATAGCTGGTGAGAACAAAGAATTAATTTTTCTGATAGTGTTTTTAAATAAAAGCTGATGATGATTCACAGGTGTGTGTCAGCAGAGCTTACACCTACTGAGAAGTTCTCTGTTCTTCCAGGCATCTACACGTGTGATGTCAGGAAACAAAGCAAACCATATTAGCTGTAGTCTGGGCGAGTAAGAACCTTCTTTCCACCCCTCTACCTTATCCCACAGTCTGCCTTACGTGCAAGGTGAGTTTGGAGGATCAGCAAGGAGGGTTAGAACCAGAATGATTAGTTGGGTTAAAAGCAGAAGCCCAGGGAGAAAACATACTGACTCTGAGAGAGAGACTCTCTTTTATTTATGTTTGTGTCCTTGTTTTCATACATCTCAGCAAGCCTATGAGTGAAGTAAACATCACCATTGTTTTTCTTTTCACAGCCTATAATCTTTTTTCATTAAAATATTCCAATTTGCCTCAAACCAGCACAGCCACTGAATGCTCTTCCTTTGTCTTACCTCATTTTCAGACAGGTCATTGCTATAAGAGCCCCTGAAAGTGAATATTGCAGGTGGAGGAAATTAATACATTGTTCTGTGTTTGGAGTCTGGGTGGGGGCTAAAAACTAAAAGACATTTTTCAAAGTGACCATTATGGGCCATTTCTGGGTTTCAGATGAGGAGATTGTAACATGACATGCTCATATCTGTGTCTTAATATAGGAGTGTTTATTGCATCCCAGTGTACAGCATACTTTTTCCAATGGAATGACCAAGGCCTCCCAGCAAATAAGTTTCAGCATACTTATGCATACCCACAGAAATCATTATTTTGGCTGGGCAGGGAAGAGGGCAGAAATCACATCAGTTGTACTCAAAAAGCAGCATGTCATTCTGCAACACTGAAAGTTTCAAGAGAGGGTCCAAGAAAAACTAGAAAATGTTCTGTGGTCTGTCTTGATCCAGGCAGAAAAATGCACCGTTTGTTTCCATACAGATTACTAAGGAACATCATCTTCTATCTGAATTAACCCCAAAGCTCATTGTGAACCTCAGCCCAAGCCATGCCTTTGAGCCAAGTTTGAATCAGAGATGTGCATGTGATTTTGCCATGAAACCACAAGGCAAGGCAAGTTTGGGGATATTCTATCAAACCTAAGCCAAAGTTTCTCACAGCAGAGAAATGTGAAAGCAGACTGGTCCCACCTGGTGTGTGGGTTTCACTGCAAACACATCACAGAGCTCGAGCTGCAAAAGGAAACAGATTTCTGAGGCCAAAGGAAATCTTGGGGTGAAACTATTTTCTAGGAAATGAGCTGAAACATGCAGATGTACACCCAGAGCAGCACAACCTGAGAGAGAAAACAAACCTACAGCTGTGGCTGGAAAATAAACCTGCCCTGTCGGCAGCACAGCTTTTCACATCACAGGAGCCAATGAGAAAGTGCTCAAGTGTTCTCACTGCTCAGACATGTGCAACCTGGACCCTTCGCTGGGCTTATTGTTTCCTTGCAAAAGGCCCATTTATAGCAAGCCCAGCAAGCCTGAGAGGGGAAGGAGGACAATGGCAATCTTGCCCATTCAGCAGCAGAGGCCTAGGAAATATTTGCTACTCCAGGAGAGCAGCAGAGGCGCCTTTTGAAAGCTCTCTTTGCTGGGAGCTGAGTGACAGCTGAATCACAGTGCTGCTTTCCAAGAGCCAGACCTCAGTAGCACTGCCAAGAGTGGCCTGTTGTATTCAGAGCCCCGACACAGCTGCAGTTACTGGGAGGTCCTGCCATTGTCCTCCCCCATCAGAAAGATGTTTCTGTCCCCCCTTTATAGACCTCCATCGCTGCCCAGTACAGGCAGGCTGAATGAAAATGTCAGCAGCAAGCATGGAGCAGATGTGAAGGGACCATGCTCTCTGACCTGGATTCACCCATCACGTGGGCTAACACTGCTAGATTGAGAATGGCTTTAGAAGACAACTTCAGGGGGATGGGATGCTGCCATTTGAAACAGTGTGAATGTGGGGCACAGATCTTACTAACTCAGGAATAGTGCTTCAGGGTCGGCTGAGAGAAATTCTTCCAGGGAGACATCCAGGAAGAGATGGGCACTCTAAGAGTTTAGCAGGATTTGTGCACTCAGGGTATACTGAAAACTCTCCCCATCGAATCCCACTCTTAATTTCCACACAGTGCAGTCTCCACAATTTCTACACCACTTTTTAATGGTGTCTGTAGCCTTCAAGGCCAAGCTTTCAAAGAAATAAAACCAATAAAAAGTAAGAGTTTCAGAAAGCATTACTAATACTCCAGAAACTAAAGAAAGCAGTCTGTGGTATCATTCTGTCTGAGGAATAGTAATATGAAATTTATTCCAAATAAAAATAAATAATTAAAAGATAACTAGTGTAGCTTCACAGTCCAAAGTAAATAAGGCACAGAAAAAAAATCCAGAACTGAATAAACTAACACAAAAATGCCATACATGTTCAAAACAAAATTTAAGTAGATTTTGTCCCCATTCCATTTGTGACACTTCTGCAGCGAGTGCTAGAACTGTAATTCATTAGCCCAGTGCTCATGTTGAGATCTTACATATTCATCCAAAGTGCATCCAACTGTCTGACTATACAAAGATCCAGAACATGCCCCAGCTCCAGCATGCAGTGCCCCAGCAGCAAGCACACATCACCAAGCGACTTACAGGACTACCCACGGCTGCAGCTAGCATACGGGCACAGATTTCCAGCATTTGAAGAAAGGCCCAAACAACACGATTGATGGCTGGGCAAGAAAAGGAAAGGAAGGGGAAAAGACTTGGGAGGTCTGTCAAGAGGACAAGCAGTGTGGTCCAGGGGGGATTTTACTTCATTTGGGAAACAACAGGACACTCACGGAAGGGACTGTGCTCCTGGGGATAGTACAGGAGAGCAGCTGCTTTACACTGTCAGCCAGATCAGAGACAATCCTGCATCCAAGGGCTGGATGTGAGCCAGGTGTGCTAAATGACTACAGAGATACCTAAGATACAGGGATGGCAATCCCTCACCAGGTTTGAAATGCAGATGAGGGTCTGCAGAAAGGGCAGCAACACAAATATCTTGGAGCTGAGAAAAGCCGACTTTGAAGGGAAATGAGACAAAGCTGAAGGAAATTGGCTGGGGTTCAATAAAGCCTGACAAATGCACAATGGAAAGGGTTTAATGCAGTCAGAAAGTAACTACATCACAATAATTCCACTTTCCAGCATTTTTTGCATCATCAGAATTTTTCTCATATTCTCTCTCCATCAGAAGCCAAAACTTCACATAGGAAAAGTCCTGCAAGAAACCTCCTGTGCCAAAGTACTAAAGACACAGAGTCTGCAAGATCCGCAATTCCCCTCAGCCAAGAAAGAAGTGCTGGCATGAGGAGAAGCAGGCACAACGGTGTGAGAGCAGGTGTTGGTGGGACTGCAGGCAAGGCGGCAGTTTGTACCTGCCACTTCAAGTGCTGTCAGGTGTGCAGGCAGGAGCAATAGCTGCTCCACTCAAAGAGCTCCTGGGTAGAAGGTCAGTGCTGTGAGTGACAGAATAAAACCAGAGGGACAGAGCAACCTCTTACCCACACTTCAAACCAAGCAAAGTGCCAGCACAGACGGCACAATGGGGCCATTGAAACCAGAGAGTGATAATGGGAGAGGAGGCGGCACCACACAGCTTAAAACCAAAGCAGATTCTTCCCAGAACATGCTCCCAGAGGCGTTACAAACTGAAGGGAAAAACAAGAGGGTAAAAATAGATTCAACTCTGATCCACAATAATTGCACAACAGGGATAACAGGAATCTCAGAGGTGGAGATCATAAAGCGGCAGAGTTTTAAAAGTTAAAACTGAGCACCAAGAATTAAAGCAGACATTGATGAATCTGGAAACTACAACCTAAAATACTACTTCAGCACTGGGATGGCTAAGACCTTTTGCTGAGTGCAACAAAGAACCCTCCCAGGATTCCTATTGCCTTGACAAAGAGGGCTCCTTACTAGGAAAGTGGGGTACATGCAGTTTATACAGCCACTAAACCCCAAGGAGAGGGAAAAGCATTCTTCTCCTGACCCTGGCTGTAAACAGAGCAGATATGAAGCCTCCACCTCCATCTTCTCACCATCTGTGTAGTTATCCTGATGAACTACAGTGCTTTCCAACCCAGCATGATTTTTCCATCTCTCAGTTCTAAGGGGAGCTTATACTGAACAAACGGCTTGTGCTCTAAGTTTAAAAGTTTGCTCTTCCCATGTATCTGTCTTTGTTCTGGTTTTATCTGCCTCAGAAGGCAAGATAATTTTTACTAACACAGAGTAATTAAAATGAGAGACTTGAGTCTTAAACAACTAACATTAAAATTTCTTCCAAGTTACTGACTCCTAAATAGGTTAGACACATTGAGGAACAGGCTTGAAAAATGAGCCTGAGGAGCCCATAGGGCTCAGCATGTGCACATGTAGGCACACGGAGGGATGCAGAGAGATTGGCACCATTCCACAGACCAGGAGTGTCCACTGAACTCCAGCCTCAGGGACAAGCTCTGCCAGCACAGTTCCTGGTCATGCTCTCTTCTCCCACCTGTCTCCAAGAAATTGCTAGCTTCTTCAGCCTCCCAGTGGAGGACAGAGCAGTGCGATAGAGCCTGGGCAAGTGCTAGGTGTATCTTGTTTTGTCTGTGTATATAAGCAGGCTCAGAACAGTGAGCATTGCCAGTTTCATATGCTAAAATATAATGACTCATTCTTTCTCCCCAAATGGATCATGTGATAGAGAGGAGAGATACACTTGGGTTTCTTTTTCTTTGCTTTCTGGTTTCCGATCCATTAGGCTGTGCTCGTTTCATGTTTTTAAAAGTTCTTGCATAACCGCAAAGAAATATCTTTTCTACTTGGAGACTTAAATTGTACAAAAATCCACTTCTTTCAGCATCTGGAAGGAAAAAAATCCCACTAAATACTGCAGGGCTTAGTCACACTACCAACAGGACAACAGTGAGCCCTCTACCAGCAATCACAGCTTTGTTCCCAAGAATCATTCTGCCTCAGGAACGATTAGGCAAAGTCAGAGAGCAAACATTCCTGCTGCTCTCACTGCTGCCTCTGTCCAACCCCCCTGAAGAACAGAGGCATGTCTTTTCCAGACTGACAGTTCTCTCACACTTAAAACATCTCAAATAGCACATGTGATTACACCAACTGGTGGTGCCTTCTACACCAGTCCTTGGTTTGTGACCATGCCACATTTCAGGAACAGCTTAGTAAACCTCTTTCTAACAACACTCTTCTTGAAAAGGAAGGGAAAGAAAGTAAACTTGCCCTCCTATCAGAAGTATTGACTATTGTTTTAATGTAACAAAGCCAAGTAAAAGAGAGGCAACAATTACTAATGCAACAGGACAGGGCTAGGGAACTGTGCTAGCCATTGCTGGAAGTTCTCACTAGAGTGACAGTGATTAAAGGGAATCTCAACTCTCCAGTCATTTACGGCAGGAACACAGGGCTCCTGCTGAAGAATGAAGCACTTGGTCTCTCTCAGTGTCACACTATATTTATATGTACCTCAGAGCAGAGGCATCTGTCATTTTTCTTTGATTAACACATTTCTAATGGGATCCAGACAAGTCTGATGGGGAGACAGGGTCTGGAGGGAAATGAGGTGGTTTTGATTCAGTCGCTGGCTTCCATCAGAATGTTGTGGTCTGCTTAGAATGTCTGTGGACATCATTTTACAACACACTCAAAAATCCCCAGGGGTTTTAAACCCTGGTTTGCAGCAGGACCCAAAGTACAAACTTGTGTAGCCAGACTGCCAGCGACAAGTAGGCACCTTTGCAATGATAGCTTTAGTGGTTGGCCAAGACAGGGCAGAACGGTGCCATTGGAATGGAGTGCAGACTCCACCACTTTCGGAGAGCTTCGTCCTTGCTGTCTTGGGAATCTGCACGCAGCAGAAGTGGCCAAGCCACTTCCTGAGTCACGTATTACTACTGCCTGCATGAGCTAAATATGTCTTGGAAGCCTCCCATTCCAGTGCTAATGCTGATCAGCCATCAGCTCTGCCTTCATGCCATCTGATGGGCTCCCAGCACTAGGTGGTCTGGCTGTAGGCACAAACACAACCATAAAGACAGTAAAATGTGGGCACGGACACATGGCTTTTTTCATGTCCACCAGATTATAACTAAAAATATTTCAACAGCTGTTTCTTTTTGCTGCAGGGGAAGGCAGGGAAAGGGAAGCACATGGCCCAAGTTATTATCTCAAGTATACTTGCCTTAATGTTGTTACTAAAATGAACAGACACAAACTATATGGCCAAAAAATCTGTGTCCAGCTGTGGACTGAAGCTTAGTAAGTTCCTCTTCCCACCTACAAGTAACTCTCAAGCAACCATTTCATGAAAGAGACTTTGAAAGCACCTGAACAGTCATTTCACTGCCCAGTGTAATGGGTGAATTACTAGTTCCTGACAGATTCTTTTCTCATCCTCTGAAGAAAAACTGTTACTGAAAAGACACAACCAGTAGGGAAGGTCCAGAGCCCCTGCCTCCACCTCCCAGAAGATGCTGACATGGAAGCCCCCCTCACATTGCATTTGCTTCACCACACTGTATAGGCTTCTGGCAAGAGAAGGCACTGACATCTCTGTGCCCAGAGGTGCCCTTTGGGCCTCTGTACTCACTCCACAAACCCCGTGCTGCCTCAGATCAGACAATGGGTATTTACTCTACTTGGAGATTTGTACAAGGGCTTTAGTCCAGTCTCCTGAAAGCAAACCCTTGGCCTTGCTGCTTGCTTGCTTTAGGCTCCACTGCAGTTACCCTGGAGGAAATGTTTCCTTCATGCTGTTTCCTGGTGTGATACCTGACACAGCAAGGCAGCATCCTCTGTATTTTAACTGGCTACTAAATATTTCAAATGCATCAGGCTCACAGTTCAAATAATAGAAACAGTCCTGTCCCAGGATAACAAAGTCACCCCTGCCTGTACAGAGCAATGGTTTGTGCCTTTCTATGTGAGCACACGAAAAAACAGTAGCAGAGTGTCACCATTCTTAACTAATTTGGCACTTCAAGCAAGAATGGGGCTTTTATCTCTTCCTTTTCATTATAACATGATGAGACAAACATTAGATATCAATAAGTAACTAAGCTGGCTACAGAGGACAAACGAATAATTGCAGACAGTTGCTTGGTAAGTGAGAAGCCTTTTTGGGCTCGATCACCACCTGTAGGCAAGCTTTGATTCGTACATGAGATTGTGGAAGAGAAAAGTCAGGCACAATGCAGATGTGCACAAGAGAGTAGTACCTCATTTCTGCTGGTACCTGGGACAGCAAATACAGGCAAGTGCAACTCCTCTAAAACCCCAGTGGGGGAAGAGTCAGAGGTAAGTGCCGCAGTGCTTTCTGGGCTTGCTTTTTTTCCCTGCCCACATTAATATCTATTCTTTGCACAGGGGCAGCTCCCTTTTCCCACCCAAGTACACACACTGTACCATGTGCGGTATCTCCAGTGCAATGGCTGCTCCAAATATGGAATCTCATGCTACCTCCCCCTGCAGAAGGCACTGGAGATGGGGTCTTTGTCACTTGCCTGTACACTCAAGGACACACCAAAGTGTCAGCCTGAGAAACGTTTCTTTGGAGCAGGAAATGTAGGCAGTGGCGGCAACACAACAGCTTTATTCTCATTCACAAAGCCAGGTCAAAGCAGAGAAAAGTACTTTGAACCATAACCTGCTGAATACGTGCAACGTGGAGAATTTAATTCAGCCTCAGGAAAGAGCAGCCAGGCTGAGCCTTTGCTAAGACTCGGAAGAAAAGCTGAGTGTTTCAGACCTTGCACAGCAAGACTGTGTATGGAGGTGGGTCCCATTTCTAGAGGGTTGAACCTGACACAGATGCTTCCAAACTCCAGATTTCAGAGTCTTTGGCCTGACTTCACCTTTAAGCAAAGCTTAAATGCAGATGGCTGATAAGTCGAAGGGCAGCAGAGCTGCGAGCTGCACCCAGCGCAGCAGAAGATGAAGCCAGCGAGATGTCTGCCAGCTTTTGCTGTCACGGTCTCCTGCCCAGCCTGTGCAACAGCAAAACCTAACCCGCAAGCAGTTCGAGCAGGGGGATCGTTCGGACTTTATTAAGAAGCACGGTAGCCACTAGATGGCAAACTCCCAGCCGGAACGGAGTACTGACCGTACTGACTCCGACGCTCTCAAACCAAGGGTGCGAAAAGCCAGCCGGCGAAGGGTGGAATACCAAACACCGCCAGGTTCTCTGGCAGGCTCCATTTCTTCCTGTATTTCCACCCCATCACTACAGTGCACGAAGATGGGCCACAGTTTGCTGTCAACTGCACAAACCATCTCCTGCTATTAATGTGTGACTCCAAACATTACAGGCACAGTTATGGCAGAAGGGGCAAAACAAAATTCCAACATATCCACTAAAAAACATATTGCTTAAGACAGAAAAAAACCTGCAGCCTGCAAATACGATGGCTAAAGGAGCCCAGATTGCAGATTATGTATTATTCATTGCTCTCATCATTGTAAGCCTCCAGCCAATCTAGCTAGTTCAGCCTGAGCTGCAGGAAAGGTGGGGCCACTATGTAAATGAGAAATATCTTGCAAATGACTCTTAGATATTAGCTGCATGTCTGTGAAAAGAACTGAATTGCATGGTAGCCAAAGCTCTACACAAGCAATCATCTTTGTCTTGCAAAGTGGCCATTTGTATTTTATGTCAGCCTGTTATTAGCCTGAATCAGTTCTTGAGCAAAGATCAAAGCTATCCGGAGTAAAGCAGTCCTCACTCATTACAGGCTGATAATTTTTCTAAGTAGGAGTCCTTTCCAGGAGCTGGGGTCACAGCATTGGGCACTGTTATGTGCATGAATTCTCAACACAAAAAGCCGGGTCACACTGAGCCAAAATTTCTGCAAAGACTGTGAAGGCAGCTGCCTGCCTCCACTTCCAGAGAGACTGGATGTTCAGATTTGCTGTGCATCTATGGAAATACAAGGGCAGAAATGTGATGGTATTTTACAGAAAGGTCAAAACTTATGATGTAGCTACACAGGGAAACATCCCTTACTTCATCAGTACCAGGAAATGTAAGATTTTTAATGTCCAAATGTTTTTAAAGTTGGTGATTTTACCATGCTACTCTACTGGGCAAGACAAACTCGTGAGCAGTTAACTTCCTTTGTATGACCATAACAAAGAGTTGATCAAAACAATTTTCAATTTTACATCAGTTTGGGAAGTTCATTTTCCCCAATAGGAGGGTTGTTTGCTGATCTAAAAGTAGCAGCAGTGCTGTGTACCCAGACACAAATACTTCTTTCATCCATTTACATTAGGAATGTCAGGAAAGAATAAACTCACAATCCCCCAGGCACAACTGAAATAATTTGCCTCACCTAATGATGCTATTTCTTGCCCCTCAGCAAATTCAGCCTCAATATCTAAATGTAGTGGATCATACCATTTCCTGATTTAGTACACTCAGAGTCATTCAACAGAAGAACTCACATCCCAGACTACACTTCCATACAACTTATCAGTAAATTCTGCACCATCGGTTCTGAGCTACAGTAACTCCATCAGATCTGTGAATCACCAAAGTCACGGTGTTATCTTGCTCAGGAAACTCACAATAAGCATCTGCTCCTTGCAGCTGTGAAACTCATCTCCAGAGAAAGATATATTCATTGACCCACTTTCCAAGAATCCAAAACAAGGTACTCTGAGGGCCATTCATGGCTCATCCATACATACCCTTTTTGCTATGCATTTTTCAGTTCCACAGATGTACACAAGCTGGATACATTGCTCCTGAAGAGGAACTCTGCAACCTTAAGCAACACAACATTGCTCCCTTTTGCTGTTCTGGTTCCCTAATTTCACACCCACTCCTTTAAAGTGTTGACACATCTCACAAGTGTCTCTGTTATGACCAATATATTTGATCAGTATGTTTTGAACCTGCACACTGCACTTGCCCATTTAATGAGCAATATTTTAGACATTGTCCAAACTTCCTATCACCAGCATTGGCCAACATACAAGCAATCCAGACAGATTCTTTTGTTTCAAGCAGCTGTGCTGTAAAACAGGCTGAGTATCTTTGTGACCACAAAGTGCTCTCCAAGGTCTCCCCATCCCCAGTCTGCCATATGTTGCTCCTATAGTTTGTACAAACTCTTTCATTTCCTCTCTACTCTGTTGCATTTCATCAGGTTAAACTAAGAGCAGACACCAGCATCCAGAAGCCCGGCTGTTGGTAGTGTGCTGGGTGCTCTGCTCTGTTTTGCAAAGGGCACACAGCCTCCCAGTGAAGTTCCTTACATGGCTTCTCACTCAGCTCATTGGTTTTGAGGTTTCTGAGCCTTGCAGCTTGTCTAAGGGAATGCTTTGGTGATCATTGGAGCACACTCCACTGGAGCACTGGAGGGGTCACATTCAAAGCAGCCTGACAGGCAGCCCCACTATCTGTGGATATTCTCAACTCTAATAGGCTCTTGCTATCAGAAACACTGCACCAACAGTCACTGTAGTGAGCTCTGTGCAGAGGCACAGTGTGTTTGACTGGCAGCACTGCACTTTCTGCACCTGCATTGTGCAGCACATGCAGACGTATGTCTGTTTGGACAGGGCTGTGAGAACTGTCCCCTGGCTGTGACCCAGCTGGCTGCACTCTGCACTCACCAGAATTTAGGAGACACCAACCCCACTGCAAGAGACACTGCTGCAGTGAAGTCAGTGGAGTCCAGTTGAAACGCCACTTCTCCAGTGATCACAGGGACTCACTCTCCCTCTCCCTCCCCCTGGGGGACAGCACATTTTCCACTCTCTGAATGATCTTACCAAGCTGCAAGCATCAGCAGCACTAAATTCTGCTCTCTTTTGGGAAGGAGCCAAGGCTGTGAATGTAAAGCACAGGATGTGATTTCTGGTCCCTTCTGGAAAAAGAAACTACAGTCCAAAAGGTAAAGAAAGAACTATTAATCCTAGAACAACCATTTTAATGTTGATAATCACTTGATGCAGCCACAGAATTACCACTTCAATGCAAACAGAACCTGTAATGTGCTGGACATGCAGGACTCCTGATAAATAAAAGGAGATACCAGATTCAGGTGCTAAGAAGAGGAATTACTATTCACAGGCCCCTGGGGAAAGGTGCCTCTAGGACCATTGCTCTTCTGACAGAACTCTTCAATCCAGAAAACAGTAGAAAACCATAAAAAAACCAATGGCAGATTCTTTGCAGACTCTCCTGCAGGTCTGCTTTATATTGTATATATGAGCCGATTAGCAGCAAGGTGCTGGGCTTCTTGGGAAGGGAACAGCTTATGGTGTGAAAAGAAAACTAATGTACAACCCCAGCAGGTTTGCTTCTGCACAGGCTTTAAAAAGAGATGGAGAAATAAGCAGTGCTATTGAGGTAGCACAGAGATGGGTTGTACAATTCCAGTAGCTACTGCCTGCTTAAGCACAATGAAATAGGATGAATAGAAGCCCTAATGTGGCTGACTCACCCTCATTACCCGACAGCCTAAAACGGGGAGGGGTTCTTCTGAAGAGATCAGAAAATATATTTTTAGATGTCTTAAGGTGTGAGTCTGTATGGATTATGCAGCCCAGGCCACCAGTGCACATCATTTTCCATCCGTGTGATTGTAAGAACTCTCCCGTGTGCAGAGCTCAACAACTACGTTTGTTTTCAGCGCCTGCAACCATTTGCAGCAGACTGACAGACATACTTGCACAGACACACACCCCCCCATGCTATCATGGGGACCTGCCTTCTGTTCTTTCTCACTAGCTTTCCTCAGCCTAAAATAAAAGCATGTTATACTGTGCCCTTTGTGCAAGAAAACATAACACATGAGTGTTTATTTGCCTGTGAACACTATAATCTTCATAGCTCAATATTAAACCCCTTCACACTTATTTTCACTGCCTAGTTCAATTGAGCTCAGAAATTCCAGCATATCTTGAGAGAGTGCTGAACAGCTGCACACTAGCCAAGGGATCACATTCCCATAGATGGTGGGATCCAAAGCCCTTCGTGTTTGTGGGATATGTACAGATCAAATGAGAAGTTACACTATCTGGGAACAAAATTTCACAATCTTCTTTCATTTTAAAGTTCTTCAATTCAATCCCAGTCAGAAACTGGTATTTTACAGAGGCTTTTCTGTTGAGGTAATTTATATCATCACCAGTTATCTTTCACCAGAGCCTATCTTCCATGGAAATTCTGGTATGTTCAAACTTTGTAGCATCTCCATTGACTAAGTGGAAGGTTTGAAGTAGAGTTCTCAGCACTAATCTGACAGTGTCCAGAGAAATGCATTAGGCTAGAGTGGTCAAAGGTGGGGGTTAGGAGCTAGAACCCCTAAGCTCCAGATCTGCTTGGTATTGTTAACCATGCCTTGCCCAATTTCCTATCCTCTTTGCAGGCTGCCAGAGACATGCAGTGAGTTTATTGGGTGGGGAAGGAGGAGATGCACATCTTTGTTTGGCTCTTGCAGACATTATCTGCTATGGCCTGTGCTCAACATTATGCAGCACAGGTAAGACTGTCAGCCTTGCCATCATCACCCCTCAGCTGCCTACAGCTCACAGCTCAGCACCAACGTGAGTGGCCAGTCCTAGAACAGCTGGAGTTTGCTCATGAAAAGCAAATGGATGGTGCTGAACATAGCAGCTTGGTCTTGCTTGTGATTAGCAGCACCAGAAAGGATGCTATTAGGTCCAGAAAGACCAAAAAGTGTAGGACCACAGCACCTGTCTGACCGAAAACTGCTTCCAGGTACATATTGCTATGCGCAGTAATGATCCAGAATTCCAGAGTTTCAGAACAATGTCTCAGGGGCAGCAATCTTCCAAATGTTGCAGTCAGAAGATGAACAAAACTTAGGAAAAAACAGACCTTTTCATGATGGATATTTCAGAAAGCAGGTGAGCAAGACCCCAGATACCCAGACTTTGGGCAGGCACAAGTGTATATTCAGAAGCAGAAGCATCTTGTTCAAAACCTCTGTGTGAAGAGATGAACTCTGGAGTCATCTTTCATTATTTTTAACCAAAGCTCAAGAGCTGCTTGGCAAACACAAGCTCTGGATTGCAAGGCAAGCACAAGGTTTTATTGTCTTAATGTGACTGAGAGGCTAGTCTGACTCCCATAGGACCACTGTTTCTTGACCTCATGTATTCAGCAAACCCTGTCAAGGGCACAGTGGTCAGTGTGGCAGCCTACTTGCAGGAGCCAGGGCAATAGGCATTTATGCTTTGGAGACAAACTGGTTGTACGCAGGTATAGATGTGAGTCAGAGACAAAGAGAGAAAGGAAGAACTGGTGGGAGCACCAGGCAACTTCTCAAATGTCCTGCCTTCCACAGTTGAGGCTGTGGGCCAGCCCCCCTCCTCAAACTGCCCAAAGCAGCCATGGCCACCAGCATAAGTGTTTCAGTTAAAATGGAAGGAAAGTAGTAAGCACAAATGCAGAAGGAGATCTGCAGCTAATTGAGTTCTGCAGCCTTCCTCAACACCTACAATCCACCCATCGTATGTTGGCCTGTTCTGGACACCTACATGACAGAGCCCATCTGAGTAGATAACATTCGGGCTGTCCCCAGGACGCAGAAAGACAAGAATTATCTAATCACATCTGGATAGACTGTATCTGCACTGCAGCAGAATGGGCAATCTCAGAGCCTTCCAGTGGTATTCACAGTGTCTTCATGTGAGCTTCCAGAATTAATCACCAGTGTATGAATTTGGTTTCCCATCCTTTTCCCCAGCTGACAGGAATTGATGGCACCAACTGCCATCACCACGAGAAATAAGTGATTCCTTCACTAGCATGGCAGACATATGCCAGCTAGGAAGAGAAGATCTGATCATCAGACTTGCTTGTTTTGGCTTTTCAATGCACAAAAGGCTGTTTTTCTCAGAATTAGGGTGACTGCGACAATCTGTTTTTAGACAGAGTTAGAACCACAAGATAAAAGAGGCAGAAATCTTCTCATCTGCATATTTATCATCAAAATGCAGCAACTGCATAATTTAAGCTTAGTGTTAAAAATATTGTATGTATATTTTAAGGTTTTCCTACTCAGGTGAAAAGGAGATATGCTTTCACTAAGGAGGTTAATTATTTCCTAATGGTGTGAAAACAACAGGAAAAAAAAAAAAGAAAGAAAAGAAAAATAATCAAAAGGAATTTTCTTGCCCTTCCCCCTACCCAGAGGCACAGCAAAGAGGCATCTCTGTCCATATCCTTTGCAGATACATGCAGTAAAATGACTCCCCACAACAGAGCAGAGGCACTCTGTGCTGACAGGGGTCCCACTAAGCCCCACAAGGGTCTGACACTTGTGCAGAGGTGTAAGCTACAGGAGGTTTGTAGAGACAGCAGGAGAACCCTCTCAGCAAATTGAACTGCTTGCATAAGAAGGGAAGCACTCCTGTGTGTGGGGAACAGGCGCAGACAATAACTGACAGAGGACAGAAGGTTCCCCAGCCCTATGGCCGATGCTGCCACCCAGCTGGGTGAGCATGGCACCCAGCCCTCTCCAGCATCGAGATAACAGCAGCTGCCTCTCTGCAGTGCTAAGCAGAGGACAGCTGGTATCTGGCTGCCCTCAGCCACCTCATCCCACCCAAGCACCCTCAGGGGGAGGAGGGAGGCACTTCTCACTAGGCCAAGTTCTGTAGGGAAGAATGAACTAAATACAGGCTGTGGTACTCGATTGCAACTGAGCTCTGTCAGTGGCACCACAGATGTTTCCCCATCATTTCTCCCCATCTCTGCTATATGTATGGAATCGTTGTTCTCTGCAGAGCAGAAGTGACTAGCCAGCTATATATGAGCTCCAACTTCTTACCAAGCAGACTTGCTCACCCAGAAGTGTCTTGGTTTACTGTTGTCTTTCCCACTGGCTGCTTTCTCAACAGAGAGAGTTTTTACACGACCTCTGCTGCTGTCCATGTGATGTTCCAGACAGGACCTTGCTTTCACACTAGGGAGCTTGCTTTCGCCTCCAGCACTGCCCAGGAACCCCGCAGCACTATCAGTCACTGCTCAGAAATGTCTCTGTGAGCTTGGCACATCCTGCCAGGGCTGCAGAGCCGGCTGGCCATGGCCAGCTGGTGCTCCCCCCGCTGACACAGCTTTCCTGAGCTCTCTGCTGGCTGCTTCTGTATCCTCACATGGCCAGGCGTTCCACTCTGCTTTGACAGCCTCATCCCTCAGACCCTAGTCCTTATAACTACCTGATATGCACATGTGCTTCTGTTTAAAGAGACACGTTAGAAGGGCAGACCATGACAATACTGGGCCATCTGAAGACAGCCAATCAAACCAATAACTCCCCACTCACTCCCCAGCAGCTGCAGCCCAATTAAACTCAACAGTTCACAGGTGTTCATGTAATGACTTTAACACAAAAAAGCACCGCTCCCTTTAGGGGCCTTTAAAAAAATTTAGAGCTCTTTAAATTTTATATACCAACAACATCAAACCAAAGTAGGAAATAATAAAGAGGGAAAGGAGATAGAGTAAAGCAAACACACAGAGTGTCAGCATAAGCAGCAGCCTAATTAAACAACGGCCAACAGGAAAATGCACACTCTGCTCACCCAGCCACAGCCCTCCTTCAGCTCTGCATGCTGGATGCAGTTTTCTGTACAGCCCTTTCAGCATGGTTGCACCAGCCAGGCTTTCATTCATGAAGTCCCTCTGCCTCCTCAGAACAAAGCTGTGAATGAACTCAAGCTGGCAAAGCAAAGGCCTGCTTCTATCATTTCTATCCAACTCCTTGACTTCCTCCCTGCCAGGAGGTCAAGACTGCCTGGTCTGGTCTCGGTGGCCTGCTGAGGAGGCAGAGCTGCACACCTCTGGGAAGTGACTAATGACCCCACTATTTTCTGTGGCCTTGCAGCACATTAGTTGACCCAGGGAGCCCTGGTGAAGCTGACACCCTTGCCGTTCAAGTTGTCTGCACCATCTGTTTGCTATGTGCCAGCAGCAGCAGCAGGCTCTTGCTAGGTGCAATCTTATTTGTGGGGTTTGTTACATCTTGGTAACAGTTCTGGTCACAACATCACTTTTTACTTTTGTAGTTTTCCTGTTGACTGCAGGTGTTCCCTCTCCTAACTCACCTTCATCCCCCTCATTCCCACAGACTTGCAAAAACAATCCCCTAATAATGTCAGGATCACAGCTAGGACCTGCCATTCATTGCAGGAGGTGTATGAGGAGAGAGGAAATACAATTCTTATAGAGGAGGGAGCATCAGGCTGGAGAAGAATAGATACTTTCAAGACCCTACATAGTCCTGAAGAGGCAAATAATTTGCAAGACTCCAGCCTTTGGGGAAACTCAATCCAAGGCTTCTTTGTTACTGGCCTTGGTTTAAATTTGTATTTGTAGCTCCTGACTTTCCCATGGTAAGATACTGAAGCTGAAGTGGATCTGAGGCTTCTGCTTGGAAGCAATCCTGGCTTCAGCTTTTCATTCTTAAATGCAGAAGTGTTCTTATAAAAAAACATTCTAGTCCAAAAGATTTTTTTAAGAGGGACAATGAAAAGATCCTGCTCTACATCAGAAAGTTCTGGAAGGGGAAATCAGTGTCTCTTCATCTTACAAATATGCAAGAGCCTAAGAAACTGCAATATTTTAAGGCTTCAAAAACCAAGTTACAATACCAAAACAGTAAAAGACAGCTTCTTCAGAGTACCTAAAAAAGGAAAAGATCATCTTTCCAGGACTGTGAAGCCAGGGATTTGCACGGGAGAACAAACTGGGCAGCTCTGGATCCTGAACTCCCCGTTTTCATTAGCAGTAAAAGAACAACACAGAGAGTAGCAGTGAAATCCCTGGCCCCAGTCCAACCTTCCCAGAATATAAAACCTTAAATCACCCTCTAGAATCAAAAGTCTGGGGTTCTAGACTTCAGCCACCCTCTGTCCTCTCTGCTTAGAGGAACTGCAAAATGTAAACTCCCTACAACAGGCAGACTGACAGAGCAGTATGGAGATCTTCACAGCTATGTGTCTCATTCATGCACCTACAGCACGTAGCACACTGGGCCCCAACCTGGGAGATTCCTGTAGGAATTACTGTAATATAAATAGTAAATAAATATGAATAATTATCTGAGGATGAGAACCAGTGATTTAGATACGAAAAGGCCCCAGGATGCAAGTGCTAATCTCCCAAGACACTTAGCCATCCTTTCAAGATGCATGAAGACATATAAGTAGGCTAATTACAAAGGAAAATGTGTCTTGTATATAAATCTCATCTAAATTCAGAAGTGATGCAAAAACAAATCAAGATGATACCCAGGAAAAGTTCAATAATGTTGTAGGGAAAGGTTGATTTTTAGGGATTTTTAAAAAGATAACCCAGAATATCCTTAAATACAAAACCAGTGAAACCTTAAATAGCAGCTGCAAGTGTCACACCAGAAAGGCACTCTAAAATGAGGAGAACTATTGAACTGTGGAAGCATCATGGCAAAAAATCACAACAATTTCATTTTCTTAGTTTAGTTTCAATTTATAATTCACACAAGTAGCTTAAACACATCGATTTGAGATCAAAACAGAACTGCAGGTTACATAGCATCTGTTCTATAGGAGGGTGCTGTGTGCACTGAGATAATTTTAGATGAATGTGTTATAAACAAGATCTGTGGAACATTGCAGAGTAGCAAGTTTTGAGAGAGAAAAACATACAGTTTAACTGCATAAATTGTTTAGAATGTTTAGCATGTGGTTGTAAAGCGATCAGCCAAGTGATCTGTTTTCCAGAGGAGGACAGCTCACACAGATGAAACAGCAGCTTCCTCTCTGTTTCATGTGAGACTCATTCAGTGTTCAGAGAAGCCTCTTCCTACTCTCTGCAAACTTGGTGATCACAAAGCCACAGCTTTGAGCCACTGCTTTTGTTCTTTTCCAACACCTCCCCAGGCTGCTGCTGCAGTGTCAGGCCTGCCTACATAGCATATTCTGGCTGGAAAATGACCAAACTAGACCTCTCCTGGGCCATACTGGTTAGTGCAGAGTCTCATCATTGTTATTTTGGGGTATGGTCATTTTGCTGTGAGTTTCTGAGGTTATAGCTGTGTACAGAAATAGATACATTTTCATTCATTCTTGAGTAGGACAGTTTTGGAGAAGCTCAGGAACAAGTCACAGCACTGACATGCTTTCCAGATTCGTTCGCCCTCATGTCCTAAGGACATCAGGGTGCCTGTTCTGCCTACTGCAAGCAAACATATATGGGTACCATGCTGCCTGCTGAACCCACAAGACTGGTTTCTAACAGCTCTTCCTATTCTAGTCCTAGACTGAACATCTTCCCAGTACTCCAGTGCTGGGTCATCCATCAGCATAGCCTATCAATGCCACAAGTCTAAATAAACACAGATGAGAATTAAAAATTGGGATCTAGAAATGTAAATTAGATAAACTGTATATATCTTTCTAGCTGCTTTTTCTGCTATGTGAAAAAGAACAGGTGTGTGTGTAACATGGAATTTCTGACACACTGTGCAGCAACTCATGGATACAAAAGTATTTTGCATTTCAACTCCTCCTGTAAGTCGAACCTAAAAGCAGGTTCAGAAAAAGGCAGTTCATAGGTGAATGCAAATGAAGATACATGAAGTTGTTTCTTCATTTAAAAAAAAAAAAAAAGGATATTTAAAAGATAGTGTGAAACAATCTACAAAATAAAAGACAAAATCAGTTCAGTTGGTTGCAATGGAACATTTCCCTGAAATGTCTCCTCCTTTGTTAGGTTATTTATTGTTTGCTTTCTAGCCTGACTGCAGCAACTGACACCCTTCAAAGAATCAGAGGAAGAAGGGAAAGCAGCTAGCACCAGCTCCCTCTGAGATACTCTAACCTTCTGGCTCAAAAGCAGATGCATCTCTTATCAAGCCATCAGCACTACACAGCAGAGGAGCAACACACTGTTGCAGTGCTTGTGACCAACTCCACAGTCACACTGCTGAACACAGAGCACCCAGGTACTCAAACTGCTGGAGGAGCTTGCAGGGTGAACTAGTTCAGCTCAACATCAACGTTCAGATGATACACTTTGGAGATCTACTGAGGTGTGCAGTGCTGTATGAATACTCAACTGAGTGAAACCAACGCTGAGCTGTAATATCTTCCCTTGTCTAGAGCAAGGACTAACTATAACCTGCTGGTTTAAGTTTAATCTGGTAACAGCCCATTCCCACTAAGGCACAGCACCTGCCAAGGCTTTCTTCCTTCTGCATCAGCTTTTCCTACCATACCTGAGCCTGCTGAACTGATGTAAGACAAGGCTCTGGTTTACTGCTACAAAGGCCAGCAAGAGATTGCAGCAGCTCTATTCTGCCCTATGGAGCAGAGACAAATGGGTTTGACTGTCTCTGTATTAAAGTTGCACTCTCATTGTGACCTCTGAAAATACTTGGTACAACTAGACCAGAGGCAGAGTGCAAGGGAGCATCAGGCATGAGTACAGAGCCTGAGCAGCATGAGCATGGGCACATTCCCACCTCAGCAGAGTTAAACTACCCAGAAGTAGCACATCTCACAGGAAGCTCCAGCACCCTTGCTTCAGCAGAGGCCTTCTGCAGTGACCAGAGGTGGAAATACTCTCTCTGCTGTCAGCTCTGGTCTCCTGCGGTGCTCTGCAAAGGGAAAAATGACATTTATGCTCCAAACCAGCATAAAACTGCAGGTAGACTTCCAGAAGTGGTTGCCCATGAGGACAAGGCTCTGGGCACAGAGTAGAGGAGGGCAGTGACACCTCTTGGCTAGACAAACTCTCCACTCTCTCTGCTCACATATTTGCAGCTACCCACTGGCTCAGGAACCAGGCTCTGGTGAGGGTAAGGTGCCCATCTGCTGTTTGCACCAGTTGCTCATAGGGCATGCTGTGACCTCCTCCCACCCTTCTCCAGACACCAGCCGCTTCCACGCATTCATCTTCTTGCATATTGAGCCAATGTGCTGTCACTCACAAAGTTTATATTTAAATAAGCCCTTCTGTTGAACTCAAGTTAAATATAGCTTGGTGGAATCTGACACCATGAGAGAACCAAGGCTGGAGGTGAGAGAAAGAACGAGGAGGAGATCACAACTGAGCAAATACATGAAAAGCTGCAAAGTTAGCACCAGGCTGCACATCTGACTCTGGTATACACCATGTTTGTTTCTTTTTGCCTCAGCTGTAGTATTAGCTGCTGGGAGGTCATCCTCTCATGTCCTTCTGCTTTATGTGTCTTGCTAGACAGACAGACACAAATCTTCAGTTTTAACAGACAGAATGAAAATTCAGACAAACATTTGTCTCCCTGACCTGTCAGCACTTAGAGCAGTGCCTGACAAACAGAGGCAGGAGGGGAAGGCAGAACCTCTGAAAAGGCAAGTATCTCAGGACAGTTTAGGAGTCTACTGACAGCAGTAACAATCAGCTTTTAGCTAATGTCACAGTGCAGCAACAAAGCCTGCAGCACCTTGCACTGCAATTCGGGCCAAGGGCTTCTTCTGGGCTCTCTCCTGATGTGGTTGGCTCTGCCAGCCATTCTTTCAAGTAGCTCCTTAAACCTGCTTGGGGAGAGGAGCCCAGGTGGCTGGATCTGAGAAAGGATCAGAGCTGAATGTGTGCATATTAGCAAACATGTATTCAAGGAGCCTAGGCATAAAAAAATGAAACCAGAAATTGCAACCATTGCAGTAAGTGAGGCAAGTTGTTTCATTGAGGGAGAAGAGTGCACAAGTAACACAATAAAGCGTGGGACTCAGGTGTTCAAACACACTGAGTTGTGTACTCAGTACCCTAAACCTTTTCATCAGGCTTCAGGATGAACAGCTTCTGGCAGCAGAACAGATTTCATTCAGATCAGTCAGCCATTGAAGTCTCATCAGTCATGGTAACCTTAGATGAATGTGATCCAATGAGAATGGGGTTCCATCTACATAGATTTAAGAAACCAGTCCCACTAGCTGCATGCTTAAGGAACCAAGCCAAATTGTTCCTGTCTCTGTCCCAGTATCTTAAAAGCTAATCCTAAAAACTAGTCCAACTTTACTTTGCTCTGGCTGGCTGACTTCCTGTATGGCTACCATTGTCTCTGACAGCTATGAAATTCACATTTAGGCATAAACTGGGCCAGGGCAAGGAAAAGAAAAGGAAAAGAGGGAAAAGCATGCTGAGTGAATTTTTGGGCTTCCAAGAGTTAAAGATGCTGCATGTCTCAGTGCCCCATAGACTGTCTTCAGTACAGTTGAAACAGTGAGCAGGGAAACACACAGGCAAGCCCTGCTTTGTCCTGCTGCAAGCTCTTCAATTATTTTTTGTGTTGCGTATTTTACAAAGGATAAATCAGGGAACATTTCAAGAAATGTTTTCTCACTCTAAAACTTATCAAAATATTGCTGACACTGATCCATGGCTGGGAATGTCATTCCTGAATAAACATGATGTCATTCTCATTCCATTCATACTTCTCCCGGACAGCTGCTGTCAGCCTCAGTGAAGAAAAATGCCACCTCACTGGTGACAGCTGCCACTTGAGGTACTTTGTATATCAAGCTCCATAGGAAAAGGAAAAAAAAAAAAAGAAAAATAAAAAGAAAGGAGAAAGAGGCAGTCATGCAGATGCTATTTAAAGTATGTTGCATCTTGATGAGAAATGCGAAAGTTAATATGGGGCAGGTTGCTCTGTGTCACAAGTCTGGACATTTCTGGTTAAATCTTCCTAAAAAGCAAGACTCAGACCTCAGACAAGACCCTCACTCCAGCACTGTATTTGCTTTAAGGAACAAAAGAAGTGCTGGTTAAGTGCGCACAGATTCTTTACCTTATTTTAATCTAGACCTGGAAAAATCTTCTGGAGCTTATGACTTAGAGGGGGACAAAGAAGTTCATAAGCAACCGCAATATGGATGCTCACTATGACTTTATACCTTCTGCGTCACAGAAAATACCTGAGAGTGGCCACTTCCAGTTTGACGTCATCTGCAAACTTGCTGAGAGTGCACCCTGAGAAAAATGTATAACTGTGCAAAGCAGGTAACAGCCAGGAAGCAGGCCTGGCCTTCCACACCCGGCCACAGCTAGAGGAGAGGCTTTGTACCAAGGGTGCTAGTCAGATTCCAAAGGGAAAGCACCAGCATCACACTGAAGCTGCAGTCCAGTCTACAAAACAACCACACTTAGGCTCCAGAAGAGTTCAGAAGCACACAGGTAGACGACTGATCAGGACAGAAGAAAGAACATTTTCATGCTCAATGGTGGCTTTTAATAAGGTTCTAGTCCTCAAAGAAGCCCCAGAGTTAGTCCTTTACTTTCCTCCACCACTAGTAGGGCAAAAATGAAGAATTTAAGTACCATAAATCCCTGATATCCATTGATGGACATTGCCTTGAAGCAGTTTTCTTTGTGACCCTTGCACAGACTCATTTTTCCCCATTCTATGAATGCATGACTTGCACTTCAGAATCCTGCCCTGAATGTAAATTTGCCTCTTCTCTTAGAAATCATATCACAGGAGAACTAATGAAACCATCAACACCTAAGTCCCCTTGTTCTGGAGCCTCACATATTAACCATGACAAAATGCAGATATTTCCCAGTCATATGGCAAAAGCAACTTGCCAGAGCCTTTATACAACTGCTTCCCCATCTGTAAATTCTCCAAGTGCTTCTGGTTGGGCCTTTCCCATTGCAGTTATTTTTGTACCAGGCCACCCCAGGCCACTACCCATTGCTGTAGACATTGTGGAAAACCCACAATCGAGAAGGTATGTCCCAAAGAACATGCAAAGTAGCCTCACCTCCACTCCTTCATGCAAAGAAAGAGAAAGCACACCTCATGAAAGAGAGCTGTCTACCATTTCTGAGAGCATATGGAGCCAACTGATTGATTTTGTTTAGACAATATGTGGCATTTTCCAGCTCAGACAGCAGGTGATGAGAAGGCAAATAGAAAGCACCGTCCCTGGGAACACAGTTGGGTGACTTTCAATTTACCTGCCATGCAGGGATAGTACAGCATGCAGATTCACAACAAATCATTGCTTTTTCCAGTACCCCAATCCCATTTGCAATTTGTTGGCACTCAGATTTCCAGCAATTGCTCTAGGAATTCTTCCGGACTGGTGTAGCTCTCCATTTGCTTTCCAAGCATGGAGACAGACAATCTCTGCCCCAAAGAAAAGCCCAGACTAAATCTGTTTTCTGTTCCTTCTGTTCTTCAACTTACAGTGCTGCTTCAGTGTCAAAGGGGCAGATGTATAATCTGGGAAGTTTTCCAGATGCATCTTGAGCAAAGCAAAGCATTATGAATCATTGGTACTAGGCAGGATCTCTCAGGCTGCCGTAATACCACTGGCAGCACTCAATATGTACTCACAGCACACCCAGGATGGCAAGCATCTCATGCAGGGGACACCAGTGTTCACCAGAGACACATTTGCAAAGAACAAACAAATAAGTTGTCTTCCCTTGCAAACTGTGGTGCTTCATCATGCAGGCTGTGCCCCAGCACCACTGCTCTGCCCTCAGCAGAATGGAAACAAGCCCTTGCTAGGCACAAGCTCCTTTTTAACCATAAATGCTGCATTAGTAGGTTTCTTGCTAGTACTGGGCTATCACTTCAGCTTTTATCACTTCTCCTGTCCCATAAATGCTCTCAGGTTCTCTTCCAAGGAGACTGCAGTCTGCCAAACAGAGGAGAAAAATGACAATGACATGGCCTCTGGCTTTCCTCTGAAACAGCAGCTTTTCTGTCATCCCCTGGAAGTGCTCCATTTTCTTTACACTTCTGGAAACGTGGCTCAAGCAAGGTTGCCAACACATGTTCCTCCATGTCAGACATTACTCTCATTCTGGAGCCTGTGAGGAGCCTGTCAGCTATCATTCTGCCAGGAATACCCCACCCCTGGCTCCTCTGCTTTCAAATTCAATCCATGTTAGGTTGAGTAAGAGGAGCTGTCAGGTATTTGGAAAAACAATAGCAGCTCTTGCTTTAATTTGCATGCTCAATATTGAAATCTTCTGTCACTAACTCAGTTGGGCAGCAGATAAAAACTAAGTGAAATATAATGATGCAATTCACATAAATGCATGAAGAAAGCATTTGTCTGCCTAACCTCATGCTTTCCAACATTCTGGTGCAGATCTGCTGTGTCAAAGCATCAGAAAATAAGTGGATATCCAGCATGTTGGAGTCCCCACATCAAAAGGACACTTACTAGGTCTCCTCACAGGCTGTCCATTTCTCCTGATTTCAGCAAAGTGGCAACTCACCAATTCATTCTTTAACTTGTTCTCCTCCAGCACCTAAGCATCCCCTGACCTTCTGCTGGGACTGCTCTCCAGGCATGTCTCACACCAGATTGCTGTAGCATTTGAAAGACAGAAGAAACAAAACCTCTGTGCAGACTTTTTGTGTATGTTGTCTTAGCCTGGCCATTTTGACACAGAGATCCTCTGCTTCTCATCATTTCTTCCCGCTAGCCTGCGTGCACACTCTTATTCCCTTCCCAGGTGTCCTTGTGGCCTGCACAGCAGGTGAGCACCCATCTAATTCAGGCAGCTGAAACACCAGGCGCCCTCTAGCACTATCAGCCCCTCACGCTGTCTGGCAGCAAGGCAATAAGGGAGCTTCAGCATCTCAGTATTAAAGAATAAACCCAAAGCGCAGACACCTATACAAGATTTGCACAAAACCTTAAGTCAGTACTAACAGAAATGAAACTAAACTTCCCTGCACATGAAAGCCTACCCCTGCCAGACAGCCACACTCCCCACTGCTGTTAGTCTCACTGGCAGCCACTAATCTCCACAGTCCTCAGACATGACATGCACCAAAGCCCCAGCCTCACTTTTAATTAAGGAGTGTGTCCCTGCCTGTCTGTTTTTCAGGAGACCAAGCACTCTCCATGGAGAGCCCCAAGCAGCAGCCAGACCTCCATGGGCTCAACCAGCTCCATGCACTACACAACATTTGTAACAGCGGGGATGTGATGGAGTAAACCATGCCCCATGTTGGTGCTGTGCATGCATCACTCCACTGCTGTGATCCTGCTGCAAACACCTCCTGAGATGGGGAACCGACAGCTCCATGTGCTCCAAGCCCCAAATGCCCCAGACTTCCAGCTTGTCCTCTCTCCAGCCTTACTTTGTGCTGTTTTCTGAGTGATGTTCCCTTACATGGTGCCCACAAGACATCATTTGCTGTGCAGAGTTCTTCACTGGCACTGTCTGCCCTGCCCTTCATAGAGAATGGGCATTCACAAGAGAGGACACAGGCAGGGAACAGCAAGGTGTGCTGGGGCTTTCTGAGGAAGGGGCATTGCCAGCCATGGAGCAAGGCTGACCATTCACAGTGGAGTATGGGAGCACACAGGGGTGCCATGGCAGGCAGAGGAGGTGACAGGATGCCCTAGTTCCTGACAAAACAGAGCTAGTGTTAGCACAGTGCTGTGTGGCAGCAGGAACGTCCTCAGGGACGCTCGCACTGGCCATCCCAGTATGCTGGCACTAAGTCCTGAGGAAGGGACAGGGTTTCCTCCATCAGTCAAGCAAGAAAGAGCCTGTAATCCTCAACAAAGAAAAGCTCTAGAAAGGAGTTAATTAAAGAGTTCCAGTTCGCTCCGACACAGACCCTGGTCCTTTGTGAGCACAAAACTAAGCCCAAGCATTCCCACTGCTAATTATGAATAAGTTGAGGAGCTCTTTGATATTACTGCTGTGGTTCATGCTGTTGCCACATAGTGCAGACAACACCAACGTAAAACCTCCGGTGTGTTGGCTGCAGCCTCTCCCCTCCCTTGTTTTGTTCATTTACATTTCTTGCAAGCTTTAGTGGCAGCCTGTGTATCTCTGGAACTAAAGCTGTAACTGTTTTGTCCAGGAAAATCTCAAAATTGCACCTTGTGAACCTAGCTCTGCAATGGTGACAAAGAAATTTCAAAGATTTTTTTTTTCTCTATAAAAGGTTTTTGTATTTTTCTCCTAAACAAGCAAGTCCACAGGTGGAAATACAAATACATGTAAAGCTGTGGTTGCAGAATATGTTTCCTCTTTCACTGAGGTTCATCAGAGGCTCTCACAGCTCCTGGCTGTTTCAGCGTGGAGCTGAGTTTTGTGAGTAGATACATGGTGATGTATGCCCACAATAAAAGTGGCTGCAAAGCTCAGAAACTCTGACTGTGCTTACAGAGACTGCCTCTGCTTGAGGGCTCACTGAGGCTCATGCCAAGTGCCAAAACATGTGGTCACCTGCTAGCTCAGCTATTGCAAACATGGTGGCAGGTGATAGCAGTTCATACTCTAGTGTTTCCTCTCACCCCTCGAAGCCAGCTCATCCAGCATTGTTTGCTAATGCCAAGTCCATATCGGATGTTGAACTGGGAGATGGTCTCGGTGGCCTGAGCTGGCAGTGCAGCTTTCTGCTGAAGACAGCTCAGTGCATCACTAGCATCACCAAAAGGAAAAGAACTTCTGGACTTCAGTTGGACTAAATGTTGCAAACACATCTAAATCATCAACTTTGCTGCAGATTCCATGCAACAACATGCAATAAAAACATGTTTTAATAAAAGCATGTCACAACCATAAAAACCTGGATCTATTAGCTCATAAAGCATCAAACTCCACGTTACACTTTGTTACAAGAGACTTTCTTCCACCATTTGGTCAAACAAACCAAGGATACCAGTGGGTACTGATGTTTGACATTGATTCTTCCCTCCCAAATCCCTCATGAGAACAGTAAGGGCAGCTGTAAGACATTCCCTCAGGTCTGCTACAGAGAGGTGGTACTGTCTGTCTGTCTGTCCGTCCAAGAGATGACACTGGACTTGGCCTTCCAAGCCCCACTAATCATGGCCAGCTGCCAAGAGACCCTAATATGAGCATCTCACTGGAGCATTAATAGGAAGCAGAGAGCATTATCTGTGCAAGGGAATGACTGCTTCAAACAAGGACAAAATCAGAAAGCAGAAAATGAGAGCTTCAACCATAAAGTTCAAAGAACATGGGGAAAAAGCATGAAAAATAATTTTGACACTTTGAAGTAGAACTCAATTGTTCCATTAAACTGTATTTTTAATAAAAAATAACAATAACAGCATTCCAAATATCTATTTTATAAGCTTTACTAATGTATATTTTTTTAATACATGTCAGAAATTCTTACTTGAAGCAAATGCAATATTTATAGAAAGCAAGAGACTTCAAAACAGCTCCAGAGACTTTAAGCTCTCGATTTATTCACAGATTTAGAATAACTCAGGAATACAAAATGACAAAATGTACATTTTTTATATTGTTTACTAATGTATTGTCTCTTGTCCCTGATCCGTCATTTTCCTGACTGGAGGAAACACATTCAGTTTCTTCACTCCCTTTAATGCTACACACTTCTGGAGGGAAATATTCCCATTTGGTGAAAATCTATCACAATTCTGTCTTGCAGAATATCACTCCCAGAGAATTATGTGAAGATCATTAATAAATACATTTTTTGCAATGACACTCATTTCTTCTTTGGTCATGATTTATATCTGCTATTTGCCTCAGCCTCTCCAGTTCCTGGAGAAACTGCTGGTGAAAAAGAAGAGAGGAGGCAGTGCAGCTTCAGACCAGTATCAGAATGGAGGTTTGCCAGTAGCTGACCCACAAAAGCTCATTGTCTAATAAGGACCAAATATTGGCTCCTTTCATATACAGTCTATGTGACGTTCCTCAGTCTGGAGGCATCTCTGAAACTACAGAATTTCCACTATTTCCTTCTGCCTCCTCCATCAGCAGGGGAGCAGGTGAGTGTTTCATGTTTGCTGGCAGTGCTGTACCTAGGCAGTTTCGCCTCTCGTCCTTACACGTTCTTTCATTTTATTACAGTGCACCTGTATTTTCACAGCCATACCTAAACACTGCTGTAACTCAATGTGGAGAAATTTTGGAGCAACCAGTCTCTCCCCAGCTATGGCACAGGTGCAGCATTGCTCCAGAATGTATAAAACACTCATAAGCTTAAGAGAGCCTTGCAGCATGAGCTGAGGTTTGCTGTCTCAGGCTCTGGTGGAACAAAGGTGTGGTATTCAGCTGTAGCCAGAAACCATCAACACTTTTGAACTCGCTTCTCCTTTTTATTTCAGCACCATGTATGTTTTACAGTAAAAACTATCTGATGTTCTTCTAAAAAGTAATCTAGCCTCTGATTTTGGGATGTCAATTTATTCCACGTAGTTCACTACATGCCTAGCAGAGGACACTGGGAAGCAAAGGAATTTGTGACCCACATACACAAATAACTGTATGTGCAGCAGGATACAGATCTGGGCAGACACTGGGTTATTTTTCTTTTCCAGGAAAATCCTGGATCAGAATTAGTCAAAAAGACATGTTACTCTGGCAAAAGATAAGTCCAGAGCTCTCCCAAGTGTACTACTGATGAATCAACAGCTAGAGCACTCAGCCAGCTCAGTGTTGTGCTAGACACACAGCAATAAATGATGCACTTTCACTACACAAATTGCAGCAGCAAAGCTATGCCATGAAATGTGTAGCTGTTGAAAGATGATTAACACACCAGTTCACTGCGCTACTACAGAGTGTTTCCTTGCTCATTAAACTTTCCCTGATATTTCCAACTTCCACCAAAGTTCTGCTCAACCTAAAGTTTTCAGTACCTGACAAAAGACCACAGATTTTGCCTATTTATTTTCCTGAGAGAGAAGAAACAAATTTAAGGCTACACTTCCAGTGGGAACCATCTGGACTCTGCAAAGACACACGGTCTGTCCCAGATCTGCCCAGCAAATACAGACTTCAACTGTAGCACATCTAACCACAGGTGTTACCAGGACTGCATTTCCTGCAGAAGCAAACAGCACCCATTCTGATGGCTACCAACATTCAGAAAACCACTTATAATGTTTTGGAAAAATAAATTAACATTGCTAGGCTCAGCCTTAGTTCCCAGGAATGCTGAAAGGCAAGATGACAGTTTGCCCTCTCTTCTTCCAAGCCAGCAGTCCCGCTTACCATAAGCATGGTGCTACTCATGCTCCTCAAACCATCTCTAAGAGATTGTTACTATTCTAAATAAGTGCTTCAAAAACTGATATGTTTGCAGTCATTTCAATCACCAGCATCCGTAGGTACAACTCAAGGCACTAAACATCCACAATTTAAAATCGAGAATAACTCCTTGGATACTATTTTTCTCCTTGGTATCTCAAGTTTAAACTATGATTCTTCACATAGTACTTTGACTCCAGCAGCTGGGCTTTAAGAAAAAAAACAAACAGTAATTGTACGAAAGCATGTGACAAAATCATGCAAGTTGGTAAAAGCAGAGCCGGAGGGATGGAAGAAACTGGTGAGTCAGCTTGTCACAGAAACATATTTAGAGCTTAACTGGCTGTAAACCTCAACAGGGGCTATGTGTTCTGGGGCACCAGGCCAAAATATGCCCCAAAGCCTCCAGCTCTGTATGACAGAAGTAGCTCTATCGTGCAAACAAACACTTTTCTGAGCAAAGAATTTTAGTTGAGAGAGCAAATAGGTCTTTGTGAGCCTTTCACCACAAATAGCTTTCTGCTGCCAAAATCTGGATCCTTCAGACAGAGACGATTTTCCTCCCCACTGTTTCCCCTTCCCTGAAGGACCTGGCAGCAGTTCCCAAAGCATTGTATGTTGGAGGAACAGAGGATTACATTGCTCTCTTACCAACCGGCCACACAGTTGCACTCACAACCCCTCCAGCCCTGTACCCCTGCACTTCCTCCGCCCTGTACCCATGCACTGATCGTTCCTCCAAAGAGAAAACATAACACTAACGGCCAGTTAGCCTCCCAGGCAGACACCAGCAGCTTGTACCAGACCCATGCAGCAGACCCCATGGCAGGTGTCATCCTTGGAGAGAAACAGCAGCAGCAGAGATGGCCTCAGGCTACGCACCCAGCTTGTGAGGCACTGTCCCATGAGCCAGATGCTGCAGGCAGTGGTCCCCCCATACCCTCCTCTGTCCGCCTCAGCTGCTGGCTAACTTCTTTTCTGGTCACAAAAACCTGTCTTACAAAATGAAAATTAACAGTGAAACTTCTAGGATGTAAAGCAAGGGTGTGGTCCAGAAAGAAACAGCATCACAGATCAAGCCCAGCCCAGTTTTATAGAAACACGCAGAGCTGCCACATAAAGGAAAACATGGCACACCTTGGGGCATGGCTGCTGCCACAGCCAAGGCCTGGCCAGGCTCTGTGGCTGGGGGGAGTGATCAACACATACAGACTGTGCTTAACTGGGGGTTATGTTTTTACCAGCTGAAGAGATTCTGCAGCTGCCTTTGGAGACTGCCATTAATACTTGATTTGGGACCATTTGGTTGGTGCTGACAATTCCCCCAAAGAGCCCACTGAATGAAAGCTGTCCCTGGCTACATTTAAAAGGGGAGCTGATTAACTAAGGAGTTTAATTGTTACTTTTGATGTTCTGGGTGTTTCTATGAGACTCTGACACAACGCTGTGGAGATATTTTAATACAAACTTTGACAATTTCATTGGAACTAAATAATTAAGCTTTTGCAGGATGCTAACACTGGAAGCTCTGAAGAAAGTGCCAAGATTTTAATGTATTATTGCATAGCTCAGGTTTTGTACAGCATGGGCTGCCATGGCTGGTGTCCTTTCTTTGAAGGACAATTTCACTGCTATCACCTGATCCTCTCTTTGTCCAAATATACACAAACTCACTGGTTTTCACAAAACAAAGAACAAAGCCTTGCTGCCACCAAAAATTCCCCACACCACCCTGATAACTGTATGTGATTATCTGTAGAGAACTGATGGTAACTCTGCTTCAGAGGTATGGGGGAAACAGTTTTGAATTAGGTTCATGGAACAAATTCTTTGGTTTGATGACACCAAGAGGTCATTCACCTCTGTTATGATGGGTAGAAGACAGTGACCCTCACGGACCCTACTTAAAGTCCACGGTGAGCTCCTAAACCATCAGTGTCCAGTTTGGGATAGTGTCCTGACAGGTAAATAGGACATACATGCACAATTGGAAAAAAAGGAACAAGAGCATTAGTCTGTATGGAAAGCATCTGTCCTCATAAGGTCTACAGCAAAATCACAACTGAACTGGGCATTTAACAAAGTGACTTCCAGTGACACAATGCCCAGCTGCTGCCAGTGTAAAACAGCAACTTGTGACATTCCAGCAGACCCCACAGAGTCACAAAGAGCAACTTTCCAAAGCATTTCTGCTGTTGCTTTTCACTGGCAGTAAACTCTTTCAGCTCCTGTGCAATGACAGGATAGCAAAGAAGGTTTTGGATCCTGGGGAAACCTATTCAAAACCCCACCAGTTCCCATCCCCTCTGTGATCTGCATTAAGTCAGTCCTTCCAGTATCAGTTACTGACATTTCCATGTTTGCAGCTCCTGCAGGAGCAACACTGCCATCAGGGCAGAGTGGAGCAACTGGTTGGGGGACAGGCTGAATGTGCTTTGGACGTGCTGGATGATCAGGACCTATGAGCTCCCATGAGTTCCTTCTCTCTCTGATACTTTGTCTTAGCAGGACCTCACATTTTCGCATCTTGCTGCAGTGCTCATTCACAAGGCTGACACGTATGGCTGTACCCTGTGTGGCCCTTGCTAATTCATGACAACACTAGTGAGTGACAAGAGCTGGCACCTTCCCCATCAACACACACTGTGGGCCAGCGTGAGCAGCAAATCTGCAGTCGAGGAATCTCTTAAAGGAAATGCTGGAGTGAGTGCTTGTGGCTGTATCTTGCAAGCACTCTTCAAAAGACTTGGCTCCTGGGGTTGGAGCGTATCATCTCCAGTGTGAGCCTCGCTGAAGTTAATATTAATGCTACCAATATTAATGCTGCAGCTACCCCAGACAGCTGCTGCACAAGGCAAAAAGAAGAGTTTATAGCAGAAAAGTCCCTGCAGCCTATTAGGTCTCTGCAAGACAGCAGCCTCGTCCTTCCAGATGTGCGCTCTGGCATTCAGCTCCAGAGCATCTGAGCGCTGCTGCCACGGCAAGCTCTACACATGCCAAACATGTGTCAGAACCATTTCTGAGGAGTGTCTGCTCTTGCTGCCCATCCCACTCTGTCCCGTACTCTTCCTGACAGGACCACAAACAGCAGTGTCGCACACCAGGGTTCTCGCTGTCAGGAATGACATTTTGAAGCCACACTCCCGGTGCTCAGTTCCAGCTCTGTCACCGAGCCCTTGCACAAGCACGGGCTGATGATTAAGGCTGTGCTGAGGCTGAGCAGGGGGGTGCTGGCAGCAGCGTGCTCCACCTCCTGTCATCCAGGCAGGGATGTGGTGGAGTGGGACCAGGTTCCACTCTGCACTGCTTTCCCTGGTTTCCTCCCAATGAACCAGGGCTGGAGCATGCTGCTGGACGCTGGGGGTTTGCAGATACATGGGTCTGGGTGCAGGTTTGAGCTGGAACCTGCCTTGTTTGTCTGGACTTAGAGATTCTCTCCTCTCCTGGCTCATACATATGCATCATCCTATTCAAATGCCACCAACGGTAGGTGGGTTTCTCTCTGTCACACACAGGACTAGCAGGACTAATACCAGAACCTTTATACAAGTTAATAGGTTTCAGTAAGGAAAATGTTGTGTAGTTGAAGGGTACAAGCATAAAAATGAAACTTTTTTCACTGTGTGTTTGACATGAATTTACCACTTTGGTGGGCTTTACATTTAATTTTCATCCTCACAGAAGTAATGGGTTTGACAAAGCTGCACAATTTTATATTCTGAATAGGATTTTTTTTTTTTTTAAGGAAAAAAGGTCATTGATGGAGCAGTGGCTGCTGCTCCAATCTAGAGGTGTGGCTGCTGCCTTCTCTCTGTGGTAACTTGAACAAATAACCCTTCAGGAGCTTATTTGCTAGAGAGCCAAAATATTAGCTACCACTGTCACTACCATGGGCACATGTCACAATCCAAAACAAAGCCATATCCTGATAGAGAGAGGGTTGACTTTTTATTTGTGAGTGAATTGCATTTCCATGAGAGAGAGAGAGAAAGAGTAATGAAGCAGACAGCAAAACTAGCCGGGATGTGAGAGAGGCATAGTGAGTACTAGTGGGGGGGAAAAAAGGTTGATCAAGGAGTGATTTCCATTTCTTTTTAACATTTGTATGTGTCCAGATAATATATAATTAGACCTCTTAGTGTGTTATCTATTAGCCTCTCTGGTGTTCCTGTCTGCCCCTAAAGGACCACTCATCCTCTCTTTCCACAAAAACTTTTAAGTGACATCTACATAGGTGGGGAACAAATTTTGCTCTTCCAAGTTCTGGCACATTAAACCTGACAAATATACAAGAGATGCAAGAGCAGCTAATGCTGTGTGCTCATTGCCTTTGTGATACATCACTACTAAGGAGAGTGTAGAGGGGGCCAGTCCAGAGCAAAACTATTGTTTGCAATTGCCTTTTCCTTTTGACATTTTCATTGTATGTTCTTTTAGGATTGTAAATCTCCTGCGATGTCTTTACAACACAGCCACGAAGAGGCAATATCTAAAAGGCTGAGGAAGAAAATGTCCTGCCACCTGGGAACAGCACTCTTTATCTCTCCAGTAACACTCAGGTGTCTTGGGCTGGTCTGGCTCTCTTCTTTTCCACTGTGATATTTTTCAGTCAATGCACGCCTGATTCTTTTTTTGTTCTTTCCTGAATTGCAGGTAGCTTTGAAAAAACACGCATGAACCAGCCCTGCCAGGTGAAAAATAAAGGCTCCTGATTGCTATCATTATTATTATACCACTAGACATTTTATTAACACTAAAGTGTGACATTTCCCTCCAAAGAAAGGCCTTCTCCTGCCCTTCTGCATGGCTACTTTATTGAATCCAAACTCCATTTCCGAGGATCTTCACCTGTTTAAACGCTGCTGTGTTTCTAAAAGCAATTTAACCTTTCATCTTTTATGGATGGATCCTTTTTTAACAAAAATCCTATAGGGCCATTTTTCTCCTCATCTCCTTGTGATCTCAGTGATATTACGTGATGTAGCTTTTGAAGAAGAAATGCCGAAACAGCAGCTTCACCACCTGCAGCTAATGCAGCAGGAAGACGGAAAAGGCAACCTGGAAAAATCCCTTTTCAACATTTCTCTCACAAGCTCCTGGTAAGAATCCCCAAAACTGACAATGTCTCTTGCATAGAAATGAAGGGCAAGCGCTCAGGAAGGAGAGAATGTCCTGGAGATTTTGCCAAAGTAAAACCCATCAGCTTGTTTTCCAGCCTCACATTCTCTCATTGCATCGATGACTCAAGTGCCACCCAGATTTAATTATTTATTTTTCCAATTGCTGTGTGTTGTCTCAGGTAACACAGTCCCCTGGGATGAAGAAAGTCATTCTGAACACAACGAGTGCCCGAGAGGTGCAGTGTTTAGAGACAGAACTGTTTTCAAGGCATTGTTGGAGGATTTTACTGCTTACTTACTGCACAGCTCACATGGGACTCTTGGTTCAATAAAAAAACAGACAAACTACAGACACTAGTACATATTTTCCTCTACTAAATCCTCTAATCCTAGCTCAGTCCAGAGTACTCAGAGAAATTCCGCCTCTCTCCATGCCAATACATGTTTCTCCCTCCTCAGCCCAAGCACCTGTCTGGGGGACACAGATCTGTCCTTGCAGCAAGCCAGTGGTCCCTAAGCCCATGTGTTCCACCCTGGGCACGGATTTATCACCAGGGACCAGAGTCACAGGGCTGCACTAGCACCAGCAGGTCCCTTTCTCCTCCTCCAATCTGCCTTGGTTATTGAAGCTGAAGGTTTTTGGAAAGACCTCTGCAAATGCAGAGTCCTCCACAGAGCTCTATTGTGTCTCTGTGGAGAGGCATCTGCCTCTGTTGCCCAGCCAGGATTACCCTGTACTACCAGCTGTGGAGCACGCAGAGAGCCTAGAGCTGTGGAAAGCACATGGTTTCTCCAGCCAGGGCCAGACACCCTCTGTCCATATGGGCCACCTTCAGTTCTTTCCCAAGTCCCTGGCCAGGGAGACCCTGGCAGCAGGCGGCTGTTGCTGCCTTGCCCACGTGAGAGGGATGGAGCATCCACAGAGGACCCCTGACGACCTACCCTCTGCTGACCCTGGACTCGCATAGCATTAATCCTATGTTTCCTCATCTAATGGCTCTTGTAGGTTGTACCACTTTCCCAATGCTGGTCAATGCATCTGGTCCCCCAGGAGGCCTGAGTGCTGGAACAAGAGTGAATTGGCCGAGCAATGTAAACAGGGACTGCCACAGCCACAACAAGGTCCTCCAGAGCCTGCAGACTTAGGCCATGGGCTCATGAATGATAGCCGGGGTGACGACAGTCAGAGATTCCTGCAAGCAAGCCCTGCTGTGAAAAAAAAACATACTCTGGTTCTCCTGAGTCACTGAGAACTTATTAGGAAGTCTTCAGGGAATTTTGAACCAGTGACAAGTAGAGGATGTGGACCTTTTCTTTATAAGGTCTCTGAATCTCTAATTTGAGGATTGTCTGATGACTATGGATGAGGACTACTGAGTATTGCAATTGGAAGTTCCCTTCTTGGCATGGGCATCTGTCCCTGAGTGGGAACAATGATCACTGACCCTGAATACATGTTATTTTGCAGATCTCCTGCTCCTTTCCCTCTCCCTTCCCTGTTCCTCTGTGTATCAGGTGTCAGTTTTTAGTCTTGGAGCTTTTGCTTCAGCAAAGCTTCTCCCAATTGCACCTGTGAACATCCTCTTGCTATGGAAAGTGTTATTGTGCATTTCACCCACAAATGAAAGATGGTGAAGTCTCAGAGATGTGCCATCCCGAACCTGCAGTTAAAATCTACAGTTATCTGCAATTTACTTTATAAAACACATTAATAAAAATAATTAAAGCCACATAGCCAGAGCATCCACCAGCCAAAGAGACATCATTAACATTCCCTGCACCTGAATAACAAGCAAGGAAAAACAACATGGGGATTTAGAGTTCAACTTGCAAAAGATAACACCATGCATTAGAAGCGAATGAGCCTCCCAATGGGAGCAGCTCTAGAGAATGGAAAGAAAATAAAGTAGGGCAGTGTGCCAAATTCAGGAGGTTTAAAAAAAATAAGCAGCACAGCCATCACAAAAGAATCCCCGTTTCAGCCCAGCATGGGAGGAAGTATGAACTGAAACCCAACGAGGATTTCCATGTTACTGTCTTAATTTGTAAAGGCTTTGAAAAATAACACAATGCTGAGCTGGTCTTTCTTTTTTTGGAAGAGGGGAGAGGGTCAAAGGGAACTGTATTGGTTATCAAATAATGACAGAAAAAGCTATTCTCTCTGGCTCTCCTAAACTCCCAAGTGACTTGAAGGGACACAAAACACATCCAAAGAATCCCTTGCACAGGAAGGCAAAGCAAAGCCTGCACCTTTCTCCAGCGCGCTGCTCTTGTGTAGCTGTTCCCTGCCTCCTTGCTGTGCACTGACACACAGCAGCTGTCCCCCAGAGGGACAGGAACTGCACCTTGAAATGGAGACTGATGCTTTTCCTCACACGGGAAGACAATCTCTGGTGACTACAAAGCATATGGCAATAATGGCAGGATCAGGTCTCATGTGTTCAGTGCCAGTTCTGGACACACACCACAACGAAGGGCTCATACTTTGTAATTACTGGTCCAAGCTGGAGGGAGTTTATGCTAATAACACCCACAGGTACTAGACACAGAGCCTTTTTGTCCATGTTTTGGGGGGATGCCATATTCATATAAAACTTTGCCTCCTGTTTTCAAACCTCTTCAGGATTTTTGCTTTTCCTCATTCTTATTCTGACAATTTTAATTGCATAAATCCAGCTTTTCACCTTTTGTTGCTCAATGGATATAGCAGAAGGTGAAACGCAGGTAGAGTACCACAAAAGCAAAAGGCAGGTGAGCTTTGAAGGAAAAGAGATCTAGGAAAGGGACAAAAAGGAGCATAGAAATGGAGGGCTGATCTCTGTTGTACTCACAGCATGTAGTAAGCCAAGCAACAGCTACTGTACCTTAGCTAGGCAACCGGTAGAAAATCAAACCTTCCCTGTGATCAATAGGATAACGGTGAGAGTTTGATTAGCCTTGGAAAAATCACAATAAGGAGAGAACTTTTTCTCTCCACGGGCTGGGTGATTTCCCTGTGAAAGTTTTTACAAGAATGAGGCAGCATATAATGCGTCTTGTTAACCCAAATTACATGCACTCGAATTCCCTCTCTTTCCCCAAAGAAATCAGAGAAGAAATCAGGCGTGAAATGGCATGTGGGTGGGGCCGAGCAGAGCAAGCAATACACTTGTAATTAAATGAGACTCGCTGAGCCCCCACTTCTCAGAGCCTTTCAGTTTTTCTGCTGGGCTCTGCTCACTACCCAGAAACACAAGGATGTACTTACTACTCCAATACATATTGTACATGCTCCAAGCAAGAGAAAGCATGCTGCAGGCAACAGGGTGCCTCTTGCCTTTTTCTAGGTCAGGAAAACCTCAGACTTTCACTTCATGCAGCAGAGCAGATCTGTGTACTAGAAATGTGTCTTCTAATCTGTCAACTCCGCTTTTTAGTATCTCAGATAGAAAGGCTGCTGTCCTATTCACTGGAGGCAGCTGGACAGTTTATTTTTTCTAGTTGTGGTCATAGCTTCTGCTACCACATAATGTCACGAACTTCTTCACTAGACACACTTGCACCTCTCTCTGTTTTGCCCTCTCTAAACATGAGACCACAATAATGTTCTGCTCTGTTTGCCCTGACTGGCTGAAATTCCCTGAGCTGGTTACTGTTACTGGGACAGCACATGTGACACTGCTTCACAGCATGTTTGCTAACTGCGTTTCATTGATGAAGGGGTTTGAGGGTCTTTGAGCCTCTACGTGCCTGAATATTGTGGTGACTTTACAGTTTGCTTCTACAAAGTTTTGTAGGCTGTGGCAGAGCACAGAGAAGTGCTGGGAGGCTAGTGCTGCGTGTTGGTGTGACACGGAGCCGGGCACAGTTCCTCCCAGGAGCTTCTCTGCTGCCTTGACACGATCAGAACTTCTCCGTGTTTTTTCCCTCTCACGGCCTTGTGCAGCGAGGCTGCAAAAAACTGTGATTCGGAGAGGGACGATCCCAGCCGGGTTGCTGGTAGAGAAATAAAGGCACTTGGGACTTCAGGAGGCTCCTCGCACAGCAGAGAGGGCCTTGCAAGCTGTTCTTTCGCCCTGCATGATGCAGACATGCCCCTTTCCTAAACCCTTCCGCCCTGAAACGCTTCCTCCTCCGCAGAGGCCCCGCAGCTGACCCGCTCTGCCTACACCGACCTCTAGCCCCACAGCCCGGACCCAGCCGGAGGAACGAGGACCGGCAGCGCCACCCCCCGGAGCCCGCTCCGGAGCCGCCGCCGTTTCCGACTCCAGGCCCCGGCTCGGAAGGGCCGGAACGGCCCCGGGGCCTGGAAGTCGAGCGCCAGGGAACGGGACACACAAGTTGGGAGGTGCTGTTATCTCCCGGACCGCAACGAGAGGCCAAGGCTGCAGGCCAGTAGTGCAGACGAGGGGCAGCCGGTACTCGGACAAATCCAAGCCTCAGTCTTGCTCCAACTCCAGCTGAAGCAACCAGTTTATTACAGCTCGAACAGCACGGCTAGGCACATGGGAACTCTAATTCCCAGTCCCTGGCATAAGATCCATAAGCATGGAGTCCCTGTTTCTCAGCACAGAAAACAGTGTATTAGGTTGCTACTATTATTAACAACAATAACAGAAGTACTAATAATGCAAATACTAATAATTTGCACTGTGGCTGTGCCAGGAGTCTCTGCCTCCCAGTGGGGTCTGGTTGTGTCAGGTGCCAAAGCATATACAAGACCCAGAAGACTTCGCAATCCAAAAGCACTCAACAAAGCATAGGTGAAAGGAGCACTTCAGCCCCATATTGACGGCTGAAGACTGAGCTGCCAGTGGAATTTAATGGCAAGATGGGTATTTGGTTGTGAAAGCAGTGTTGTGACTCTTCCCCCAACTTCTGCTTCACTAGACGTTTCTCTGTGTAGATGCGGAAACCTGCCATTGCTTCAAGACATAGGCTTCTCCAGCTCTCTGGCCCTGGATGTCCTTGAAGCCCACTGCCTCCTTCTCAGTTTGTGTCTCTTTCTTTTCTGTGATGATGTGCTGGCACCCTGCCCACTGGGACTCTGTGCTGGTGTTTCTCAGGCCTCCCCTTAGCTGCTGGCTTTGTCAGTGAAGCATAGGGTACGGTGCCAGTGGACCTGGTGATGCAAGGGAAGGCTGCGCTTGCAATAATAAGCCGAGTAAGTAAGCCCTAGGGGGAGCAACCTGGGACAATATGCTCCTGGTGCTGCCTTCCTCCAGGGAGCAGAGACAAGGAAAAGAAACAAAGGAGACTAAGTGAAGAGACGCAAGCAGGTGGCACCGGGGAGGCGGCAGGTGGAAGCAAGACAGCATACAAAAGATGAAAAGAGGAACGCAAGGAGAATGTGAAGCTGAAAGAGATGCTCGATATGGGACAAGGGAATGCTGAACAAGGAGCCACATTTTAGGTCTTCACAACAATAGGTTGTGGAGAGGTCTGCATAAGAGAGGATCAGCTCACCTCCTTGACTGACAGCTGCTAAATGTGTCAGTAGCTCAAAAGGAGATGTTTTCAGTGCATGCACCTCAGGCCACCACTGCTGATCTGCTGCTTCAGGTCAGGTACATTTTATACCCTGTAAAACAGCTGCATCTTCAACAGTTCCTGAGCATCTCCCCTCTGCAGTCATCAACATGCACTCCTCATTCACAGTCTCCTTCTGACACTTGGAATATCTCAACCCTTAGCAACAGGTGATGACAGGGCATGACATGTTACATCAGTGTTTCAGTCTCTAAAAGATTAAGATTGGGTTTCTCCTACTTTTGCATTAATGCCCTGTGAGATGCACAGGGCTCACTTTCCAAGCAAATACCATCTTCTGTGTACGGGGGTACAGCTGAGCTCTGCAAAAAAACATGACTAATATTGGTAATCTTTTTTGTGATTTTGGTTTTGTTTTTTTAAATTGCAAAACCTTTACTTGGGGCCAACTTAATAGAATGCTTTGACAATCCAGGCACCATGTCAAGATCACATACAAGTTAAACTCATTTTTCATTAGTGCCCCCTCATAAACAGCTGAGATGGCCTTTTGGAAATACGGCCAAAGCTGCATTCTTTTAAAAGAAATTGCTTGCAACTGAGTTTACTACAGGCTGGGATCTGGGACTGACAGTCCTGCCCAGTTCACTTTCATGAGGAAACTACTGAGGCTTTTTGGATATTCCTGCACTACACAGTGTGAGATGACTCGGGGATTACTCAGATAGCTTTCCCAGCCTCTACACAAAGCTGAGCCTGGCCCAGCTGGGCTTCTGCACTGGGCTGTGGGCTGCCAGGTCAGTGATCACCTGGTAATGCACTTTGGCTCCTCCACAAAGCTGATCAGGGAGCCACCTAATAAAAATGCTAGAATTATGTGTTGGCTACCAGTGCCTATAGTCTTGATCTGTGTCCAAAAGCAGTAAGGAGAATGAAGCAAAGGGGCTCTGATGTTATTTGGGTATTTACTTATTTTTCTTACAATATTCAAGTGTTCTTGGGAACCTGTGAAATCTGAGCGTCAGCTCTGTGGAAAGAACTGTAAACGCCAAACTAGAGCTCTGGGCAAGCCTGTGTTCAGTAGTGGGAGAATCTGGAGATTTAGTGTTAATCCAGCTGGGCCACATCAGTCCATTTCTGAAAATTAATAGAAACATAGGGACAGACAGGTTGGGCACATGGGACCCAAATGGGGCTGGTTTGTGTGTGTCCAACCAAGGAGCTTTCCCAGAGCTGGGACAGCTACAAACACACATTCTGCATTCCTGAGCACCACAGATCACGTACCATGTAACTGCAAGTCTTTCAACCTCTCTCATGAATCCTGTTAACTGGATCATTAACAGTGATCAGCTATGCAAACGGCCAAAGAGGTAAGCAGTTATTAACAGAGGACTCTTTTAGTGTTTCCAAAACCATGCCTGTGCAGCTAGGTGTTTTCTGGTTCTCTATGCACATGTTAAAGCAAAACTGCAGAGTAATAAACATTAGTATTTAAAAACACCCAACTTCAGAAGGGCACATTCAGTATAACTTTCCTCTTTATGGAGGAATAACAAAGGATCCCTAAGCTTCTATGGTTCTGCAGAGACTATAAAATGATTGTGAGTTTAACTGAATCTTTCCTGGTTTTCAAGGTATAAGATTAGTGTATATCAAGGGAATACTCTTTGTTAATACTTGAGGTTCAGTCCAGCTGCATTTTTCCTGCATTTTATGGCATCTGGTTTTGTCACTTTGAACAGTTAGGTAAGGCACCAAGATAAGAAACATACCTAAAATTAAACTCTGTAAAGACATGAGGGTTGGGCTCACAATTTCATGTTACAGGCTTTGTAGAGCTGGAAGCTCAGGCAGCCAGAAACGTTCAGCGCTAGTGTAGTAAGTGACATCTTTCCTTGTTAATTATTCACATGTAACAACAGATCTACTACTAAGTAACTACATTTAATGAAGAGAGCCATCTTACAGTAACAAAGAGCAGTTTGGGGTACAAAGGCAGCACGTGTAATAGGCTGGGTTTATCTACTTCAGATTTCTGATAGAAAGCTTGGAAGTGTGAAGGGAAATGCAATGCCCTCTGACACGTTCTTGCTGTCTTTTACCTTCCATTAACAGCAAGGGCTGGGGTGCTGAGCAGTTGCTAAGTACTGAATGATTAAGTATTGTTACACACAGGATAGGTTGTTTTCTCCCTGACCCATGCAGCATCAATTTGATATCCTTCCTCTAACCAAAAGCCTTACCAGTAAAGTGGGGATGGTGTCACCACTAATACAGTGACTTCTTATCCCATCAGTCCTGCACTCCTGGCCTCTAGGCCCCATGCTCTTGCCAAACACTCTTACAGTGGTTTTGATATAGAAATATATCTTTACCTTTTTTCAGTTGTAAAGCTTCTAGGACTTTTACTGTACCTCAGGGAAGGAGGAAGGATAGACATGCTCTAAGCCTTACCTCTTTTGACTGTGTTTAGTTTTCCACATCCCTGCTTCAGAAGCCCACACTGTTTCATCTGCTATTACCAAATAATATGATCTAGTGTCTCCTTCTTGGAAAAGGAAGATTTCCTTCAGTACTGTCCATTATAAGTTTCTCTGAGTTTGTTGTGATTGATTTGTGTGTTCTCATGTATCGTGTAAAAGCCTAAATGACCATGCAATAGTTTCAGGTTACCATTTTCCAGAACAAAGTAAATCAGGGTCTCCTGTGCTCGGCATGGCTTGGTCAAGCAGCAGTTAGAACCCAGAAGGTGAGTCTGGAGGTACACACACATGGTCATATTCACCTGCTGCAGTTTCATTTTCTCTTGGCTTCCCATGTGAAATGTAATGATTTCCACTTTGGAATTACATGCAGTTTACTCTAGTTTAGCACTGTTCACTCAGGAAGTACAAATCACTTTCTGAAAGTAACATTAAGTAACCTCTGGACAGCCTCCATGTGTCAGCTAGAGAGTAAACTAGTGTCCAGGCTGGGAACAGGAGGTAGGAGTTCTGCCTTGGCCTCTGTTCCAGCCAATAGCAGAAAAAGAAACAGCAGAAATACCTGGAGTGCTGCCAAACACATTCTTCCATTTAACACCTAGCATCACCTCTAATATAAATGTGGAATTAAAATGGATTATATTTTTATGCAGATCTTGTAAAAGCAGCCTGGCTTCTGGTCTTTCCTAAGCCAACTGATAATGATGTAGATGTCTAAGTGGCAGGAACATACCCTAGGCTCCCAACACAGAACCCTGGGAACTGAAGCTGGTTTATGTGGAGAAAATAGTTCTACAAATAGCTGCCGATGTCTTTTCCAAGACTCCTCTTTTGTGCTGGAATAGCCAGAAGGGGCTCTGGAGAATCCTACCAGTGCCAATGGGTGTTGGTGTGCACAAGCTATAACCTCTGGGATAAAACAGAAAGACAGAAAAGGAGAGTATGAACACAAAACATGACTAGGAACTGCCCGCACTTAGGGAGCTAAAGAGTAAAGAATCACAGAAAAGAGCATTGTATAGCTTTTATATTAATCGAAAATGGATTCCTGAATTCTGGAGGCACAATAGGGGTAGAACTGGAAAAGACATAAAGATAAATGAAGGCCACAAATGGCCTTCATTACGTTACAGAACCTTTCAGAGTGTGTGTGGTTAGGTCTATTTCTGTAAGATGAATGGCACCGACTGCAGTGTAACTTCTGCTGTCATTTAGCATGTTGGGTGAAGTGTTAGGAGTCAGTGCCAATGTATATGAAATGGAGAAAGTCTGGGCCTGTATTAATTAGAGTTGACTGAAAGAGATGGTAGAAACATCCATGATTGATTTCTTTAAGCACAATATCAGCTCCAAAAAACATCAGCAGCTGTCCAGGGCAGCCAGCAGCCTGTTTCAAGAATTCTTTTATGAAACTTGCCCAGATGAAAGTGAGCACAGTGCTGGAGGGGAAGAGCCTCCTTTCAAAGAGCAGAGCAAGCTCATGGGTATGAAACATCTCATCTCCTGAGTCTATGGGCAGCTCACGCTTGTCTGCCAGGTCCTCCAGAAACAGTCAGATCATACAGTAACAAAAATGGATATAAAAGCTTTTGAGCTACTTCCAAAGGATCACTGCATATGAACTAATAAAGGCAAGTCTGTGGTCAGAAGGGTTAAATTCACTCGACGACAGTCTGCAATTCCAGTAGAAAATGTTTAGGGGATCTACAGTCTGAAGAAGTTGAAACTACCTGTCTAGAATAATTACAGAAGCAATGAAATGTTCTGCCTCAAAAAGTTCCATATGACCTTTAGAAATTCTCAGAACCTCTAGGTGGAAGTGATGAGATGTCTTTGGGGACTTGGTCCAGGCAATGCCATCTATTTGCTCCCTCATCTGTCTGTGGGTGACAGACCTGGCCTTTCAGAAATTGTTCTTCCCTACTTTCCCATGAACAACTTCTTGCTCCATCACAGCTTGCATATTACAAGAGCATCTCTTTTATCAATCTTCATTTCCAGAAGAACTGCATAAACGAGAGTGATCAAACATATGGAAATTATGTGAGAAGGCAAATTAAATAGTTGGTGGGAAAGCAATTTCTGGAGGCTGGAGGCTGTAATCAAAACAAAACAGATAAAACCCGTCCATGTTGATCTCACATTGCGCTACCAACGTGCCAGGTTAAGCAGATGGATCACATTGCTATCAGTGATGTTAGTTAGGTAAAAACCTGCTCTGAACAGTATTTTGAAGGTGTGACATGCTAAGGTGGAGCCACTAGAGCTGTGGGGTAGTTCCAGAGGCACAGTGACTGTCTGTGCCAGAGGCATTTGGCCAAACAGAATGGACCACAGCTGCCAAATTCATCTTGTAAATTCACCAAGGGCAGAGCCAACAAGATCATAAATATGCCTCTTGGACTCCTTTTTTCTTTTAATCATTAAGGAGATTCAGTAAGAATCAGACCTACACATGAAGAACTACCTAGAGAATTTTGGTTTTTAGCTCTGCATAGGGAAGAAATAGTCTCTAGCTGTCTAGTAAAGGTTTTGGGCAACACAAATAATAGATGGATTAGAGCTCCTTATCATTGTTACCCTTTATTGGACCAATATGGTCATGGAAAATCAAGATTTTGTCCTAGGAACACTTTAAATTACCAAAGGATGAGAATCTTCTCACTGTTTTCAAATAATAACCAAGGAACATTGAATTGCACAGTAATTACTGTGCAGTGGATGGATAACAAACAGCCTGGGTAGTTTTGTGTCATTGCAAGAGAAATGCATGGTTATTTCTGTTGGCAGTGCTGCAAATTCATCGTGGCTCCTCATGTTGATTACTCAGTGATCTGTGTACACCTGGACAAAGCCATTGATGATATTTGTCAGTTAAACCAGGTCCCATAGAATTGCATAACATTTTCAAAATATTTGTGTCCTTCTTGGTTTAGCTGTTCTTTTTTTTTTTTTTCGGTAAGTACTGGGCTTAACTCTGCAATGGATGGAACAGGGTAAACTGCAGTGGATAGAAAGATTTCTTTCTTTAATGAAAATCTTAATTACTTCTGTGGCTGCTGCAAAAATGTAACTTCTTGTTAAGTGCTGGATTTGCCAATCTAAGAAATTGATACAGTGGCATGTAAAGAAGCTGTGTAAATAAATGTGCAGAGCCATGCCTCTACAGGGATATTTTTTTAACAGAAGAAGAACTTCCAAAGAAGTGGCATTCCCAGGAAATAACTATAATTTGCACAGTGCCATGCATTAGAATGCTAAATGATATTGCAAGGTCTGAATTTACTGCCGGTAGGTTGCATATTTTAAGTACTATGCTTAGCACTAAACAAAACCCCCAAATATTTACTGACCTTCATTGCTACAAAAATCCAGTTGTTAGGCCAGGAAGAACTGCTAATGTCATACTGATCTGATCAGTAATCCATCAAATGCCCAGTATTCCTTTTTATCTAGTCCTTCAACAAAAAAAAATGTCAGATTGATCAATGCCATTCATGGCTCAGATCCAGCACAACTCTATTTCTCTCAGTCTGAATGGTGAGAACAAACACATGTTTAATTAGCATAAAATGTTAGAGGGGAGAGTACAATTGTAGCAGAAATAGTAGTAATATAAAATTCTGTCTGTTAGGCCTGTCAGTATTTGCTTCTCCAGCAGAAATAATTTTCGAGGCTGGGTTCTCTCCTTCACGATGGAAAACTGGAAGTAACTTGTTTGACATTTCTGCTCAGTGCTGGGTGTGGCCAGAATCAATTCCCATGACAAAACATGGACACAACTCCGTGACAGAGCAAGTCTTGTCTGGGCTGCACGGCACTCCACTTAAAGAGTGAAAGCTCCCTACTGAAAAGTCAGAAGTGGAACTAAACTCAGCTGAAGATTTAGCCTTTTCTTTAACTGCTGTTTCTCATCTGAGTGCATTTTAACTGCAGATAGCAACAGACAACTGATGCAAGTCCTGTTCATGGCACGAGGCCAAAGCTACTAAAAGTGACTGCATGACACCCTAAATGCTAAAGGACTAGCTTTGTGCATAGCTTACAAACCAAGGACTGTTAGCAACATGAGACTTTGATATTGATTACAATTACAAATAATTACAGTTAATTGCAAATATACATCATTAGTTTCTCCTGCTCCCCAGGAGGCCAGCTTGCCTGCTGAACATTTAACATTTGCAGGGAAGTTTACCACATCCAGCACATGGAGGCTGTGAAGATGCCTTCCTGGCAGCAGCAGGAGGGATAAACGCTTCATTACCAAGATATTTACTTGTAAAAGGCACCACTCTGCCTTTGGGTGCAACCATCTTTCTGCCTTCCCCTCCCCCGCCTTTCGCCCTGTGACTTTTCAGACACATTGCTGATAACTCACCTAATATTAGGACAGAGTCAAACACTTCACATCACTTAAAGCATCCCACCTAAAGCCTTCAATGAACTAAAAACTGTGTCTTTGCTTACAGAAATGAAAACATGAGCGCTCTGAGTCCAGCTGCTTTGCAGCTTGTCTGATAACATGGCAGCTTGATTATCTTGGTTATTATTCAGCTCTTTCTGCCCTCTTTTTAGTGACTTGCCAGTCCTAAGATACTCTTAAACCACATTTTTATTCACTGTAGATCAAGACTATAATATTTATTCCTTTGTTCATCTTTAATTAGAATGAGAACAGCCCATGATCCATACAGCCCCTGTTACCTACAGGGGTAGTGATGTGGTAGTGATGTATCATACCAGAGACTCTGAGCAGCTGTACATGCAGTGCACGGGAGGGTATGAGCAATGTTTGTGGTTTGCTGTACTTGGTTTTTAAAGCAAAGATACCACAGACTCAGAGAAAACTATTTGGAGTGTGAGATTAAGCAGCGTTTCAATGAACTCACTCACAGGACAAGACAAAAAGGACTTGAAGGTCTGGAAAGGGAAGAGCAGTATTTTAAGCTTGGAAAATAGAGATGCAGGTTGCTGGCAGCTGCACCAAACAGTGGTTGCACAAGCATTTCACACCCAGCCAAACCCTGATTGCTGACGTGAACTGGAGGTGTTGCATGTATATTTCACCTGTAGTCTTTTGAAAAGCAGGTCAAAGTGATCTCAGGAGTGCAGATATTGCAGATTGTTATTTTAGTTGGGGATAAATTAATTGCTACCAGGAATGGTTTAAATCCTCCTTAGTCAGAAGGGATACATTCCTGCAGAGGTAGGAAAAAATTCCACTGAAGCATTCAGCTGGTTGGAGGATTCACACTGTAGATGCTCTGGACAGTCACATGGTGTGAGGTAAATGTTTGCCAGTGTCAGTATGAAGAATGCAAGCAAGCAGGAGGATAGAAACTATGAGGCTGGAAGATCTACCCTTCATTAAAGTGAACTGAGCCTATTGCCGGTGGTTAGTGATGTGCCCTGGAGAAGAACGAGGGTTAAAAAGATGGAAAGAAAAGGGAAAAAAAAACATTTCTAAAAATGTCCAAGCTTATCTCTTCGCACTGTATTTGATTTTATGACCCTTCCTAATGGGAATGCATTGAATTTCATTGTGAAAAACAGCAACAGAGTTATGTAATTAGTCCTGGCTTTCTGAAGTAAAAAAAAAAAAAGATTGCAATTGTCATTCACCTACTTTGAATTAAAATCTCCCTTCTGAGCATTCAGTCACTGTGAAGACCATAGGCATGTACACATGGGGCTTCTTTTCATGACCTGAATATCTTTGCTCTCATGCCTAAGCACGACGCCTGATTGTTATTTTGATTTCTATTTTTCCTCATTTTCCTTTAGGTTAATATTATTATTATAGATGCCTGAGCTTTAGACTTTACCTTCCAACAGACAAAAGATAACAGTTATAGAAAAGTGCTCTAGATATGTTTGGTTTTTTTAACAGCTAGGAAGAAAATATAGTTTGGAAACCAAAATAACCTGGAGGCACTTTCTCCATCCATAGTATATTTGATAAATTGACTTTGGCTTCCAGGGCAAGAATTCAGTGTCTTCATTAGTATAATGATCCTTAATCTTCTCTTCCCAAACTTAGATAATTTGAAAGAAAAATAAGTTTAATTAAATTGTAGCTATTAATTGTGTCAATAAATTTCACGTTGTAACTGCATATCACTTTAAGGTGATGCTATCCCTCTCTACCATAGATCAAAATATATTTATTCAGCATTCTTAAAATCAAATCCCCATTCCCTTTGCTTGACAAGAACTATCCAAAGTGCTGCTAAGTACCATAGTGACTTGAAAGGTTTTCTAGTGTGGAATGCTCTTTTATATTCTGTATTATGTATGAACTCAGAGACAATATCTGCATTATCATAAATAAACTAGGTAAAATGTATTTCAAAAAGTTTCTTGAGTCAAAAAGTAGCAAATCATTGTATGTATTTTCCATATTTGTATAGGTTTCATTATATTCTCATTCTAAGTTACTCTTAAGTCTCTTTCATATTTAAAAAATTAACTACACACCTATCATGCAAAATGTAAAGAAGTATGTTCAACTAGTTCAAATTAGATATACAGTAAAAATACACTTCCAAAGAAATATCATTTCCATTTTTGTTCATGTTTTTAACAGAATTTCAGACTAATACATCAAATGTGGAACTGTACAAGTATGTGAAGAAACATTAGGATCGCAGTAGTAAAAAAATGTACAGCATTCAAAACCAACAAGCTCTAAACAACCAAACAATACCACAGGATTGAAACAATCATGGGAACAACATAGGTCATTGGAGCCAGTGAGTGAATCCTAATGCACCTACATAAAGACCCTACATAGAATATTGTCTCTTACTTATATGCAAAATCCCTGATTTGATTAAACCAGACAATTCCTCTAATTGTCTCTTATAGGTTTTAGATAAGATTGACACAAGAGTACTCCCCTTCAGAAATGTCAGTTATTTGAAAAGGCAATATTGAGAGTTGATCTGAAAGGTATTTCCATCCACGTGGATTCAGGTAGTTAGAATACAAGATCACAAATAATAAATAGCACTGCAGTTTGAAAGAGCCATTTCAACTGGTACCCGCTACAGTTGCCGCAATACTCCAGCGTTCAGGATTCAGGTTTTTAAACTGTTTACAGGTTAACACACAGGGTTGTTAATTATGGGCTGTATCCATTTAACAGTGGATCAACATTGCCTTTTAAATCATGAAAAGATCCAGTTAAGCATGTGAAAAAAATATAAAATCTTTGACAGGCAGATGTGCATTCTTTTGCAGTCCACTAACCAGCACGGTTTCCTTATTAGACATTTATAGCATGAGGAAAAATGTCTTGGACAAACCTGTAACAGTTATCAATTCAATCCTAATTATCTTTTCTTAAGGTTTCACCAGTGTGCATAAACTTCATGAACTGTACTAGCCTATTTGGTTTAGTGACCAGAACTTTCCCTTTCACATATCTTAGCTAGTTATGATTTTTTAGGACTGTTTTGCTTTTCAGGTAACTCACCTGTGGGGGTTTTTAAGCTGAAGTGTAAAAAAGGTTAATAAATGACCTAATTATGTCAGCATTTCTATCCCACAGTCCTTATGCTCTGAGATCTCTCACTGATCTCAATAGGAATTTGACTTGTACCAGAATGCCCAATTTTCAGCTGAGAAAGCTGAATAAATGTAGCACTTTTAAAACCAAAACATTGTTACCCAAGAGCCTGGCCTACTAAATCATCTTCAATGCACTGAAATGGCAAAGAACCCAAATCTTGGCACCTGTCTTGTTGTTTGTTTGGAATAATCTTTTAGCTGTTTTGATCCAATGGGAATGAGGGATTAGTTTTAGAGAGCTAGTCACAAACAACCTAACATTTGACTGAAATAAACGGATTGTGACAGGTTTGAAAAGGAACAAACATATGCATCTTATGCACCACTCAAAATCTATAAAACTACTGGGCAAACAGCATAGTGTGTACTCCTCCTTACACATATTTAAACTTTGCTGAGGTATTTCTTTAATTACAGAAAAGCATCTTTAAAATCAATAGGAAGAAACCTCAAAACAAGAGTTATATTCTGCACAGACATTTAGGGGGGAAAGAATTCAATTGTATTGAAAGGTCCAGAATCATTCAAGGAATAACCACTTTTGTTAGCATTGGTAATATATTCTTCCTTGGCATTTTATTCCTTCGAAGCATCACAAAAAAATGTAAGGCTATGACTTTGCAGAACATAATTTTGCCTCAACTTTGTTCACCAGTGTTGTAAAATAACCTGAAATATTTCTGTTTCTTTCCTAGGGAAACATTACCCAGTGTCCACCTTTGTAATGGACTGGTTGTGGCCACACAGCTGTCAGAGACCCCACTTGCCTCCTCCACATGGAATGAAGCTCTTGCACAAAAGCAAGACTGTTTTCAGAAATTGTAGCTGGAGTCAAGTTTCTTTCACACATCAAGATTAAGTATAGTTCTTCTGCTTGAATTTTAACATTATCTGACCACTCCTACCTGCAGCTAACAATTATTTCTCTGCAGTGAGGACACCCAGACTGTTGTACAGACTGGATTTCTCACCCATATATACTTCAGGAACAGAAAGGATGTGCATGTCATATTTGGAGCTTATCCTAGGCAGATACTGTTCTTGAAGTGCAGTTTTCTAATCCTTTTAAATACAATGAGCCTATCTTGATTGTGACACTAATGTTAAATGTAACTGCAGCCATTACCAAGTAGTTTCCATAAGTGGTTTTATTACTGGTTAGATTTTACAAATTCTGGTATTTGAACAGACTTCAACCTTAAAATTCTAAAACAACAAAGCAACCAATGAAAGGCTTAGGACTATTCAAAGTAACAAACTCTTAACATTTTTGCCCTGGTCATAAATATACAGAGAGGAAAAGAGAGAAGTGGACATGGAATCCAAAGTATGTAGATAAAACAGTATATAAGGCACATGGCAGTCTTTGAAAATACAGAAGCTTTAGCCAACTTAAATTAATTGCTGTTTCCCTTGCTCAGTCCACAAAACTGTACAGTTACACAAATGTTGTGTTGCAATAGATCTTCCAAGTTATTCTTCAGTCCATATTCCGTAATACCAGAACACTACATTTCCTTCTGTTTTTTCAGGAGAGATCCTAATTGTGGTTAGTCAGTTGCTCAAAGCCTCTATTAAAATACACTTGGAATTTCAGCTAAGAATAATTTCTTTTTTAAAGAAATTATTAAGAAAGAGTCATCAGAAAAGATTTGTGAGAGTTGTTTGTGAAGGACTTCGAGATTCATGAACCTCAAGACTTCCGGGCACTGATGTCAAGACAGATGTCACAGTAGGCATAGTAGGATTAGTCAAGTCCGTTAAAGTAGTGGGAGTGCTGGATGGACTCATGGAGGCATTGGATATTTCTGAGGCAGGACCTGATGGGGTTCCTGCTTGGAGTGTTGAGTCTGAAGTCTTATCCACCCCTGTGTTTTCTTGACGTAAGAGGTTCCGTCTGAATTTGGCTCGAGCATTTTGAAACCAAACCTGAAATAGTTTAATATAACAGGGTAGCATTTAAAGAGCTGCAGTGTTTAAAAAAGCAAAAGCATACTCACAAATTCACCAATACTTGAATCAGAGAAGATGTTTGTACTGGTAACATGTTAGAAAAGTAGCCCAAGTTAGAAGAAGTGTCCACTACACGGCTGTAAAGCATTCCACTTTCCCTCTTCTGAAACCCTCTATAAACAGTCTGCCTGGGACAGGAGTGGACTAAAGGTGGAGGAGGGAAGTTTTTCTGAGCAGGCTATGTATAAAGACGCTTGGAAATTTGGCAGCCTGCATGAATCCTCAACTGCCCTCAATCCCAGAAGTATTTGTCTGGATGAGGCAGACATCAAGCAAATGATGAATATAAAATAATGAGTTTCAGCATCCTCATATCTCAAGTCCATCTCTCACTGTAAACAGCAGGTGACCCAGATCTCGGAACTCTGCCTTTCCGCAGGCCCCAAGAGCTCTCCCAGGGATTTTCTCATGTCTCAGCATCTGCAGTGCTCTTACTTTTCTAAAAGGACTGGCCTCTTACTCTTCTCTCTCAAATGCTTCAGCTCCCTGTGCCTATGCCACTCTCCTTTTCCAAATGTTTTCAGTACTGGAATGATGTCAGGAAAAGAGGCCCGTATGGTATTAAAGATCCACATTGCATTACAAACTGTCATTTCAGTAGGAATTACATCCACATGCAGATTTTTTTCCAAGATTGCTACTTCTTCTATTACTTATTGTCTCTGAGTGAAGAACAAAAGCTATGATTTCATCCTTCTCAGTTAAATTTCATTGTTTAGGTCCAAGTTAATATTGCTTTCCACTGTTTGCAGGATTTGCTTCAAGATAATTTTTTTTCCTGACCTATTTGAAGATATACAAAATTAAATGTATTTGTGAAGCTTGCATGAGGCTGAAGAACAGCACATTACTTTGGCTAAATTCAAAAGTATAATTAAATACTCTATGTCCAGCCTGAGCTGTGTAGATATCAGGCAATGTTACTGATACAAACTAGCTGAAATTTCACTGTGCTTAATTATCAGGAGGATTTTGTCACAGACATTCTTTACAGTGGACTCAATCTTGATCCTACTGTTCTCATGTTGATCTGCTATAAGATATAGCACCAAGTCTTTCCATTCCAGATGCAGTGAGCCTCATCATTTCTATCTGTCAGAGAAAAGAACTGAGCAAGTGGAAGGATCTGCATAGCCATACAGTATCTCCATGATATCTCCTCTGTGGCACATACAGACAAACTAAATGCCTGGAGCTCATGAGGCTACACCAACCTGTGCTGAAATTCTGACTTCTAACTCTGCTACAGCTTGGCTCCTGCCAGAGGATCCACTTCAATTCAGACCGCTAATGGACGAGCAGTCTGTAAATACAGCAGTCCTGTAAGGTGTCCTCTTTGCATCCTCAGCTTGCTAGCCACAGTTAGAACTGGTGATATGTCTGTGATATGTCTCAGCTGGTTTTCCTCTGACTGTTTTGCTTCTCATCTATGGATGCTCCAAATTCTCCCTCTTACTCTTTTTCCTGGAAAGCTTTCTCCCCACCACAGGAGTCTTGAAGGAGCCTGCTCTCTCCAGAGAATGTCACAAGGGTATAATCCTCAGGCACAAGTTCTAGCAATGGCTGTAGGAACTGTATTCATGAGCCATGCATAAACCACATCACTACAGGCCCTCATTTCTGAAAGCTCACTATTTTAAAACAGTTTATATTGGCATTCCTTGTGCTAAAACATGTGGTTAGAAGGCTTTTTATCAGTTTCATATATGAGTTTCAGAGCCTTGTGTGCAGGGGATGTAAATGAGGCAAACCAGTTTGTTCTGGCCATTTGAGCTGCAGTCCTAAGCACCAGCTAGTTTGGAATGGTAAAACACAGCAATTTGAACATTTACAGGATTTTTTTACTTTTTGGTAAGAGATCATTTATATTTGCCCCACAAGGAATTTGATTTTTTTCTTTGTAATATATCTTCTAGCAGCTGCAAAAAGGACAATACACATGAAGGTGAAACTGAAGTTCAGAGGCTGCCACTGCTATGTGTATGCAGTTACATAGTAATTAAAGCAGAACAGGAAAAAGCACTAGTCCAGTTGCATATATACATACTCCTGTATCATTTCACACTTATGTTCATTTAAAATATACATATTTATCTATGCAGTAGTCTCAAATATGCATAACATTTCTGTTTCTAGTCACAAAACAATTTTCTTGTTTAAAGTGTAGAAGGCATAAATACTTTATTTATATTGTTCCTAAACCTCCAGCTGCTCCTTAACCTTAACAGAATGAGACACTCTATGGCATTTTTTCTGTTTGTGGTTTGAAACATGTGGTATGTAAAGAAAAGTGAGCAGGAGGATTATTGGTGTTTATGTATTCCCCTTTGCCTTCCACTAAATATGGAAATCTGTGCTCAGATGCCCTTACCAAGGACCATTCATGCTGCTTTCAGGAGTCGCACATATAACGTGGTTCATTTTCTCTTTAACATGGCAATTCATGCTACACGTAGAAAATATTATGTAGCATTTTAAGGACTATTCAAAAATAGAGATTGTGTGACTACTTTCACTTCTTCACTGACTGATTAATCAGTGAATGGTTATAAAGTTCTTTCACATTGTCCAGTAGAAAATATTCCTATTATTACTAAATAAGACATCTACATATTTATTAATCTAAATTCTGAAAACACTTTGTCTTATGATGGAAAGGGATGATAGAATGGGGATATTCTGGGATGCGCTGAAGATATGACAGCATTCAGCAAAGAATTCATATTGAAGACTAGTGAAAGAACTAAAACTGTTGTTTTCTGAGCTGTAGGAATGTGGGCCTGCTTCTCTCCTGCCCCACGTCATTACTGAGCTTTGCAAGCAGTGTGTAGGAGCTGGCAGGGCAGGGCTGCCCATGCGTGAGGGCAGGAGCCCTGTGTGCTCACATGGGCAGTCAGGGCCCTGCACCTGTAACGGTGCCACAGCAGAGCAATAATAACCCAAACATACATAACTGAAAGAATTGTTCCAGAAGGACTTATCGCACATCAATTACACAATTAGGAATCTGGTCTTCGGTGCTGAGGAATAAACAAAATCATTGGGAAGTATTTAGTGGTTTTCTGTCCAACTGTATCATTATAAGGCTGAGCTATTTCAAATCAAAGAGGAAAATAGGAACCAAAACTCCAACTGAGAAATAAAGGCATCTGTGAGACTCACCACTGATGCTACCACATTTGGGTTAGCGGGGCTGGATGCCTGCAGCTGGGCAACTCAGCAGCTGGGCCAAATAATATTTGCTGTGGTTAAAATATTATACTATCTCTTCAGTGATCTGTGCTGTTAACTATTTGTGTCCATCAAGTAAAATAGGAATAAAATAGTATCTCTATATGATAGGGAAATATCGAAACTAAATAGATGCAGTATTGTAAAGGATATGGATACTGCAGTGAATGAGATCATCTAATCTCTTTAGAGAACTTTATGTTCTTGTCTGTAACACCTCCATTGTTGCAACTGTTACTTATTAGTTGTATGAATAGCTTGGGCTAAAACCAGATTTTTTAAGCAAAATTTTGCTCATTCACATAACTACTTGCAGAAATCCAGGTTTACTGAATTTTACTAACTAGTGAGTGGAGAAATAAAAATATAAAGAGGGTTGCACCACAAAACGAACTACGTTCACTCATTGCACACACATTGTGATTACTTTGTCGTCATTAGTAAACACAGGGTGAAAGGGGAGCTATAGGATACTTTATGAAGGGAGGCTCAGAGAGAAGCTGCAGCGCACTGGCGTAAAGCAACTCTCCACTGAAAGGCAGCACAGGGACCCACACATGTCTGTGAAAATGTGCCTGCTTGTTGACTCCTGAAAACTGAACTGGCAAAGTCCAAACACATGCAGTAATCTTTGCAGGGGTTTCATAGCAACTTCACTGGGGAGTGACTCAAGGAAGAATAAGCAGAGTACAAGACACCCACTGAAAAATAATGCTTTATGTTCCTAAACAGCTTTTGCCATGGATAATTGTATTCCAGACTCCTGGGGAGAGAAGAGGTACATACCTATTGCTATCAATCCATAACTTCCTGGGGCTATCTACTTCCACCTTCCTTTTCTAAACTCATGAAAAGAAAGATCAGCAATAGAATACAATAATGGGGTTGTGTTCCCCAGCCGCAGTACAAGAAGTCCATGAATTAAATTGCAAATATAAAGCTAAATAGATTTTTTTTTAATTAAATTCTTTTTAAAATATATAAATAGGCTTACTGTGATTCTAGTGTGGCCACTTACAGGAAACAGATTGCTTAACAAAGCCACTGAAGGAAATGCCATTTATGAAGCAGTATATTACATTTCCAAGCTACTCCACTTCTGGACAGGTGTAGCTGGTGACTAATTATACATAAAGCAAAGACAGAAGTCAGGCTTCCCAAATCCAATGTCAGAGATCATTAAGAATATGGTCAAATTCTCTGCTCATCTACAAAGAACCCTCATTACATGTTATGTGGGACTGTCTATATAGTAAGGGCACTACAACTGTTTCCTAAATCCCTAGTAACTCTACTATGTGTGTTTGGAAAGTGCACTGGTTTCAGAACAAGAGAATCTGTTTTTTCCTGACCTGCTGCCTTGCCTTTTCTATTAAAATACATTCTTCATGACATACAAAGAGCCACAATCCTTTATCAGCTGAACTGAGGTCTGAACATACAGAAACCAAAACAGTTTACAAACACACCCAGTAACAACATGGGGAATGCAAAGATTTCTTATTACTGGTAAGTGTGTATGTACATCTCAGAGTCCGTGAGCCTTCAGTACATAAGACAGACTAATGCTAATGATGCTTGTTTAGATCAATAGTGTCAGTGAAGTACTTGGAGTTCAATAGCTTACAGATGGAATGACAACCTTTCCATCTCAAAGAATTAACGAGTGACACTATCTCAGTAACCAACATCATGAAGAATTTTCCCCGACAAAAAGCAACTCTGAAACTTATATAGGTGTAATTCGGCCTTGAAAATTTGCTTCTCAAATATTAGAGGTAAACTAGTTGGGCACAAAGGTTCTAAATATGTTTTGGTTTTGTTTTGGGTTTTTTTTTTTTTTACATGGCTCAAATTAATTTTCAAACAAAAAGTCCAAGAATATGGAGTAGAGTGCTCATAACTGACAGGAAAACTCAAATTTCCTCACCACTATTACCTTCCACTACTCCTCAGCTAAAGGAGACCAGATATATTTAACTGTGAAAATAAAAGCACCTTAAAACTGCAAGATATGATATGTCTAAGATGAAAACAGAAGCAATGAAGAAACTGAAAGGAAAATTGAAGTGTAATGGAGATAGGGAGTCCACTTCTGAAGTCAAAGACTTACATTCAGAAAGGAAGGAAGAAACAGAAAAAAAAAAATATGGAAGTGAAGTTCCATTTGGTGAAAAGAGGAGAAGGAGATGGAACTAAAACTGATGTAGAATGAGGAGAGAGCACAGGAAGATAATGAAGGGTAAGACACTTTCTAGACACTGATCTCATTTTGTAATGCACTATGTGAAATCTCTCAGATAACACGGGTGTGAGTGCACTGCATGGGCAGCATGGATATTACTGAGGTGTCTAAACTCGGAGGGTAAAACAAAGGAGAAACATCAAAATAAGGATAGACGAACGCAGCAAATTATTTTGCCTATGTACATGGAAGAAGGAGAGAAGCTATAAGAGACACCATGGCAAGTGTTAGGATGTGCACTGATTATTTTTGAGGAATCTGTTCCACCACTGCGTATCAGCCTCATCAAAAAAATTTATTTAAAAACCCATCTGCAGAGGAGCAGCCAAGAGCAGTGAGTATACATGGGTTTTCATTAGTAGTTTTTACTGGGAAGCCTAAAAAAAAAGTTCAATCATTTTTCTGTTAGGTATTAACACTGTAAGGTTCAGAATCTCTCCAGTGAATTCAGTTTTTCTTAATATTTTTTGTTTATTGCCTTCAACTTGCATGTGAATCTGCAAGAGCTATCCATGGTGTGTCCCCAGGAGGCTGTCTCTGAGCCCCACCTGTCACTGTAAAGCTCACAGAGTCTGTCTCTGGGCCCTACCTGTCTCTTTGAAGCTCGTTTTTCTACAATTAAGACCCATTAAAAAATGTAAGCAATAGCTGCTGGAATGTCATTGCTCCTATATACCCAAATTTATCTCTAGGCATGGCTATTTGGATCATTAAAATTGACGTATTGAATCAGAACTATGAATCAAAATGGAGCTAGATCAACATTCTCACCTTTGCTTCCCAAAATAGCTCAAATGGGGCACATAGCCATGAAGCAAGAAAAACTCAGCTTTCAAAGAAAAAGTACTTTTAAAATGTTCTCTTTTCATTCTAAGTGACTAGGCTGTGAATAAAAAAAATAATCTTTGAAAAATTAAATTTATGTCCACTTCGTTTATGAAAGAAAATACATTCCTCTTTGTCCTGATATAAATTCAGACTGCTACTTGATTTCTTCAACAGGTAAGCATTCACAGTAATTTTTAAACTGAGCTCTCTAGTTACACTGAACAAGCTAACTAAAATAATTCACTTCTCTAATGGCAGATTCGGAGTTAAAATATGCATCAGAATTAACTAAGTCTGGGAAACCAGCAGGGCCCCAAACCTTCACAACCGGCATTCAAAATTAGAACTCGAGTGACCTGCTATTGGGAAACTGAAAAGAAGTAACTTTTCTCCTACTTTCTAGGATTTAACTGCACTCTCACAGAAGGTATGAATGGTTGAGAAAAGCTTGAAAATCAGTAGAATCCATGGTATTTAAAACATAAAGATGATGCTTAGTTTACTTTTCAAGACAAAAGACTGCTGCTCTTACCTGAAGAACTCTTTTGGTCAGGCCAGTTTTCTGAGCTAGCTGTTTCAAGTCCTTGGCATCAGGATTGTGGTTAATAGCAAAGTATGACTTCATTGTCCGCAACTGGTGGTGTTTGAATGATGTCCTCATACGCTTTGTTTTTTGATTGCTGGGGTATTGCTGGTCTCTATCCAGGTGGTCACCATCGTTTTCATTGCAACTTAAAGCTTAAGGCAACAAGAGGAAAAGGCGTGTAAATCTATTGCTCTGTGACCAATATTGTTTGCAGTTCATCTGAGTGCAGCAATTAAAATAACACACCATGGCATGTATTGTACTGGTACAAATCCTACTTGCCTTCCCCTCCATTTCTGCATCTTCTATTTTTCCCTCACAATAACCAGCCTGCAAGGACCCTCACCTGCCTCTTTATGGCTTTTTAAAATGTCAGGTCTGTTTCCTTTTTTCTTCCCTCCATCTCCACACAGCCTTTCCTTCACTTTCTGCTTGTAGGACAGTAGCTGAGCTCAGCTCTGTGAAGTGTTTTAATGTACTTTTTATCACTACAAATTGCATTGTAACCTACAAAGAAAGCTGCACAATGCAGTCCACTTAAATCTCGATGGAACAGACCAGTTAAAATTATAATTATTTCCTCCATCAGACTAAACCCTGTAGAGTACAAGAGAGACCACTAAACGAAACACTATAAAAGAAATAAAGTTTGCGGGTACCAGACAGCAAATTATGACTAATTTGACTAGCTAAAGAAACAGAGCTGTTAATATAATGTATCACTGAAATGAAAAATCTCTTTAATTACCTCTATATTTTCTTTTTTCTTTTTTTTTTTTTTTTTTTCTTTTTTTTTTT
>WBNM01005720.1:640946-715946 GCA_013399055.1 Ramphastos sulfuratus
TTTCTTTTTTTTTTTCCTTTAAAAAGTGTTTGCAAATACTGCTTGGAATGATCAGTTCTGTTACATCCTTCTGAAATCATTGAATGACACTGAGTGATATATTTGCATAAATCACCCATAAAACCTGCAAATTAGGTCTATGAGCAAGGAACATTTTAATAATTATCGAGTGGCATTAAATGTTGAATGCCAAGCAAAATAATCTCATAGACCAAAAGTAATTTTTCCATTTATTTGTACATACAGCACACCTTAGAAAAACTCTTAAAATAACATTAAGGACCAAGCTTAAATCTACTAAAAAATTTAGGGACACGACTGAGAATTAGCTATGACAAACTGTCAGTAATTTTTTTTTTCTGTTCCAATATCTACAACTCCATTTTAATTTCCAATTAGTTTCATGGGAAAAGTAATGAAAAATCATCATTGTCTGTGTTCTGTGTTGCATGCAGCAAATGAGGAAAAGAAATATTTTAAAATGTGAATTACTGATTAATTTCTTAACCAGCTAAACATATTTGTCTTCAATTGCCTATTATTGCTAGTTTATTACAAGTGAGTGCGTCTCACAGACATGTCTCTATAGTCTCACTCTAAGTTCATTCTGTCCATCAGGGGTTTTAGCCCCATTAAAACCATGCAGATTCTGACAGGCAAACATTAAAAACAGGTTTTTAAAGTACACAAACTGCAGGTACTCCTAAGTGCAAATACATACAGATCCTGTAAACAGCAGTACTGCAGCATGTTCAGTAGCTGATTTGCAAGCTTTGGCTTCTCAAAACCTCCTAAACAGAGCTGGCACAATATAAAGCAAGGCCTGCAAAAAGTAAGCTTTGAGACCAAAAGCATGTTTGCTTAGTACATACACAAAAAGCACCTGAAGCCTCAAACTCTGCTCTGTGTTTCTGTGCTCCTATAATTTAAAAACCAGCTTTAAACATGGTGATGTGTATATAAATGCATGTGTATATGTGCGTGTGTGCGTGCATGTGCGGACACTTGTATAAATCCTTTCCAGACTCGAGTATCTTGTGCCAAATTCTAGCAATAAGAAGCATTTCTGCTTGTTTTCCTGTGGCGTGAAAAGACTGGAAGCACCTGAACTTAAAAGTTCTAAAACACTTAAAAGGAGACAGTAAAAATGCACGTTAATGAAACTGCATGGAATGTAGCAAAGTCTTTGCTGATTGAAGAACTGAGATTTAGTTGCCAAACTGAGGTCACCTCATGTGCTGCAGTCTCCTTCACAGCTATAATTCCTGATGTAAAGAACACTGGGTGAATAGCTGAAACTATATGGCTCTTAGCAAATTCTATTATAGAAATGTAAAACCAAGCAGTGCTTGGTTTTAAAATGCACTCACAGAATTTTAGATATTAGTAATGGAAACAACTGCTGTGTGTTATCTTAAATGCTTTCAAACCCTCCCAGAAATAACGAGGCAGAGTCTTAGGAGGAAATGTATCAAGATGTCTGTCTGAAGGACTGAGGTCTGTTCATGTTAATATGCAGCAAAACAAACCCTAGGGCTGCAAGTAACTACTTTTTAAAAACCTGTTCCATAGAGAATGAGATACATTCAGGATCCAAGGAAATCAAAGTGATTCTAAACCCTCACAGAATGGAATGAGGATATCAGCTTTTCATCAAGCCCTGATAGGACAATGAACAACTTACTCTCTCAATTTCTCATCATTTCACTCCTCATCTACTAAATGAAAATCATATTAAGCTGACAGTGTATACCATCTGAGACTGGCAAAATATTGCCCTTTTCTATGAAGAAAGATATAGACCAGATTTTGAATGTGCACAGGAGCGTTTCACACAAGTGGTTTGGGTACCCCCAGGCAACACCCAATATGACCATAAATATTCCTAATTAGTGCCAATTCCCTTCTCATGTTTGGTTGTGGTGCCTGGCACCATCTTCAGCAGCCTATTCTATTAGTTCTAATATTAGATGCATCTCACTTAGAATCTGCAGGGTCTATGGGCGTTGCAGGCACAGATGCAGAACAGGCCAAGGGTGTAAGATTTTAAGAGCTGAGGAGTTTCTGCAAAAGGCATCATGGTGAAGACTAACACTGTACATGCTCCTCACGCAACCCTCTGTTTTTCAGGCGCTTCTCCCCTGGTTCCTTTGTGGCGTCCATGTGAATCTCCCAAAGGAATAATTGAACTACTCGTACGTAAGGTTTCCATTCAACTGCACCATCTAGGGCTCCTGCTAGGAGTTCAGAAATAAATTGGTAAAACTCCAGTTGCATAGAGGAGTCTTAAATTAAACAATGTTTCATTCACATTTTGTGATAAAACAAGTTCTGAAGCACTGCTAGGTCTCTTTTTTGACCCTAGAACATTTCTAAGGTCCTGGCATCTTTCCCCTAGTCCCCACATACAGGCCATTGCCCTCCTGTCCTTCAGCTGGTCTCACCAGTGGTCAGCAATTACAGCCTCCTCCATTAGCATCACGACACAAATGTCCACTTGGCCACAAGATGGTGATGCCCACAGAAAGCATCACTAGAAACTAAGATTAAAACATATTTTGATATTGGATAATGCCTAACACCATTTCCAAAAACAGCAACATGAGTGTAAAGCAAAATGTGCTCTTATCTTTGTAACAAACACTATTTGAAGAAGAAAACTTGAGAGCACTGTTCCATATTCAGATCGCCAGATCCACCCACGTGTAAGGATTCCAGGCAAAGCATGTGCTTAGTAGTTAGTAGGTCGCTAAGTATGTAGCACATGAACAAGACGAGAAAGAGGAATTTCCTTTGGGGGAACTTTTGCTCTTAGTAGCTTGTGTTTGACATGTTAAATTACCTCAAAAGAAAGCAAACTAATCCTGATTCTGAAGGAATGATGAAACAAGAGGCATGTTTGGTGCATGCATCAGCTCTCCGTATTCAGGGGCTCAGGAATATACACCCGTTTCCTTCTATAATAAGAGTCAAGGGGGTGTTTTAACCTTCTGCTGCCTGGAGAGGGAACTTGTGATTAACTAGACTAGGCAGAGGTGCAACCTTATTTGTTGTTTGGCAGGAGTGTGTAAAGGACTTTGCGGTACTTGCATACTTGAAGGGGACAAAAGTGAGGCAGAACCCTCTGAATGGTACTTGGGACAGGAACAGTGGTAGAGCCTTTCTTCCTGTGGAAGGAGAAGACACTTGGAGAAGGCAGATGCCTGAACTCCTTCGCAACTGAGATTAAAAGAGGTGAAGCCGTGGCCCTTGGAGCAGGCAAGGTAACCCTCGCTGCTTCTGAGGTGCCTAACAGCACTGAAATGAGGGTACCTCTGCCAAGTCTTCAGAGTAACAGACACTGAAAGCACTGCCTCAACCCTGATATTTCAAGAAGTGTTTCTAGGAAGAGAGAGATCAAGCCTCTCTTAAAGAGCCACTGTCTTCCAGGCTGAGCATCACAACGCCACGAGAGGAGAGCTGGGGTTAGAAACCTTCCTCAGCCGCCTGGCACAAAAGAGCTGCGTGTCCCGGTGCCTCCCCGGCAGGGCCGCCCCCCAACCCCCCGCGGCCTCGGTGCCTCTAGCGGGAGCGAGCGGCCCGGGACGGGGCGGGAGAACAAAGGGTCCGGAGAGGGGCCGCGCCGGGCACCGGGAGTGCGGGAGGAGCCAGCCGCGGAGGGTTTTTCCCCTCAATTAAGCCAATTGAATGGCGCTGAATAGCCGGTGCGAGTGCGCGGTAATTCCCTGAGCGCCGCGATTAACCCGGGCAGCCCCGGGCTCCGCGCTGCCCGCCGGGCCGGGGAAAGGGGCTGGCGGCGGCGCCGGGATGGACTCCGCTCCCCTCCCCGCGGACCTCTTCCCGAGGGACCCAGGCCGGAGGGAGAGATGAAAAGATTCCCGGGGCCCCCCTCGCCCTTTGGGAAGCGAGTGGTGCTGGCTCCTTGCCCCGCCCCCGGCCCCAACCCCTCGGCTTGCCCCTGCCCCGACCCCAGCCCCAGCCCCCCGGGGAGGAGCCAGATGCACCGCGTCCGCGGAGCCCGAAAGGTGACCGAGGCAGGGAAAAGAGACAGCAGGAGGAGGGAGGAGAGGGAGGAACTCTGATTTCTCTTAGGAAATAGCTACTAGACATCCGTTCTTAAGCTGCGGCTCCTGCTTGCTCCCTCTGCAACTGTAGTCGCAGGAGAGCTTGTTCTGAGCTCTGAGTCCCAAGGGAAGCGAGAGAAGAGAAACTGGCTTTTCAAAACTTTCCAGGTCTTTTCTCATTTTTGTCTGGGGAAAATGATAATTTTAAACAACAAAACAAAACAGAAACAAACAAGCAAAAAAACCCACCCTATCTTTTGACAAAGCCCGTTCGGAGGGTCAGCTCCAAACGGTCCCAGTGCTTTCCTAGCCTTGGCGGGGATGGCAGGGAGGGACAGAACCGAGCGTCCGCGGTGCTGGGCAGCGGCAGCTAGGCCAGCGCCCCAGCAGCCTCCGGCCCCACCGCAAAAAGCTGCCCCCGCATCCCCCAGCCCCAGTCCCCACCTGAGGGCTTGTATCCAGTCTAGAGAGTTATCACCTTCTTACTATGGATCTTCCTTCTAGTAGTGGAAGGAAACATCTCTTAATACCCTCACTGTCCGCACAGATGATGGATATTTTATCCTATCCCTCCGTCTGTGCAATACGTCTGTCATTGTCAAGGATATTTTAGTATCTTCATATTAAAGACAAACCAGATACGAATGAATAAAATATAGCAGGCTGTGGGAGGTTCGAGGTCTAATTCACAAAGGGAGTATTCAGAATCCTTTACAGGTGCTTCTGTGTTCAGCAAGCTTTCAGCCATTGATTTACTGACCTAAAAAAACCAACCGCCAAACTCCATTCCAACAAGTGAAAGAAGAAATTATGATCACAGGAATACATTAAAAACAAAAAAACAAACAAAAAAAAAAAACCAAAACCAAAAAACTTTTGAAGTTTCAGCATCTTTCTAAGCTATTTTCCACTTGTCAGGCTCCATCCACATCTAAACTCCACCATCCTCGTGCAAAAGAAGTCTCGTTTACATAGGGGAAAAAAAGTCACTCCAATTTGAGTTGCAGATGAATGTTTGTTGCATGTCACAAAAAATTTCAGTCTTAACTCTGCCCAAGTTTAAAGGTCTCCTTTTCCCCATACACAAACTACCAGCAACAGATCCTCTCAGAAGAAAATACCGTGCATTTCTGAGAAAGAAATTACAAAATCCATTTAAAAAATAAGATAAAGTCCCACACTTTTAAAAGGTTTCCCGTGAAAACACACACACAAACCTCAGGCTTTATAGGAATTCACTGGTTTGTGACATTTTACATCAACGTGCAACCTGGTCTGATTTCCAAGATCAATGGCACTTATTATCACACAAATTAGTCGATTAATGGTTTAGTAAATAGTTAAGTAGATAAATAGTTTAGGCAAAGAAGCCAAAGGTGCCTCTAGGAAGATCTCTTAAGCTTCATTGAAGGCTCTAAACAAAAATTAAAAGGAAAAAAAATCATAGGCCAATTATTTTGAGAACAAATTTTTAAAAGCACAATTAACGGCGTTTAAGTCTTCAGGCAGTCGGGGAGCAGCAAGGCTTTCTAAGGCTGTGCTCCCATCCAGGACAGATGCCGCTGGTTTGGGTTTCAGATCCTTTGAATCTAAACATCTGCCCTGCACAGGAAGACAGCGGAAGGACAGTTAAAATCTAATCCCTCCAAAGAGGAGGTGGTTTTGAGCGGGCAAGATGCATGTTTTATGTGTGTTTTAAAGCTCAACCGTTACTCCCGAGAACACTACACACACCTTTCATCAACCTTCACCTCTGGGACTACTACTGATTTTTGCACCATTTACGAATTATTCAGCAATTAGTTAAATCAACAATAGCTGGCATTTTTTTTTCCCGGGGTACGTGTGCCAGTCGGAGCTGCGCTTTCTCTCACTGTCATTTTCAGCGCACACCGCTTCGTTCGGCCGCTATTGTCACACTACTTTTCGGCGCAAAATAGCCGCAGCCTCCTTCTCCCGGTGCGGCCGCTACCCCGCCCCAAAGCTCTCGGTGCTGAAAGGTAACCGGCACAGCCCGAGTCCCTAACCACACTGCACGTCCCCTCGGTGTTCTCCCCGACACCTTCCTCACCCCTTCGCAAAGCGGGGCAGCCGGAGCTCGGCACAGCCCGCAGTCAGGCAGAGGTGCGACTGGACATGAACCGCAGCGAACTTGGCCTTTACCCAACACCCTCTCGGGGAACCAAAAAAAAAAACAAAACAAAAAAAAAAAAAACAAACCCACCCAAAACCGTTAAAGGCAAATGTAGGCCCTCTGGGACATGCCTGAACTGCGCAAAATTAAAAAGAATCAGGCTGGAAACGGCGGGGAAGCAGAGACAAAGCTGAGGCAGCTCAAAGGGAGAGGCAAACGAGTTTCCTCTCCAGGGTCTACCGGGACGGCTGAGAGCAGCTTAGGGGAGCTCGAATCTGGAGAAACATTCGCCTCCAGTTCTACTAGTAAAATCGCCATCTAAGAACCATGTTTTGCCGAAGTGCTTCTCAAGGAGCAGTCCTGGAAGCCCCAGTGATCACACGCATTCTGGTGGGCAGTTACACGGATGGAGAAGAGCGAGGGGAAGAGAGGGTGGGGAGTGGGCAGGAGGAGACTGCTCGAATTCCTTTGCCTGCAAAATTACAGTGCTGTGGTGGTGAGAAGGTTAAACGAGGAAACACATCACAAAGTTTGCAGCTCGATAAAGAGCCCGAGAGCCAGAGCTTGTGCAGAGACGGCGGGCTTGTGACTGCTGCCAGTTTTGCTGCCTTCCTTTTCTCTGCAGATTCCAGTGAGGAGGCTCAGCTGCGGCTCAGGACAGCGGGGCTTTGGAAAGAGGATGCTGTGTTTTTCCCGACTTTTCTCCGAGTCACATCTGAGCGAACAGATCTCCGGCCGAACTTGTCATGGTGTGAGAGGACACGAGGCTTCTGTAGACACCTGCTACCTTCAGCCCCTGCCCAGGCACCGCCAGCTCTGCATCCCCACCCGCTGCAGGTCCTGGGAAACAGCCACTTTCTGACTCCCTCACTCACTTTTCCTTCCAAAACTGAGGCACAAGAGCTCAGGACAAGGGCAGAACAGTTCACGCCATTAGGAGCCCCTGAGTGTAGCTACTAAAGAAAATTCACAGCTCTCTGAAGTACTAACTTACAATCTCTGGTTTCCAGATTTTATTTCAAGCTACGCTCCCCCTTCTCCCCCTCCTTAACCAGATGACCTTGCTTCAAAACATTTTATTTCCAGCTGAAGTGAAAAATGCTAACATATTAGCTTCTGTAATTGCAGTTTGACAGCACTTGATCTCAATAATTATGCTGCAGCTAAACTATTATTAACGGTTTAAGTTAAAATAAACGGAAATCCCCCTTTGGAAGTGAACAGAAACAAACCATTTACATTGCTCTTGGGGAAGATGGGAGTCTCTTACCTGCATTGTAGGCTGCCAAATCTGCCCCAGGCCCTGGGCTCTTCCTCTTCCTGGGTCTCCCCTTCTGGACAGTCCCCACGCCGTTGTAATAAGGCAGTCCCAAAGTGTTGGCAGAGCCCGCTCCCAATGCTGGGCCCTTCCCAGCGGCTACATCCGAGTGATTGAAATGCACCTGGTACTCCCCCTGCATCAGAGTCTCGAAATGAAGGCGGCAGTACACCAGATTGTCCTTCATGCCAAAGTGGTCGCCGGTAGTCAGCATCTTGTTGCAAGTGGTGCAAGTGAAGCAGTTTAAGTGATATACCAAATCCCTGGCTCTCATGACCATCTCGGAGGCAGAAATCCCCAAGTGACATCTCGCGCATCTTTGCACCGAAAACCTCCTGCAAAACAGAACGGCCAGAGGAAACAGTGAGAGGCGCATCCCCCCNACGGGCTGTGGGGCCTGGGGCGGCCGCCTCAGCCCGGGCAGCGGCACGAAGCCGGGACATTTGCAGAGCTACGTCTCCAGCCGGGTGGACACAACAAAACAAGGATCCAGGGGGACTTCGTCCAGCTCATCATCATCTCGCACAAGGAAAAGGCACTGTCCCGGGGCTGGAAGAGGCTACGGGCCCCGCTCACAGCCCGGGCCCACGCAGGAGACACCGTTTCGGGCAGGGACCTGCCCTACTGCCGGCTAGGCTGACAACGTGGCCGGGCTCAGTCTTATCCTTCACCCTTGCTCAGGGACATGGGTGGGCAAGACGAGCCCTTACCCGGGGTGCGAGTGCAGTGCCCTGCGAGTTCAGGCCAGGCAACATGCTCAGATCCCCTTGGCTATTTCATTTTCCTTCAAAGACCGAGAAGGATGGGCAGGGGACTGCTGCCTGAAGGTGCTGGGAACTTCCCGGGGCTGAGCTGTGCCCAGACCGTGCCCCCTCCCAAGAACACGGGACCTAGCCCCACCATGAGTCTCCTTTTCCAGTGGGAGGTTTTAGAAGCCCATAGACTGCCCCATGGGGACCGTCTGCCATAGCCCCTTTAGAATGGAGTTTGTTCAGTGTGGGGGGTCAGACACAGGTTCCCCCTCCCGGGCTGGTGGCTGAGGGCAGGCTGTACCTGTAGTAATCCTCCTTGCAATAAATGCTGCCGTCCTTGCTGAAGCAGGTGAGCTCGGACTCCAAGTTGAGTTTACATTCACAGCACTTCAGGCAGCGCATGTGCCACTGTTTATCCACAGCCAGGAGGTAATAACGGTCGGAGATTTTCCCCCCGCAGCCGGCGCACAGAGCAGCCCTGTCACTGCTGATGGAAGGCATGGTCGGCTGGGGGAAAACAATTACAGACCGTTAGCGAGAGGGAGAAACTCTTGTGCACTACTGGGCTCCCCCCTCCCCCTTCCCGGCCGGGGCCGGGCTTCTCCTCTCTCTGGCAGGGGCTTGGCAGGCGCGAAGCAGGAGGGCTCCGAGCCGGCCGCCCCTACCTCCCTCCTGCGTCCGGGAACATGGGTCTCCAGGGTCCGATGGCATCCCACCTTCCCAGGATCAAGGCGAGACAGGGAGAAAAACACCCTGGGTTTGAGGAAAGGCGTCAGGATCAGACCCAGGATGTGGGGTTTTTTCGGTTGGGTTTTTGGGGTTTTTTTGTTTGTTTTTTGCTTTTTTTCCCCAGTCCCAGAAAAGATGCTGCTCAGTAAACAGGCACAGAAATCACAGAGCAGGCAAATCGCAGATAGTTAATTTTAAAATTTATTATTATGGATATACTGAAAGTGTCTACATAGCTAATGCCCCGTGAGTGCATGTATGTGGAGTGTGTCTCTGTATTTTTGTAGCTATAAAATTCCGATGGAATTACGATCAAACTCCACCAGCAGTCACAATGCCACAGCTCTCCCTGCAAGCTGGTTCCAAACAACGTGTATCCGAATCTGCTGCTACTCAAAGCACTAGAAGGATCAGTAAACAAAGCTGCGGAGGAGACAAGCATTACTTAATCCGAGATGCAGAATGTTTTATCAGGAAAACGAAATAGTGGGAAATGTGTAAAAAAAAAAAAAAGTGGGGAAAAAACAACAAGAGCACCTTAGATTATGCTGGGATAAACTTGGAAGCAATAAAACTAAATGTAACCCCTATATAATTTAATAGTTTAGTGTCAAATCGCAATCCAATCGAAACCCCGCAAAAACAAATCCATACATACTCTGTCAACCTCTACCGAAAAAGAAAGAGAGAAAAATATCGGAAACCGTTTAAGCACGCTGATTTATTTCAGGCAGCACCTTAAAGCCGCTTCCAGGACAGGAGGCTGGGAGTGCAGCAGGGTTGGTGGCAGACCTGACAATGCTCTGCTCTCTACTTTGTTCCAAAGTTACCGTCACCCACTTTGCACGAAAGTACGTTGCAGATTTGTTCTTGTGCGGGAGAACCCGAAACACTTTTGTACAAATGTGACAAACCGGCAGTGTGTTTTCATTCGGGCGGGGAGTGGGGAGGGAGATTGTTTGTTTACTTTTACCTCCTTTAGAGTCTTAAGTGCGTAAAGCAGAAAGACATCTAATAGAGAAGAACCGAAAGAAACTGAAGCTGAAACTGAAGCTGTTTTCCTCATATGTTGGACTCATTACTTTCATCCAGTGCATCATAAACCATCGCTATCAGCACTACTGTTTGCATTGCACTATCCCCACTATCAGAACTCCATCGAAAGAATATCCTGGAACTACCTATGCTATCCACACAAGCCCATTGCTAGTCTCTTTAAGGCAGCAACTGAACTCTGATAACGGGTCCTTTTGTAACCAAAGCAGTTTCTTGTAAATTCTCTTTCAACGAAATACGATTTTTATGCTTTGCTTTCCCGGTAACAAAAATATTCTGATATCCAGAAACGGTATTTAAGTATCCAGCCTTCTACCCCACCATTTATTCTATACACACGTGTATGCACATACATTTTATATGTATATATGTATATATATATATAAAATAAAGGTATAATGATGCAATATTTATTTCAGGAAAGATAATTTGATATTTTTTACTTGCACGGAGAAATATTAACTTTTCTGAAGAACACCAAACCAGTTTAGATTAGAAACTACATTACACCCTTATAGTATAAAGGCTGGTTTTGAGCCTGTATTTCAGCATTAAGTACTTTCACTGTCACCTTTAAGTAAATTTCTACATGGCATTAAGAGAAATAAACAAATACTGATGAAATTTTAAAAACCAAGAACAGATACCTTTCTTGCCTTATGGCCATATCAGCTTACAAGACAACATTTAACCAAAATACGAAATCAGTTCCGTTCAAAATGATAATTTAACAAAAAACTTGTCTACATGAAATACTGAACCAGTTAGCTCTTCAAGAATTTTTTCTTTGCTACTTTGCTACCTCATCTGTGGTCAGAAGGATGTATCTTTTTCATTACCTAAATGTATTAACACATAAGTACTATGCAGCAGCAGACATAAGACAAAAAGTTAGTAAAATTTGCAACCATCCACATCTCTCATTCTGCTTGCCATGTTTGCAAACCCAGTGCTCATAGGTATTACAGTTAGCTTCTTTTTAAAAATATCATTTAAAGGCGTTCGAATTTGTGGTGGTGTTGTTTTGTTTTTTTTTTTAATTGTTGTTGATAAATGCTATAATAACTAACTTACCATCAGCATCCTACCTGACAAACAACACTAAATTGGTTTATTTGTTGTTTGTGTTTCCATTCTGCACCCAAAAAAAAAAAATTTAAAAATTGCTATGCCAAAATGTTATCTGTAGAAAAGTACACTTTGCCTCTTCCTAAAAACTTTGGAAGGCCGGACAGACTGGGGGAAGGGAAGGAGTTCCTGGATGTACCAAAAGGCTGGTCTATCTTTTTCTTTTCTCTCACAAGCAGTACCAAGCGTTACTATTACTATGCATATTATTAATAATTAACAGTTTCATGCCTTTCCCCACGGTTTTATTTAATCTTTTGGGCTGCCTTTATGCTTAATTTTCTTCTGATTTAGCATTTTGCACACGTTTTCCCCCAATCTGTTATTTTAAGGGGAAAATCCTGTATCTTTGAGGAGTGTATTATGTTTAGAGGGCTGAACGACTCTCCCATTCCTTCGGCTCCTACCGTTTCGGTCTCTCCCCTGTCTATAGCCGAGCTGATGGCCGGTGCTTCGCTTTTGGTTCTCCGATCCATCTCATCGATGACCCCGTGCATCTCCGAGCCGGACAGACTGTGGAAAAGCATCGCTGAGGAAGCAGAGGAGGAGGCCCCAAGTTGCTGCTGCTGACAGTTGTCGGGGTCCCTGCAGGAGCCCAGAACTTGCATTAACCGGAGCCCTCCCCCATGCATCTAGCACGGCCGCTCCGTCTCTCCTTGGTCTCCGGGCTTTTCACCCCGGCAAAGATCTCCGGAGCGCAACGCAGGCACTGATCCGAGGTTTCAAGGGGACTGGGCGCAAAAAAAGGCGGGCGAAGGGGATGAGGGAGAGGGAATAACTGCTGGTGTGAGCTTCGGGGCTTGGATCTAGTCTGTTGCGCGGCCCCGGCACATCCCTCTAGGAGGCTTCTTCAGTGCAGGGCTCATTGCCCCAGGTGCAGTCCCAGGCTTTATGCTCTGGCCCAGCCGGCAGAAGGCTGGGCAGGTTTACGATTGAAAGAAATTAATAAATAATAGAAATATAAAAAATTAAACCATCTTCGGTAAGAAATAAATAAATTATTATTATTATTTAAAAAAATAACGACAAGCCCCCTACATCGTACTGTTCGAAATTTAGAGGAAGAAAGGGAGGGAGAGGGAGGCTGCAGCAGGAGGAGAGCAGGCTGGTGCTGCAGAGGATGGGGCGGATGCCCACCGTACGCACTCACAGTCCACAGGGCTGGCAGCGGCGCCAGCTCAGGGGCAAAGTTTGCTCCTTCCCCCGCTCCTCCCCCAGCCCGCTGGAGCTCATTGGGAAAAGAAAAAGCCAAGGGGAAGGAAGAAGAGTTGGATGGGCACCAGGTGGGACGGGCACTCAACGGAGGCCCCCCTCTCTCCTTAAAGCGGCGCGGCCCGCGGGGCCCCGGGGCGGCTGCTAGGTAGGCGGCCGAGGCCGCGGAGAGGGAGGGGGGGGAAGGGGTTGGGGGGAGCGGAGCTGAGCCGCCGCCGGAGCCGCCGCCCGGCGCGGTGCCTGCGAGCGGCGCGTCTGCAGCCCGGGCCCGCGCGAGGCTCCGCGCCTTTTCTACAGCCCCTCTGACATCATGTCCTGCCCCGCCGTCATTGGCTGCCGCCGCGCCCGGGCCCGCCGGCATGTGCTCGGGGCTGGGCGCGCCGAGCGGTGCGGGGCCGTGGCCGCCTCTCCGGCCCCGTTTCTGCCTGTCCAGCCTCGCTTCGCACTCCCAATCTCGCTCCGCGCTCCCAGCCCCAAACACGCGCTGGCGCGTTTGTCCTTCCCCGGCTCGGGACCCATTTGGAGGTTGGCATTTGGTGACAGCCAGCGATGTGTCTCGCCTTGGAGCAACAAAAAAGGCGACTGAAGAGAATTCTGTAGCACGGGGGTGAAAGTTTGTTTGCACTCCCAGATCATGATACCCCAGAACCTTTATTGCTCCTTGAAAACACCCAACAACACTCAGTGTGAAAAAACTCCACCCTTAGAATACAGTAATTTCTGTCATTCCAATTTGTGAAGCCTTTCACTTGACAAAGGACACTTGCTTCTCTCATTTCCAAGTAGCAAACCAGGCCAGGAAGGTCTCTGAAGTTGAGAAGCTTAAGGAAGTCTCCAGGAAAGACAAAAAAGTACACAGGGGAAACTGCTTGGGATGTCTAAATATTTATCCAGACGGTGGGTAGTAAGGAAGGGCTAATTAGTATTAAAGATGTCAAATATCACACTTCTAATTACAGTAGAAAAGGTAGCGCAACAGAAAGTAAACCTGAATGCACATCCGAGATCACGAGATGTGCTCTTTAATCCGTGACTGCAAATGATTACATCACTTAGCACGTTACCATTAGGTGTTGTGTTCTGACAGAGCCATTTGCCTCTTACAGGTGTGCTACAGCTAAGACTGTCTTTGCTAAAACTGGAATTGCTTCGTTTACATGTAAACTTCTCTGGTTTTCTCTGTTCCTTTCTTACAATAACCTAGTCTTCCTCTCATCTTTCTGTCGGTGTCGTTCTGTGTAAATACCTTTCCATGTCTCAAAGTAGAACAGTATGTCTCTTGTACAAATGCACACAAAATAGCCACAAAACCCTTCAAGAAGCCGTACAGAATGCAAGCAGATTGGTATCTGTTGGAACTGCCCACAGACCATCCCAAAACCAGACCTTGGAAACAATGGAAGTTCATCTTTTAATTCAGACTTGGTGGAGCTGGATAGGGTTTATCTTGATAAAAGAATCCTTCCCCACTAACAGAGGGGTGAAATATTGCATACTGGACACCATGGACACCAGTGTGGAACACCCTTGCCTTATCTTCACTTGAGCAATTTGCTGTATACATCCTTACCTGTGACTGTACACCGTACACTATTCTAATAACAGTTTAATTGCTTATCCCATAACTGATTATGTACATTTTGCAGTTAAGAAAGGTCATAGATTCATACACTTGGTCTGACATTGCTGATTATCAAAACAATTTTGTATATTTAACAGAATTAAAACACACTATTTCATGTAACAGCATTGCCTAAGTGGTTGGAACCAATAATACCAATATCAGGTTAAAGAGGTATGGCATGCCCTCCAGTTCACAGGCTATCTCTGATTATCTCCTTAATGGATATACAAACACAAGAAGACATCCAACTCTTGCTACCAAAACACAAGGAGAGTAACAGAATGTAAACACAAAGCTGCTAATGTACACACTGACACATGAATGACATTTACATTGTTCAGAATAAAATCCAGTATATTCTTGAATAATGAGCAACAGAAAAATTGCTATACCAAAAAAATCCTTAGAATCAAACACAGACTCACTTGAAATAAGAGGTTTTTTTTCATTAAAAAACCACTGCAGCTAATAATAAAGTCTTTTAACCTGTATTTTGTTATAGGTGACAGGTGAACAAATCACAGGTCTTGAGTTTCTCTACCCTGCCTCTCTTGGTAACGTCATCTCCAGTACCATCTGCTACCTACCAGACAAACAGACCAACCACATAATGAGGTACCAGCTTCCACCCAGCTACCGTGACTAAATCAGAACAAAAGATTCAACGCCTCCTTCAACAAAGGAACACAAGTCTAAGCTGTCTTTGCTAATTGCTGGGTTTCAGGTTGTCTGTTACAGATTTTAAGTGAGCTACAAACTTCCATCAGATACTTATAGCTTTTGGATAAAGGTACTAAGAATAAAAGATAAATGGAAGCAAAAGGTAAGACAGAAGAAAGCTTAGAAAATACGTAACTACTTATGGTAATTTAAAGGCTGTGGAATAATATAAACATGAAAGACCAGGGGGCAGAGTGATTGATAGCTCATATGTTTGTGATGCCCCTACGGTTATTAGACTGCAATATATGGGAACATACAATAAACTATGAATTAAAATGTAATTGTAGCTTCAGGCATCTTCTTCATTGTCTGCTGTGGTGTTATGTCTTCATGCACCGTGATTGACAAGGTGTAATTAATCATCTTACTCAGTTGTAAATATGGGCACCCTTCACAGTAGGCATCAGGAAGTGTGTACCAGCAAAGGAAGCAATAGTTGACGCTGATATACCATTAAATCAAAATCAGAATGCTTCTATGTTCAGAAATGTGTGTTTGGTGTGATGCTGTTACCGTTTATTTCTAAAATACTGTACCAACAGATTTACTTGATTTGCAAGTTAACTACAACATTAACTGGTTTTATTTATTTTGTCTCTTCTTCATCTTTATAGGCAATGATGTTGTTCTCCTAAAATGTGAGACAGTTTGCTTCTTGTCAGCAAGCGGAGCTCAGCTCAGCTCTTCATCTCCCCGAGTTGCCGGAGACAGACTCACAGGCTTTAGATTCAGCTGCTCTATGGACTGATCGAAACGATTCAGGGAATTTGTGACTCCATTCATGTATCACTTTTTGCACTTCTTATATATTGAGTTAGACACTTTGTATCATTTTAAAGTAAAAGGGATTAAATAATCTTATTAAGAGACACTGTTCAGTTTTAAAATAGGGCATTTCTTGTCACAAATGCTGTCCCCTGACTGTAAATGTACATATTTTAAAGACTTTTTTTCAGTATTCCAGGGCAAGAAACATTTTATATTTGTTTCCTTCTCTAAATGACTGCTATCCTTATCCAGTTAGTGCAAAAATGGTCTGTGAGTCACAGGAAATTTAAGTGGTTTGTCTCAGGAAAATTTGGTGGTATGCATTTTTTTGACACAGAGAGCTGCTGAATGAATAATTGGCAACCTATTTAATGTCCTTTGCTTTAAAGCTGTCTAGTATGTTTGCTGTTTAAAAAAATGTCTTTCAAAGCTGTTAAATATGTAACAAAAAGGTTGCTATCACCATTCTGACACGAACAAAGCCATACAGTGAGCTGCCTGAGGTACTTCCAGCATGGTATTAATTACAACCACTGCAATACATGAAAATTTGCAAAGTTCTCAGATTTCATTTCTTTGCAATACCAATGATGAACATTTTATGAAAGCATGTGGTAAAAATACCTGTCTAGGAATTAGCTGTTAAATATTACCCAAGTTAAGCATTTGGGGGAAAGTATGGGATCTGCTGGATCTCTCCTTTCACCATTTAGTACTGATTGAATAAGATCTCTAGCTGTCTCAGCAGCAAACGGAGCTTAAAACAGTAACACACTTACAAGAAGATGATTGACTGAGAATGTGTTTTATTTTGATTTGAAAACCTGTCAATCATAGATAAAGAAGACATAATTACATTGTTATATAATATTAGCTAATCGTATTTGTCTGGTAAACCAGGAATATCCAGGAAAGATAAATAATACAGTTTAAAAGGAAAATATTCAGTGTTTTGCCCAGATGTTGTACTGAAATTGTTTGTTGCTGGTACAAGCTGTCGATTTCAGATAAAAATATGAGTGTGTATCTGTAGGTGAAATAAGCTGCCCATGATCTTACATATTTCAGTTTATATAGCCACAGCTATTTAAACAATTCCAAAACTGCCTCTACGGGTGTCAGAGAGGGAGGGAAATCTTCAACCACATGATCTTCTCTCCAGAGTCCTGTTAAATCCACTGAACTTAAAACAGAACAAGAAGTGTGAAATATGGGTTTGAACATGTTATGTCAGAAATGTAAAGGTTGGAAGCCTTTTTAGTAACCGATATTAATATTGTATTAAATGTTATGAAAAGGTAGGTGTTGGAGAGAAGGGCTGGGCTCATGTGCAATTTTGTCAAGGTTTTTATCTGTGATTATGATTCCAGATGTATCTGTTCCCTTAGGAGAAAAATGAAGTAAAGTTGGCATGTGACATGTGTTTTAAGGTGTTTGGCACAGTTTCCCAAAGTGATGACAAAATGTTCATTTTTATTACAGTGAATTGGTGAAGAAAATACGTTTCCGAAGGTCAGCAGCTGTATATTTAGGACAGCTTCAGAGATTTATTTTGGGGAACATAGTTTTTTTGGCGATGTGTTTAGATCTGACTACCCGATCTGAGCATCTACTACAGTTAATAACTAAAATAGGATAATTTTTACAAAATTTGTGATAAGTACTATAAATTCAGTAAATTTTATGTCCAGAACATAGCAAAGAATACAAAAATGTCTGGGTTTGCATGTGGCAGTGTAGCTGCTTTTAAATATATTTTTAAATCTGTTTACTACAGACTAATCTTTTTTTTTCTCTACAATTAGAGCTCAAATAAGTGTAATAATATTCTTTGTAGAAACACTTTTTAGCAGACAGATTTTTTTGTAACCAAGTGGGGAAGGTATTTTTTGGTGAAAACTATTTTGTTTAAACACACATTAAAAGTTTAGATGAGAAACTTCCCCTATGGCTCCCCAGCTCCCCTTCTCCCTTCCCTCTAAACCCCTTCTGTGTGTAATAGTATCAGTAATTCCATGCTGACAGCAGGGCACCCAGGGCTACATTACCAGGCAAACACTCACTCATAAACATTTTACAAGTTCAATATCAGCCAATCCTGGAGGTTTGGGAGGCTGCCCTGATTGGGTACATCATGGATTTTGGTAAACATGGCTACATAACAAAAATAAGGTTTGCAGAGAAAGGGTCCAATAGTGTTGCCTTCTTTGAATAATCAAAGAATATGATTAATTCCATATTTTAGAAGTAAACTTCCACAGCTCTGTACCCATCTGCAAATATTCAGAGTGATGTGCTCAATACATTCCTTTCTGTTCTACAACCACATTTCTTTGAGAATTTAACCACATCAGAAAGCACTTCAGATTTCTAACACAAATATTAGATGCATTTAATGTAAGGAAGCTTCCTTTATTGGAGGTGATTTGGAACATTTTGTATTTTATAGGTATATTTAAGAGGTTAGCAGTGGGGGGGAATCGTCTGTGGAAAATCTGTCTACAGCTGAAATTTTTAGATGCAGAAGTGTTGCTGAAATGCCTGATACATTCACATTCTTTTGTTAAGGAGCTTATAGGACTATCCTCTTAGCTACCAGATACCTTTTTTTGTTGTTGTTGTATTGTAGTCAAATAACTTAAAACCTCCTTTAAAATCTGTTATTTTCAGGATTACATAGTTATATTTATTTGTTGTGTGCTATTATATTTATTGTCAAGGGCTTTAATTTTTACCTGCGAATTTGCTCTTCAGTAATCTTCTGCAACTTTTTTTTTAATCTGTAGTGCATGGATGAGAAGCACACAGCCCCTCAGTTGCTAGTATATTATTGATTTACAAGTTTTCACAGGTTAATTTTCTCCAATATAATGTAGCTTCAATTAAAGAAAAAAATGCCAAAGGCTAAGGTATGTTATAATACAGTGTAGAAATTATTTTTTTAGGTCCTCGTGTTTATATTTTCAATTTAGAATCCTATTTATACTTCAGTATATGAAAAACAATATGGAGTTTGAAAATGAGGTCTGGTATATTCCAGATATTGAAATGTGTCTGGTTAATGAGAGGAGAAGACTTGCTTACTAGATCTATTTTAAAGCAGTGCATTTAGATATTCATAAATTAAAATGGCAGTTTTCAATGAGATACTTACTGCTATTTTATTTGATATTTGCAAGATACCTGACCATTTAATATTTATTCCTTATTTCTCTGAGCTGATCTAATTGCAGCTCTCTATTTTGCATTTATTTCTCTTTGCAAACACTACATTATTCACTCTCTCCTGTGCTTATTAAACACTGCCACCTGCACCAATTGAAACAAAGCTTCTCCATCAATCTATCCCAGCTAAAGAACCCTGACTATATATTATAATTAATTGAAGCTCAATTGAACACTTGAGTCTGAACTAGATACAGTAACCTGAAATAACATTAAAAAAAATTAGGATGTACTTTAAAGAAATCTTTTAAATGAAAATGTTCACTCAAAACTGAGAACCTAACCTTGTACCAAGCACTCTTCATCATCTCTGCACAGTACCTCAAGTAGCAATTAGCAGGTCCTTTAATTAATTAACTATTCCCTGTACATCACAGGGATTTTTGTGGCGCTAACGTCATCCTTCATAAGTGAATACCAAATCCAGTCAATATTTTGTCACTATAAACCCTTATCTGGACTACCTGAATGCCCACCGCACGTCTCTGAAAAATTATTTCCAAACACAGCAAGCAGGTATGGAAACCAGGGGCAAACTTTGTAGTACTTGTCTAGGCAATTAGAGGGGAGAAAGCTAGAAAGGGAGGAGTGGATGCAGGGCATCCTCTATCTAAATATTTTCAGTGAGAGGGAATCAGATAAGGCACAAATTGAAACAGTAATGATGAGATCTTATAAATAGAGTGAAGTAAAATAAATTTATAAGAAAAGATGAACATATTTGCAACTTCCCAAGAGCTGTAGGCTTTGCTCACTGTGCTGCCTATCTTTCACTCTGTCCGCTCTCAGACAAGAACAGATTAATTAAGTGGCAGGTCAGACACAATAAGGTGAAAGGGCATTTCCAACCAATCAGCAACATTTTGCCAATTTTATACTTTGCAAACTTTTCATGTAAGTTAAAAAAAATGGTCATTTGGAAACACAGTTAGTAATTTGAAGCGAATGAACATCTGAAAATGAGACACAAAATATGTATTGCTAGTTTAAAGATTTACCAAAGATGCAGTATGTAAATTTGTTTATATAAATATGTATAAGATATATGACTGTACAAGGCTATGTGTGTGTGAGTGAACATATGTGTGTGTATCCATCTATCTAGCTGTAGATTCAGACACAGACATATGTTATCATTTCTTAGAGGCAAATATCTGCAGAAATAATTCTTTGTGTTCAATAGTTTTACTTAACATGTAGTAAGTTTATCTTAAGAGATCTCTGTTTTCAGGAAAGATCATGTGAATTTCTGTAATGTATAGCACAATGAAATCAAATAAAGTGATGATGGGTTTGCAAGAATTATAGATTAGCACTCTTTCAATATGTGTAATATTTTGAATTATGGAACAAACTTTATAGATATTTAAAAATAATAAATAATGCATATAATGTAAATAATTTTAAGAAATAAGAGTTATTATTCAAATAATTGGGGACTTTTGCCAAACAATATTATAATTTTAACTCCCGCCCAGCATTTAATTTGAACTACTCACGCGGACTAATATTTATTCAATTAGCAAAACACAGTAACTAAACAGAGTAACTGCACCTCAGTTAAGATTTTCTATTTTGTAAAAGCAACAAAAATTTTCATTTTCACCTCATGGATTCTCTTACATCACTGTTATTGCAACTTCAGTTTAAAAAATGTTGTCTTAATCTAAATGTAAGGTAAAATGTAAATGTCAACTGATAAGCTCTGATTGTATCTCTGGTGTTGTTGTGTAAATCTGCTCTTATCAATAATTCACTATTCATGTTCTACAAAGACTCTCTCTTTAATTTTTTTAATTAGCATACACCATTTTACCAAGATAATTAAAAAAGGGAAATATTAATCCCTGTACTTATGTTAAAATCTTATGTCCTCGTGTTAAAATTTACTGCACATTTTTTTCCAGTAGCTTTGGCAAATGAATACTCTATTTTGATACATCAATCTCAAACAAAGGTGGACTCTGATGCAATTTTTCACTGTTCATTTTCCCGAATCTTTTGGGATATAAAGAATAGTGAACAAATACTTAACAGTCTGATCAATAATCATTGACTGTTCGGAGCCCCTCGTACCCTAACAAGCACAGCTTGATCATGTATATTTGATCATTGTAAAATTTCAAAGCACCTTGACACAGCAGAGCAAGTCTTCCTATGGCACCTTTCTGTTATTTCATAAAGTACATATTTCTCATGATTTAGCTATACCATTAATGGAAACTTATTGCACATATATTTTATAAAACTCAAGATCATGCATTTTGGCATTATTAGATCCCCAGTATTTCATCTCAATGGCAAATATAAAACACTATCCTAACATTTTAGGGTAGGAAACTCTGGATGTGCCTTTGGATTCAATGGACCCCAGAGTGCAAATCTAAAAAGCCCAATCGTTATAAATCTTGCATTCCTGTTAAGTGTTGGCATGCACATTACACTGAGGTGTGTTAAGTTTATTTTAGTAGAAAAACTGTAGTAAAAACCTTTCCCTTGATATCCTTTGAAATATATGTTCACATATGTATAAAATAAAAAATATGCAAGTTCACAGCTGTGTTCACTCTCAGCCTTATTAATATCATGTAAAGAGATAAGATCTAAGTAAAAAATATTTACAGTGAAAAATATCTTTGCAGAACTTTTATTACTGTTTGTAATTCCACATTCAGTGTTTTTTATACAGGAATTTAAGATTATCATTAAAATATAACATTGATGCTACATTTGTATAGCTGCCTTTTCTGCTTATAATCATAATGTTTATTCTAACTTTCTGGGCTTATTATTTTAGACAGATATCAGTTTAATTAGCTTAAGCTGTCATACTCTAATAAATACAGACGGGTTGCCTGGTTTGGGAGGAGGAAGGTGGCTGCAGATTTCAGAAGCAGAGACAGTTAATGCTTTATACATTATGATGTAAACAGCAAAAGGACAAAAATAATGACCTGATAAACTTTCAATTTCTGACTCTCCTCTATATGCTTTCTGACCAATTTTTCTACAGAAAATCCATTCAAATTAGGCAGGTCCTCTAAATATCTGCAGCATCTGCTGGTTCAGACACCTTCCTTTATGTAGAGTACCATTTTCATATGATAATACATGTAATATGATATAGAATGACAGAATGCATGACAGTTGCCCATAATACATAGAAAGTCACTCAAAGGACAGAAGCGACATTTGGATAATTAGCATCCATTGGGCAGTCAATCATGCGAATAGAAAAAACTGAACAAAACCCACAATGGAGTTAGAAAACAAAAGGGACCCTAGCCAGTCTCAGGATTAACTGCTCTAAAGCGATCTAAATGCTTTTGTATCTAAAGAACTGAGGCTCCCAGGGCTGCCCTGTTCCCCTCTAGATACCCAGGGAACTAATTGTGGCGATCAAAGTTAAAGCATTCTCTCTTCTTTATAGACTGCTAAATACACAGAAAAATTATTTCTCCATTCGTGTTCATTAAACTATTTTAAAGTTAAAAAACTGATGCCATGTTCTTTTGCCAAGTGAAATGAGCTAGAGTATTGAGATTGTCCTGCTTTTATGGGAACACAACAGCCCATTTAATTTAAAGTCTGCCTTTGTTTGATTAATATTATTTTGCTGTTGTTCAGTCTGCTATCTCTTTCTTTTTGGATAATGAAGGCAATTGTCATTAAAAACTCTTGTGTGAGAAAAACCTGAAAACAACTAGGAAGAATAATAGTAATAACAAAGCCCATTAACAAAATCAAGCAGGAAAGGTCTCACAATTTCTAGTAACTGGCACCTTGTAAAATAAATAAAATATTTTTTCACTCAATATATGCAGCTCAGAATATTTCCTTTCCCCAGATTAGTTGGAAGATGAGGGCAGCCTCCTTTCAAGCTCCATCTAACAGAAGAGAGAGAGAGAAAGAGAAGAGATACAGAGAGAGCCCCAGGATGTGGAAAGTCATGGAAATACCTACCCTGGAGACAGTATTCCCATAGGATCCTTTTCATACAAATTCCAACTTGCCTAATGCTCTTAATGAATGAAATAAAGAGAGAATTCAGAAAGGCCCATGCTGATGGTTCCTGCTGGAAAGTGTGTGGTTTAAGGCATAGCTGCAGCAGGTCTGGGAGGGAATCGGCTCCGGTCCCCATCAGCCAAGCAGACAGGAATCACTGGGGCGAAATCTTCCCCCTCACACATTTGCAATTGACTTGAAATAACATCACGACACCTTTGGATAATTGACGCCTTCTTACCTTTCGTTGTCCTTTGCAATTAATATTTGTAGATCTAGAGGTTTCTCCCAGCCACAGATAACAGGAAGGTGGAAGGGGTGGGGAGAGAGAGAGTGCGTGTGTGTGTGCGTGAGTGTGTGCGTGAGTGTGTGTGAGAGAGAGACGGAGAGAGAGGAAAAGAGAGAAGCAGAGAGAGGCTTTGGTTGTGTGTCTGTGTTTGGGGAATGGTGTGTTGGTGTATTTGTGTGGAGGTGTATTTGGGGCTTTGTAAACCTTTGGAGTTCTCCAGGCAATACAGAAAGTGGAGAGTACGAGGAGCTGGATCTCCCTTGTCAGTCGTTACAGAGTTTCCGCAGCAGTGACCTTCAACCCTTTTGCTCTGTGTCAGTCTCAACTTGAGCCCCTTGCCAAGCTGCTGTGCCCGCGTCAGAATGCAGAGAAGGAAAAAGGGACAGCAGAGGTAAGGAGGCAGAGAGAGATTGAGATCAGAAGGGCTTTTCGCCCAGTCAAATGGGCCTCTGGTGACAAATCAATCACGGCCTGTTCAAACCAATGATGCTGCCAGTCTCCAGCTCACCAACCCCTCCACAACCTCCCCCAGCTCCTCTGGCTCTCCTGCATGACACTCAGCTGATGACTGGGGCTCCAGTCAGAGCAGGGCTGCTTTTTACAGGTTGATTTGGTCATTAGCATCATTTCTTCTCTGTCTCCTTCTCGCTCTCTCTTTACCTATCATCTATTTACTTACTAAATATTGAAAACTAATATTAGAAGTAGGATTGTGGCATGCAGAAACACTGATAAATTACAGGTTCATTTACTGCCTTGTTAAATATTTGATTTTATTCACTTAGGAAGAGCTACCTGATTTAGTGTAATTAGGAGATCTAATCAATATAATCAGTAGGCCTTAGAAGAGCCTCACTCCATCTCCTCCTTCCCTTTATTTTACACTAGTAAAACCAGCTTCGGTATTTTTTTTCTACTGCATCCATAGGATAGGAATTATTTTTCATTTGCTGCTGTTAAAGGATAATAAATTACTTCTTTCAGTAAAGGCTTTCATCTGAACACTTGAAAAAATGTTTCCAAACAGCCAAAGAGAGAAACAGCAATATAAGAAGAGCACTTAAAAGTTTAGGAAGAACAAAGTACTCTCTTAGAAAGTACTCCATTGCAGGTTTGTGATCTGAGGAATTGTGTTCTCTATTGCTTCCTTCCTTCTCTCCTTGCATTCCCCCTCCCCCTTCCCTCAATCCCTAACACAAAGGGGGAGAAAAAGTCAAAATAAGGTCTGAGCATGTACGGCACTCTCTCTTGGCCCTTACCAACCTTAATCCCTGGAATAAAATCCTCCCTACAAAAAAAAAAAAATCCAAAAAACTAAAAAAAAACCCCAAACCCAAAAAAACACAATAAGAAGTAGGGAGAAGTCCCTGCTTGTCTTCTCACATCTTTAGGGACAGTGTCTTAGTTCAGATATATCTCTGTGCAGTCAAGGATGGCAGTGTATGTTTTTACTGACAAATCTACATTTTGGCCACCCAAGAGCAGCTGGCCAGTCTGACAGCGTGATGGGAAGGAAAGATGACAGAGATGCATAGAATGGAGCTGAGCTATTCCAAGCTCTGTAAAGAGGGCTTGGGCAAGACACAGTAGCATCAAAAATATAGCACAATATGCTCAAAAATGTCTCCCCCATCTCCTTTCTAATACGAGTGAATTGTGGTGAAACTGAAGTGCATTGCAGATAGCAGTGTGGGGTGTTGAACAGCCTGTAGCTGGAGAGTGCTTCGGTTTTTATCTTCAAAGCTGTCCTGTCAAATGCAAGGTCTTTTAAACATCACAGGGATAAAGTTTCTGATTCTGTAGGGTTCGTTTTCCTCTTGGTTTTCCTCAGTCAGAAGTTAAGCCCATACGACCCCCACAGTAAGCTGGCTCCAGGATTGCTGCCCTGCTACTTGCCCCATGATTTGGGGATGCTTGTATAGAGCAATCTTGATTTGCTCACTGTTTGTTGAGTTCAGTTTTCTTTATGTTAGTTCGTTCTTTCTTCCATCTTACATGTCTTGAGGCTTTTGCAGTGTGGCAGTGAATTGAATCTTATGAACTTAAAGGAAAATTGTGGCTGGGACTTGGAGAATATTCATCTGTTGCAGAAAATGCTGAAGTCTGAACATGTGAGAATTGAACTAATGAGTTTTTTTCCTCATTTTGGTCCCTCAGTCTCTTTTTTCAGCCATATCTTAATTGCAGTGTTTCCTGACAAAATAATCCAAGCACCTACAAAAATTTAAATGTGCACCTTCGTTTCACTGCTTGTACTTCCTTCTACTAACATAATTTAAGAAATTAAGATGATATACAAAACAATGTGCCTTTCTGTCATCTTATTATCAATAAGTATGCACCACACCTAAATCTAGTTGATTCCTAAAATGAAAATTCATTAAATTTCTGGAAACTTGAACTATCAGCTCCATGCATTTTAATTACATTGTCTGTTTTTTCATTTATTACTAATACGGTCCTCTTAACTATGATTTATTTGTTAACCAAAGTGCCATAATCCGTCACTTATTCATCTTAATTTCAGCAAAATTAAAGTAGTCGCTGTTATATTACATCTAATTGCACTTGCAATGAAAAGAACGGAGATGTTAATCAAAATAAATTGAAGATAAACAATAAAATCATTAAATCTTTGCTGCAGTAAGTGTAACTAATCAGTTTTGACTTGAAGCGACCGAACACAAATAATGAATCTGTCAGTGAAGACGCGCTCATTAAATACAGCCTAGTCCGCTTGGGTCCTGCCGGCAGCCTGCACCACACAGCCCCGTGCAGCCCTCCGGTGTCTCCCTGCTATTAGGGAGCCAGGGAGAAGGAGGAAATCGTGTACCGTTTTCAGCACCAAATGCATCTACATGCTGCAGTTTGATTAAGTGAAGATGCAAATGCCACAGGTATGCACTAACTCCTGCAAACTCTGTGCCAGCAAGAGTGAAAGAGCATTCATTTTATTCAGCAACCAGCAGGTTGGAGATTAGAAGAGGATGGAGGCAGGGAAATAAACCTCAGAAACTGAGATATGAAGAACTTGGTTTTAAGTTATTAGAATATTAGTTTCACAGCAGATTAATTAAGCTGGTATTGTGTTAAATAACATATGTTAAATAATGTGTTTTGCACTAGTATGAGGCATTGATTATAGTCCTCCGCTATACCCACTGAGTAGGGACAATGCTTGGATTAGGAATAGAAGCTGTTCATATACATGTTGTCTTTCTGGCATTTACCACTTCTGACCTTACTATCTTATTACAAGGTAGGACCTCTGGTTATTTCCAAAGATGGCACTGGCAAGGAGTCCTGTATCTGAGCAGCCTGGTGAGCAGAGCTAGAGTAACAAACACTTCCTGCTTCAGTTTTTAAACAGTTTACTTCATTATTCCAGTTCCCTCAATGGATCGTTTCTGAGTAATCACTGGTGAGAATGAATTTACAGGGCAAGGAACAACTTTTAAGACAGTTTTGAGTGCTGTCCTTTCACCTGATATGAGACATCAGCTAAATGCAGGTATAAAAAGACAAGCAGTGGACCCAGTTCTGTGGTCCTTAGATAGGTTTGGTTAAACTGAACTACATCTTTATTTACTTGAATAGCAAGTATTATTAGCTTCTAAACTGAAGATGATGTTTTGTATTTTAATCTTCCCCACACTGTGTTATATTTTGCTTCTTTGCAATTCTTGCTGTGCTTTGTCTTAACCATTCAGTACACAGTATAATTCAGCTTAAAATGTTGATCAGCACAAAGGATGTCTGCCTTGGTCTTGGAATCACAACATAACTGGTCAACCTTTTACACTCCTCATGCTTTCTTCTGTACTCTAAACAGTCCAAATGATATAGTGATAGTTTTAACAGTTAATATGCTCTAGTTCAAGCATATCAAAGAAATACACATATTTTTCAGTTTACTTTCCGTGATCTATGGATAAAAATGGGCAAGATAACCCAGTGGCCTCTGAGCAGGAGGCTAATCTGAGCTCAGTTTTCTTCTTTCTTTCTCTTTCTCTGTCTATAGTTCATATTTGGGCCATAAGAAAAGAAAGTAATCATGGGGCAGCAAGATCTCACAGGCTGAATTCAGAGTTGGATGACTACTAAGCAAGTTTTTTCCCCTTTGTTTTTCTCACGGTTCTGTGATTTGATTTCTTTTCATAATTAACATTTTCTTTTTTTCCCATTTTCTGTTTTAAATAAAAAATCTATCTGGTGGACCTTATATCTAGTTTATGTTATGCATCTTTTCAGCATTTATAATGCTTAGCTTGGGACCTGACATTTCTCAAGACACTCATTTGGAATGATTTATATGGGTTTTGCTAGTTCAGTGCCTGGTGGGTAATTCTAGAAATTAAATATTATCTGGTTTTTACTGATGTAACTCTAAACACTTAACAGAAGTAGTAAATATTACTATTCCTAATTTATAGAAAAGGTAATATAAATAAAGACTGAAAAGTAGCTAGCAGGTAGGAAACAGATAATGATAAAAAATTAACAAAAGGATGGACCTGATCCTTCATTAGTCAAAAACTCCTACTGACTTCTGTCAAAATCTACCTTGAATGAAAATGATAGAGGGCTCTGGAGCTGTATAGTGGACCATGTAAAGTTAATCTGAGAATCTTATTTCAGTTGCTTTCAGCAGATCTCTAAAAAAAATTCACCAATACAAGAAGCACTAATTGGACCCCATGTTGGGAGACTTCGAAGAGAAGCTTAGGATTGAATGGGCCTTGGAAACTGAACTCCCTCTCCTATCTAGATATGGCTCCTTGAGGTCACAGTTAAAGCACACCAGGGGGTCAATGTCGAAGAAGGTTGCTTTTTCTTTACTTGTGCTTTACCTTTCCTGTAGCTAGAATACTTCAATAATATTCAGGCTGCTCAACTTACCACTTTCTGCTTGCTCAATATTTTAAATATCCTTTGGGATTTTGTTTGTTTGTTTGAATGTAAATTGTTTGGGATTTTTTTCAAGAAAACTATGATCATCCATAGTTATGACCTTGAAAAGCACGCAGCATGTACACAGTGATTAAGGGAAAGCCTGCAGAAGAGGAATGATTGAAGGAATTCTCTTTAGCCTCACTCTAAACAACAGCTGATGGTTGGGTATCTGTGAAGACATTTCAAGAAGACTAGGTGAGATTTCATTCTTAATAAAAGGAGACAGGTTTGGAATAATAAGGGAATCTGACAGCTGGAAACGTAGGGATGATAGCTGAATCTGTGTTTGACAATGAGATTACACCAAAATAAGATTTGGCTGGAAGCAGGAGAAGGTAGCTAAAATACAGCCCCATTAAATACCTCCATAAAGTTTGAGATGCCATGTTTGTATGAAGGATAAGTAAGGAGATTATTAAAGCTGTAATAAAAGAGCCATGAAAAGGACAGGTTCAGGGAAATTAAGAAGGACAAGATGTCAAAAACTAGAATTCAATCAACATTTCTGAATGATGAAGTGCAAAGAAGGATGAAACTGGAATAGTAGTTCTTAGCTTTGACAAAGTGATTGTGCTGTATAGAGACCAGAGTAACTCTTAGTTGCTCAGCTATTACAGTGATAATTTGTGTGCAAGTACATCACTACAGATACATACCTATGGATGGATGCTCTTCCTTGGTTTTGTGCTTGCATGCATGCATACCAGTTTGGTGGCTAATCAATGATTTAATAGAACAAGACAACAACTATTACCCTTCAGAAGGTAGCAAAGGAAGTACACGTAAGAGATTCTTCAGAAACAGCATCATACTCAACTGTATCAGGAAGTAATTTTGAGCATAACAATGTAACAGATTATAATCTTGGCAAAGGAACACAAGTAAATCAAATGCCAGGACCTCTCGGTTATGGAAAATTAATTATGCAAACTTGAGCAGCATGTGCTTTCCCAAGAAACACTGCAGCTTCCCTCTCACCAAATGTTTTTCAGAATTTGGTATGTTTTATTTCAGTAAGTGACTGGATTTACTACCTTTTCTTCCCAAATTTCCATTTTTAACATGATTCATGGATTATTAAAATGTCATTTAGCAGAGGTAATTCAAATGGGTTTCACTTTGCACAAAGAACTAAAATTTAAACTAGCAATGTCAAGATGTTTCAACATTGCAAACCATCAAGTTCTGACGTCAGATTAAATCCAATGATCACAAAGTGCTTTAGGAGCTTTATAGACAATCATAAAGTATGTAACACGGAGCAGAAAGGTGGGAAAATTCTTGTCACCTTCTTATTACTGATACATATAGACCTCTTTCTTGACATTTTCCAGAACTACCCTTCAACCTGTCTCTGCTTTAATAGACATACCGATTTTAATCTCATCATATATTTTTGTTGGTAATTCAGAAACATCTTTCTTAAATCCCCACAGAATTTATTGATTTACTTTCCAGTCCTAGGAGCCTGTTTATATTTAATTTGTGAATTTGTTGCAGCACATCTTTTAAGTTCCTGGGTCTGACAAAACCTCCTCTATATTACATAACAGGAGGAAACTTGGTATATCTGCTTTCCCAACACTCTATGCAGAAATGCTAATGCAAAAAAAACCAACTTAATTTACCTTCATTTTAGTGTCTCTGCATTCTCATTAGCTTTCTTACTTTTCTACCAAATAGCCCACTGGACTTACAGAATCTCTTGCAGGCTTGCTGCTTCTTAATACTTGAGAAAATCTTGTTTTCATGTCAGGCTATCTGTTCCTCAAATCCTCTGTCATCCTTCTAATCTCCACTGTGTATCTTAGTCACTGCATTTTATCCCTGTTGACTTCACAAGTTAAAACTCTACGTTCAGAAAAATACATATCTGACTATAACTAACTTCTTCAACCTTCCTGTAGCCCTATTGCTCATTTTTGTTTGTCGGCTTCCTTTATCATTTAGAATTATGCATGCCTTCTGTTACACTGTTATGGTTGCTCAAGTAGCCTCCATGCTGAGTCGAAGGATTTTAATTTCCTCACTTTTGACTTTAGGGTCTTTTTAACTAGCTTCCTCATTTTTTGTACAATCTCTCCCCTGAGGATGTTGAAGTTAATTATATTGTGGTCACTATTACTTAGTGGTTCAGCTTTACTTACTTTATAAACTAACTCCTGTGTATTACTTAAGAGAGGCTTTTCTTGACTTAGTTCTTTATAGCTCTAAGATTAAAACAACTAACATATGTATCAAAACATTTTTTAACATCCTAGCAGAGCTAACTGCAAAGTCTAGAAAAAGGTATGTACTTATAGGGGCAGTAATAGCAAGGACCAAAAGCATTGCTGTTACACTGATGAAATGCCACCTTATCTTCATTAACTGTAAGACTAGAACAAGTCAAATCAATTAATGCTGGCTTCATTTAGAGGCACAAGTATTGCAACATGCTGATGTCCCCGCGATAAAATTTAAAACAATACCATAAGAGTCAGAACTAGGTTTGAAAGAGCATTTCCAGCAGGATGTTACCCCCAGCTTAGAGAAAGGGAAGATATTTGCTGGTTTGCAATACCATCTGCAGCAGTTTACTATTTAAAGTTCTTCCACTGAATATGGAAGAGGTTGGTGTTTCCTAGCACATGGTTTTACCTCATTATATCTTGATGTTGCACAGTTCCATTAATTACACGAAACAGACTTTTTATGAAGTATAAAATGAGCAATGATGTTTAGAGAAGTGCACTTTGATTTGTGTTTTCTTGTTTTTTCCCCCCCCACCAATACTGAATTGAATCATTAGCAGCAGAGAATTAACCAAAGTAACATCTAGAAATAAATGAGCATTCTTATTTTTCTTAAATTATAGAGTCATAGAATGGTTTGGGGTGGAAGTGACCTCCAAAGGTCATCTAGCCCAACCCCTCTGCAGTAAGCAGGGGCATCCTCCACTAGATCAGGTTGCCCAGAGCCGTATCAAGTCTGACTTTGAATATCTCAACAACCTCCCAGGGCAACCTGTTGGAGTGTTCCAGCACCCATGCAGTAAAGAATTTTTCCTAATATCTAATCTGAACCTACTTTTCTCTAACTTAAAACCACTGCCCCTCATCCTATCAGTACACGTCTTTGTAAACAGTCCTTTGTAGGCCCCCTTCAGGTACTGTAAGGCTGGTATTAGCTCTTCCCAGAGCCTTTTATTCTCCAGGCTGAACAATCCCAGCTCCCTCAGTCTATCCTCATAGAAAAGGTGTTCCAACCCCCTGATCATTTTCATGGCCCTCATCTGGACCAGCTCCCATCAGGTACATGTCATTGCTACATTGACAGCACTAGAGCTGGATGCAGTACTCCAGGTGAGGTCTCACTGGACCAAAGCAGCAGAATCGTATCTTTAGATCTGCTGGCCATGCTGCTTCTCATGCAGCCTAGGGTATCATTGACTTTCTGGGCTGCAAGCGTACACTGTCTGCTTATGTCCAGCTTCTCATCCACCAGCATCCTCGAGTCTTTTTCTGCAGGGCTATTCTCAATTTCATCATCCCCCAGCCTGTACTGACATCTAGGATTGCTCTGATCTAGGTGCAGGACCTTACACTTTGCCATACTGAACCTCATGAGATTCAACTTATCCCACCTTTCCAACCTGTCCAGGTCCCTCTGGATGACACCCATCCTGTCCTTCAGACTTATCAACCACACCACACAGTAGCTTCCAACTCTTCCTCTTTGTTGCCCATACTGCATAGGTTTGCGTGGAGGTTTCAGCCCTGTTCACTGATGATGTGGGTCACTGTCACTTCCTGGGACGTGTTTCAACAGCCCACACTGGGTAACAGCAATGCCTCCTTGGTGTGAGCTTTACTGGTGGTTCTTATATGGAGCTGTGTGCTCAGACCCTGTCTGCCCATTGTCAGAAAAGGCTCCTGTCTAGCTTCGTCTAGCTTTGATCTAGCACACGGTTCTTAGTCATGCTGCTTCTGAGATGCTGCCTCAACTGCTCTGAAAAGGCACAATTTGGAAGAAAGCTCTTCTGTATTGTGAACCTCTCTGTCTGTCAAGAATAATGCTATGTGTTCTAAAAAAATAAGTAAACAACAGACACTAATCAATGACAACAAGAGGACAATCCACAAGTTAGTCAGGGACCTCTAAATTCTTAATAACATGAGTAGGCTTTTTCCCCAACCAGGTACTGTACATGAGACACATCTCATCTGAATTCCTCAGACAAAAGGGGAGTACAAATACGAATGGATAGATCTGGAACTTACCCTTGTGTCTATCATGTGTAACATTACTGATGTCTTCTGAACATCAGTGCAGGAAAATCAGTAAAACATATTTGTGGGCCATCAGTTCCATTTTATATGTGCAAGTTCAGAACAGCTACTGGCTGTCTAGGACTAGCTGTTGCCAGAAAGGTAAGTCAGAATGTCATACTTCAATGATCATATAGAATTATTCTAATATGATGAGTACAAATTACATGAGACTCAGGCCTCTACTATTTAGTCACTGTTATATTGTCAAAGATGGTAGTAATTTAAATATTTGACCAATGTTTTCATGTGACAATAGGAATTCAGTCTTGATTTTAACATTATGCAGTTCAATTTTTATATAAACATTCAGCTGGTGTAAACAACCAGCTTACACCACACAAGTGGTATTTGATATTTTCTTAATACCAACTTAAAAATAATAACTTATGACAACATGTTGTCTGATGACATCTTAATAAGTAGTGGGCCATCAATAGTTATCATGTTACCCCATACCATGGCAGAAAAGATAAACAGATTCCCCCTTAGAAGGACAGTGAAGCTGACACTGCTAGTGAGCTTTTGATTTACGGTGATTGTAGTAATTATATTTGAAGTCTGGCTGAAAACATGTTTTATTTTTACACAAAAAAAGTTCTGATAATTGTGACTGAAAATTCAAGATGAACAGAGTTGAAAAAAGGAAGAGGATCCTGTCAGCTCTGTGGGACAGAAAAAAGAGGAAAATCATGGAGCTTGCACCAACACTTCATACCAGTATTTTATTATTTTTATTTGTAGAACAAATGTGACAAAACAGAAAATCATGTTTGAAACAATGAACATTACCATATAGGAAACAGTGTATTTTGTAAACTCATGTGTTCTTTCTTTCTTTTTAATTCTTCTTTTTCCTTCTCTTTCTTTCATGCTACCTGACTTCACCAGCTTAAGCTGGGCAGTCTACTGTACAACAGTTTATTCGTCTATGAAGTAAGTACTTTCCTCTGCTCCAACAACTTACGTCTTGCTGTTCTGGATTTCTCCTAAGTATCCTTGTTCTTTCAGGCTCATTAGTAACTTAGAGGGACTTGAATGTAGCAGTCTGATTTACATCAGTGATCTTATTCCTTTCAGCACAGGAGGGTTATCTTTTCTGTGACAAAGGCTATTGCAGATATGAATAACTATTTTCATACTGGGCTTTTTTTTTTTTTTCGTCTAGCTGTAATCACACTATCATAGATTTTGCCTTGTAAATCTGACTTTGCTTTATAGAGCAATAATGGTACAGTCAGCACTCTGTCATCACAGCAAGGCGAATAGAGAAGAGTAACTTAGGTCAGTTGCTTTTTATTATTGGCAGATGAAATAGTGTCTTCAACAGCTTCAGAGCAAGAACCAGCTAGGCAGTGTGTTTGCATTCTGAAGGCAGTGCCATTCTGAGAAGCCATAGCAAGAGGTTTTTCACTAGATGCAAGGAGGGACATACAAGCCACAGAGCAAAGCAAACCGCTAAGTAAATAAGCTCCTGTTACTGCCTACTGTTTTAAAGTGCCTGGTTGAGAATTTAGAGATTATTTCAGGGGAAGTTGAGAGAGAACTTAACTTACACTGAAATGGGTATGAGACATTAGCAGGTAACAAAAAATACAGGAGCTCTGTCAACTCTGGTAGATTAAAGGAAGAAGAGGATAAACACTGCAAAGCAGTGTTATCTAGTTGGAACTGTATTAAAAATAAAGTCATGATCAATGCTGCAGAACCTCAAATGTTCCTTGGAAGAGGGAGGCGTTTAGTGCTTTTCAGAAGATTGGACTGTTTCTACTGCTTGACACAGTATGAAGTGTTCTCTTCGCCAGACTATTTGATATAGGCATTTTTAAAATACTTGTTAGTCTTTGTGAATGAGTGACTTCAGAAGGGTTTCTACAACCAGAGGAGAGTGTTCTCACACCCACTGCACAGCGCTGCTAAGGGCAGGGAAGAGATGGTACTGGACAGCCAATGGCAGCATGGTTGAGCCTGGAGTTCTGCAGTTATTGGCTCGTCTGCAGTTGCTGGACCAATGGGAGAAAAGCTGCTCATAGCAACCAGCACAAGGTGCAAATGTAGGCAGCCAGTGTGGAGCTATCCCCAGGCCCTTGCCGTAGTGAAATTCTGGCTTTATTTCTATTATTTCTTTAATCCGCGGCATCACATTTTTTGTATAATACCTAACAAAGCTTTCCTCACCCTCTTCGCTGTCTTCTTTTGCTCATCCCCTGGTATCTTTGGTCCCACACAGACTTTTAATTCAATCAGCACTGGATATCCCAAGCAACAGAGTAACTTATTTACAATGTTCATTACGGAGAACTGTAAACTGATTTTTAGACACGGGATTTAATCCATGGATTTCAGCAACTGTGGCAGACAAAACTGGAGACCAGCACATGAACATGTGGTCTGCAGCTGCTAAGATAAGATATCTAATTCTGGTAATTCAAGATCTAGGTAGCAATTTTTGCAATGCAAAGAATCTGAGCAATTCCACAGATATGAACTGAAGCATCACGTGATCTCCTTCAAAATGAAAGTTCTTCAGAGAGCACAGTGCTTCCTGGTTCCTGCAGTTTCTCAGCCTGGCTTCAAGCTGAACCATCTGCTACCTTGAGTCTGCTTTTGAAAGAGATACACAGGTGAATCAGGTCAAGAATTCTTTCACCTGCCTTTTACCATCAGTTACAGGTATGGGGTGATGTGAGGGGGAGTACTCATTTTTCAGTACTCCAGAATGTACCAAGTAGAGGAACATTTTTAAGCAATTGTCCCCTAATATTAGTTTGGATATTTTTAATAGTTTTCTCTCAAAAAAAAAGATAAGAAAAAAATGTACATTAAAAGCAAAGAAAAAATGTACTGGATTTTTGTGTTTCTTTTAAAATAATAATTCATTTTTAGTCACTGTAACACCACTGGTGTTACACACTTCTGGTGGCAGACTTGTGAATCTTCAACTCTTTAGGTCAACAGATTAAAAGCCAGCTTTAAGACCTCAAAATGGAAAATGTGATCGCTGTTGTAAGTGATGCAAACCACAGAAATAATTAAAGAAAAAACCCCGTTATTTTCTGACAAAAATGAAAAAAACACAGAACAGATAAAGACAAAGAACCAATAGTTCTGTTAGACATTTTAATAGTTTCTCCATAAAAAATTACATAATTATTTATTAATCGTAAGAGATTCTGATGGGGGGAAATGTAGACTGTTGTGAGACGGTAGCACAAGGAAATGTTTGCCATATTTAGATCTCTTTTCACTAAAAAATGAAGAGGTCACTTGAGGGCAATCATCCTGAGCTCTTTTCTTTAGGCGAATGAGTCTCCAGCATGGCTCTTTATATGAAAGGATTTCATGGGCCTGAGTTATAGCTGTGGTATAATCACAGCTAAGAGAAATAAGAATAGTTATTTCTTATTTCTTTGTGAATAGAGAATGGAAAGGTCATTCAGTGTAAGGTACTTCAAACACTTAAAAGGAAAGGTATTTTACTGCTTACTTAGCTTTTTATGTACTGTATAGAAAGTATACATAATGTTGCCACACTGCTGTACAGGAGTGGAAAGAAAGAGCCTTTTTTATTCTATGACAAAACTTGAGATACATCTGCATTTCTTATATTGAGCATAAAATCATAAGGTTTATGAAATCATGGAAGACATGAAGAGGGTAAAGGAAGAACATTCTGACACCTCCAATACAGTACTTGGTGAGGAGTCAAATGAAATTACTGTGGCAGGTTCAACACAAACAAAAGGAGGTGTTTTTTCTCACCTGGCATGTGATTACGCTATGAAAACTCTGTGCCATAAAAGGTAGTGAATTCTAAATTAGATATGGATTTAAAAGCCACTGAACAAATTAATGGAAGAAAAATCTCCTGAAAGCTATTATATAGAAACATTGGCCGAGAAAATATATTAATTTATTGGAGGCTGAGAGATGATTCTGCGTGCTTCCATACTCTTACATCCTTCCTTAAACATCTGTCCAGTTTTGGAGACAGAGCACTTTTGATGTAACACATTAGTTATGTTCTTATGACTGTTTTGTGTGTTTTGTTGGTTTTTTTTCTTTTTCTTTCTTTGGTCTGATTTTGTATTTTCTTCTGTATTTTCCAAAGATCAGTCACGCTATGCAATTACAGATTACTTTTTCTTATTTTGTAATGGAAGACAAGTAGATGTAACCCATCTCTATCCATACAAGTAGGTATACGTGTTGACTTAAACATCTCCTGCTTCAGGGCATAAATGAGTGCCTCTAAAGGCAAACCAAGTATCCTAACAATGCCTACTGAATCACAGTTTATGAGCATTAAGAACAGGTGTTTTTCTAAAGCAACATACGTGAACACTTCTGGAGGCTGTTTGCACATAAGATGGGCCAATGACCTGATCCATAACTCAAGAGGATTATTGTTTGATAACAGCAAGAGTTACAAGCTTGAGGTTGATAAAACAACTTGTGCTTCACAGCTAAAAAGTATTTTTAACAAGCATTTAGTCAGTTCATAAACACTGGTAGAGATCTTCCTAATCCCCTCTGAAATTTGGAAAACCATAGGTGACCATTATCATCAGTATTATTCAAGTAGTAGTACTTTCTCTTTCAAGGCATAACCTTTTAGATGAAGTTTAACTATTGATCTATAAAGTCAGCACCTTTTTCTTGCCATTCCCATTGGCTGAGATGTAGCAGAGTGAAATTCCCAAGAAAACTGAGATTACTGCCCGCTTCAGAAGGGTTATCACTGACTGAGAAGAAACAGTGAACTATCTTTTCATGCTCTGGCTACGTTACATATTAAAATATAGGTTCACATTCACCCAAATTCATCTCAGAGCCCACAGTCTAAGATCTCTATTTCTGTGGTATTGAATTAAGACTTTCTGGTCAATCTGGAAGCATCCTAAGGCTTTCACCAATCTTTTAATTCCTGGATTATTTTCTTCTGCCTGAACTTTCCCTTCTGCTTCCCTTTTGTTTGCTATTAATGCTTCATCTCTTCTGGGAGGGTGATTCACAGTTAATCAGCTCATCTATTTGGAGACATTCAAAAACACTGCTCTAAGGACAGGCCAGCAGGCATTGCTGGAACCCTTGTGTAGTTAAATCCTTCTCTTTCCTTAGGGGCTTCTCTGCCTCTGCTGCTCTTTAACTGTTACACAATTATCATCAAACCATTGGGCCAGCTGCAGACCTTAGTACCATCAACAGAACTGCCGAAAATGTAATTTGAGTAGCTTGTTTACATAAATACACCAGGTAAAGCATTAAAAAAAAAAAATTCTACAGCTTGGAATGCTAATTAGTACTAGGTAGGTAGAAAGAAAACCTTCCTGTATTTGAACAGGATCATCTATATCATGTTAGGTAGCACTGTCTTTTACCACTTTCACACAGAAAATATATGTTTGGGTTTTTTTCAATTTGAACAAGTATTTAAATATGCAACCTCCACTTGGCTGAAATATTGAATGAATTCTATTTTATTGTTGCCATTTGAATGGTGCAAGCTGTGTTCTGTATCCAGGCTCCATTCTGGAGTCCAGAATGTACCTGACTTTACCTGCTTCATATATACAATGTAAAGTGTACCATACTAATTCCATATTGAGTGTCTGTTTTATCCTTTAAGGAGAAGAAATTCTGACCACTCATTCCCTCCTCACCTTTCTGGTTTCCTCTGCTTCACCATTACTAGATTTACAAGCTCACACTTGTTTTATTAGGCAGTCTTTTAAACTAGAGTTTCCACAGACTGAATTTGCCATGTTCACGTTACCAGACCCATTAGTATGTCTTCTGGACAGAACTTTACCATTTCTTGTATACATTCCTAATTACTTTTATTAATTAAATTTCTTTAACCGTGAGCTTGAGGTAAGTCATTCTCTTCTTGAAATATGCTAACATACTGTTTTTCAGATTGATTATCTCATGCTTATCACATAACCTATGCAGTCGTAGTGTTTCTTGCTCAGAAGTTTTAGTGCACACATGCACGTGTTGCAGGTTGAGAAACTACTGATGAACAGGTACCAACACGGGGTGGATATTTTAATTTCTTCCCCCAAGGGAAGGAAAACACACTCATTACAAATCAGTCACCTACAAAATAGATGTTTCACTGAGACATATTTAAAGGTAATTACCCAATGCTAATTTTTCATGCTGTTTTTCCTGGTGTTTGTTAGTTATCAGCTACTATCAGTTCATCCACCAACTCAGCTATCGAATCCTCTCAGTCTCACTCCTGATACTCAAATTTTTAACACCACGCTTTCTCCACTTTGGAATGAATGCCTGCTTCCTAATAATGTATTTACTCTGTGAAAGGATTTAAATTGCTCATTTGAATTGCCTAGCATTTTATTCCTCAGTATGTCATCTAAAAACTATCAAATGTAAAGCATTCTTGCACATTACACTATGCCACTGAAACGTTTACTAAATCTGTTTATAAGTTTACCAAATATTTTAAAAGCACACTAAACAGAAGGGAGCAAAACCAAAACTGTCTCTGTCTCAACCATTTAAGGTTAATGTCAATCCATTTCCCAAAAAAGGCCTCTGCAAGAGTACCACCTCACAGCCCCTCTCTGCCTCTTTTACCTTTGACTCCTGTAGTCCCTAGCCGTCGAGGCACTTATTTCTGGCTGGGCCTCCAGTCGGTTTCTTGCCATGCCAGGCACCATCCGTATGGGGATGGTTCACCTCTCTACAGGGCTTCCAGGATGGACAGGTTCTGGTCCTCACGTGCTCTGGATACCAGTCCCCAGTGGATTGCCAAGGACTCTGACCACTCTTGGGGCGCATTTGTCCCTTGTTCAGGGGATGCCTGACGGTTCGGTGCGTGACAGGACCTAAGGCACAGAGACAGGCAAAAAGGCTGCTCTCCTCCACGACTGATTAGTGGAAATCAGTACCCCTCTCAGCCCCCTTCCTGGTGCTGTTTTTTTTTTTCCGCCGAGGGCGTGCGGCGGCTGAGGAGCGGCGGCTGAGGAGCGGTGACTGAGGCGCCCTGAGGGGAGCGGCGCCAAGGGGGGCCGGGCTGACGCGCCGCGTGCGTTGCCAACAGCGCGGGGCGCGCGGCGGCCCCTTCTGTGCCTGCCTGCCGGCCGCTGGCTCCGCCCGCCCCGCCGTCCGTGCGGCCCTGGCGCACTACAGCTCCCGGCAGCCTCCTCGCCACGCCGTGACTCGGCTGGGGCGACGGCGGCGCCGGCCAGGATGGAGTGAGGGGGCGAGCGGCGGAGAGAGTGCAGCCCACCGAGCTCTGGCCCCCTACCCCCTTTCTCTCTCTCTCTGGCCAGGGCCTATGCGGCCCCCCAGAGACCATGGGATCCAGGATCAAGTGAGTGCCCCCGGAGCTCTCCAGCCCCGCTTGCAGGCCCTCAGGAAAGCGGGAGGGCTCTGGAGAGCGAGAAGGGGACTTCCCCGCCCTCCCTCCAGCTGCGTGTGCGGCCGCGCGGGCGAGACCCCGGCCGAACCTACAGGCCTCGGGGTAGGGCGAGAAAGACTGGGAGGAAGAATGGGGAAGAGTGCTTCCCACCCCCTCAGGCCAGCTTACGGGCCGGGGAGGGGGAGGCGACAGGGTGGCGGGCCCCGTGCCGTCAAACCCCAACTCAGCGGCAGGACCCCGGGGCGGGGAGCTTTGCCGTCCCCTCTGTCCTGAGGAGGGGAATGTTGTTTCCTGCCCTCAAGCCCAGCCACGCTCTGTAGTCTTCTCTCTTTCTCCCTGTGTGCAGTTCTCTGTGTGGTAGGCACAGGGCCAGGCTGTGAGGGCAGTTTAAATTTTATCAGTGCAGGCCTGAAGGAGTGCTGGGGCTGCTGGAATGGGAAGGTCCTCATTGTCAGCATTGGTGACGTCTGTTTTGGGGTGTGGTGGGGTCGAGAGAGTTGAAAGCTTCCTTGCCAGGGTTAGAGCGTACTAGAGGAAAGATAGTCCAGTTCTGATACCTTTAAAGTACATTAGCAAGGGGATTTAGTGGAAGGAGAGGAGTGATGCAGGTGATCAGTGTGTTGGATCTGGAGTTCCATGCTCTCAGTGTTTTTTACATTTTCACAAAAGTAGGGTCTGATTTATTGGTAAGTCCTGTTGGTATGTTTGGTATTGTCACATTAAATATTTCAGTTCATTTGTATGCAGTTCCAGGCAAATTTCAGTTCCTCTGAGACAGGTAGATAGGTAATAAAGCTATCACCAAGCAGAGAGTGCTGACATCTCTCTGCAGGAAAGGGGTGGTAGAGTGGAGAGATCCAGTTAGATTGTATTTTATTCAGCACTTTCAGTAGGTGCTGTTGAGCAATTGTTTCTCCTTGAACACAGTGTTCTTCAAAATTACATAGGGCTTTAATTTCTCACCTGTTTAACTTGAATATGAGACCGGAGGAAACAGTTTGTGGTTCTTGATGACACATGTTCCTGTTCCCAAGCCCATGGACTGAATAGATATAAAAGTGTGTGTATCCAGACAAGTGTTTTAGGAAAATGTAAGCAGATGATGCGTGCGTGTAGTGGTAGTACTGAGGTGATTGGTTGGTGCCAGAAAGCAAGATTCCTTCTTTGGGAGATATTGTGAGGCTAATTTTTGCGCTCCTCTGGTATATGGATTCTCAACTGTTGCTACAGAAAGGTCAAAGTATGAGAAAGTAGTTACATTTATCTTATATTCAAATACTGGTGGCATCTAAAATTGTTACTATTTAGGCAGCAGAGGAGGATATATCTGTAACTTGTACTTTCAGATCTTGCAGTGGTCATGCTTGCTTGGGTCAGTATTGTGACCTGAAATGACTTTTGAGAGCAAAGGGAACCTGGGGACCCTGGTGGGCAGAAAGAGGACCATGAAGGCCAAGAAGGCCAATGGCATCCTGGGGTGGATTAAAACAGACGTAGTTAGTAGGTTGAGAGAAGTTCTCCCTCTTTACTGTGCCCTGGAATATTGTGTCCAGTTCTGGCCCACTCAGTTCAAGAAGGACTTCAGGGAACTACTTGAAAGAGTTCAGTGCTGAAAGGAGTGGAATAACTCCTGTGTGAAGAAAGATTGAGGGAGCTGAATTTTTTTAACTTAGAGAAGAGGAGACCAAGGGGCAACCTCATTCATGTTTATAAAGACATGAAGGGCAGTGTTGGGAGGACAGAGCCAAGTTCTTCTCAGTGATGTCCAAAGATAGGACAAGGGGCAACAGGTGCAAGACGGAGCAAAGGAGGCTCCATGTGAATGTATGGAAAAACTATTTTATTGTGAGGATGACAGAGCACTGGAACAGACTGCCCAGAGAGGTTTTGGAGTCTCCTCTGGAGGCTTTCAAAACCTGTGTGGAAACATTCCTGTGTGACCTACCCTAGGTGATCCTGATCTGGCAGGGGGTTTGGACTAGATAATCTTTTGAGGTCCCTTCTAACCCCTAACATTCTGTGACTTCGTATGATGACTTTGTTCTTAAATCTGTTAAAAGACTGGCCCTCACTTATAATGTATCTGCTTTTGTGGACTTACCAAATCCACAAGCTAGGTTTATTGTTTTTGGCTTTGCATATACTTTGCAGAACGTGAACGTAATCACTCAGGTGAGACACTTCAACTGGAAGCCTCAGTTGAGTAGCAGTTAGGAAGTATTTATTACAGGTGGTAGACTTTGGGACTTTCTGTGCAAAGTCTTTCAGTGTGATTTTGCCTTTCAAGATTGCAGACAGAGCCTGTCGTTCTCTGTCACCAGGAAAACACAGGTGATAACGCCATGTGAGCATGACTTTTCGTTCTTCTTGAACCTTGTCAGAAAGCATTTTGTCCGTTGTGTGATTAAGCAACTTTGCCTTGAGCAACAATCAATAAGTTACTTTTTTCCACTTTGGACAGAACACTGCACCCAAGTAGAGTAAGTGCAATAGTTCAAAATAATCTTGAAATATTTAAAGAATGAGAGAACTGAGTAAGAGGTTTTCCTGGTCTGCCATTCTGAACTGGAGTTTCAAGTTGCTGAGTAGCTTCCTTATTGGGGTAGGTGGGAGTGTGAATGTGAGCACTATTTTATAATTGTGTATAGTGAGGTGTGCCTTCTTTAGTGGTGGTGTCAGTATGTGTTGGAGCCCTAGCAAAAATCCAGTAGTCTGATCTCTTGCTTCTTGTCACAGGTTGATAATTATGAGGGATGTTAAACTCCTTGGCATGTGATCAGTTGCACACAGTGTGATATATTCTGCATGAAGCTTGGACATATGTGTCAGCTGTATTTTTGATGGATGTATAGTAATGAGTCATCTCAGAGAAAGTCTGATTAGAGAAAATTATCATTGGCTGTATCAGACTGAAGTGAAAGACATCAAGAAGTTGCCAGCAATCCTGTAAGCTTTTGACTTTTGTATAGCTGCAGGCAAAAAAAAAAAAGTTAATTGGGTATTGGGTTACACTGTTGTCTTAAGCTTTTTGTTAGAGCATGTCCTACAGTATGTGCAAGGCACTCTGTAACAGAGAGGCAATGTGACACAGGAATCTATTTCAGTTAATAGTATAGAATAATAGTTAATAGTAGCCAGTTAAACTGACTACTGTTGCTTCTGGGTATGCTGCAGTACTCAAGACTTTACAAAAGAGAAAGGATTTTATTTTTTTAAAATAATGTGTTGATAACACAAAATCTGTTGAGCAAAATTACATTGCTCTGAAAAAAACTTGGCATATTCCTTTCCAGAGGTGATTGTAGTTTAGTGGTGGCAGAAGAGATCCATCATGTTAATCTGGGAATGCTTTCAGATATTTAACATCGTTTGCCATATACTGAAATGTAATATTATCTGCCTAGGGAATACCAGGCAGAAAAACTTAAATATATGCAAATTAGTCAAGTTTTGAGGTGCAATTTCTAATTTGAATTATCAGTTGCAGATTTGTGCTAATATTTTTTTTCTGCAACAATTGAGCAGCTAAGTCTTGTTATAAGACAAATAATTATCAGTAGTGTCAGACTCCTCTCTTATGCCTCAGTTTTTAAGTAGAATGATACTTTGTCATAAGTGCCATTACTTTTTTCCTACCTGTAGAAAGTAATGCTCCTGTCAGAATTGAAATAGGCTTTAGAAATGAAAGGTATGTACTTCTGTACTACATGCAGCTTGGGAGAAGGACTTTATTTTATTGAGCACAAATCTCTTGCAGTTTGGCGAAAACTAATAATTTTGATGGTAAATAGTACATAAATATCTTATTTGAAGTATATATTACTTCAGTGTAAAACTGAATTTCTTATGGATTGCTTTTATTACTAAAGCTATTTCTACATCAGAGAGATTTGAGTAATTCATACAACTAGTGTTTATCACAGAAGCAATCTGTTCTTGTAGAGCTCCTTCCTAAATTTCTATTTACAAAGAAGATTTGCTACGTATGTTTGTATGTGCATGTCCTATGTATTCTTTGGTTGCCTGTGCATATTCATTTGATAAGTGACCATTGATGTGTAAGTGATTATTTTGAGGAAACAAAACTTTGTGTATGTTTGACTGTGAATGATTTCAGTGGGTTGAGGTTTCAATACAATGCACAGGTGGCATTAAATGTCTGCAGGGTAGTTTAATCATAAATATGGACTGCAAAGTATACATATTATGATGCATGTTTGTGCTATATTTGCAGACTGTGAAGCTCTTACAGTGAGTTGTTTCCTTAATTCCATTGAGAAGTAATTAAATATTCAGAATTCAACAATGACTTCATTCTCATACTGAGGTGGTAGCTTGTTGAATGCAGCCTTTAATACAGAGTTTCTGGCTTGGTAAAGCTACTTTAATTTCAGTATTCATAGAAATAAGTGGACGTTTATAATGGAATATTAAAATAGAAAATGTGATGTCTTTTTGTCTGAAAGTTTTGGTGTATAGTATGTGCTTTTGTCAGATGTGTTATGCAGTGTTTTCACTAAAGAACTTGAACACAGACTCTAACATAGTATTAAAAAGGTGTTTGCTATTTTATCCATTAGTTGTAAAAATATTATAAAACTTATAAACTTTTAATTAAGGAAACAAGGTGCTAAAAATAAAGACATAAACAAGAACAGTAAGGTAAGGCTGCACAGCGATGTATATGAAAGGAAAAAATACATTTCTGGTGTTAACATGAATGTCATTTCATCCTCATCCTGTCTCAGGATTGTAGGAGTGTAGCTAAGAATGTCAATATTTGAAGGACGCTATGTGCAGCAGCCTTAAGTAGCGCAGAGAGAATTCTACACATTTGTTTTATACTGGAAACTAATAGTTGATTTGTTTGGTTTAGTTTTCTCATAACTTTTTTTCTCAAAAATGGCTACATAACGGCAAATCTCTTGGGAACTGCTAGCAAATTAAATTAACATTAATTGAATTGTGAACCATATTGTTGCTCCTGTGAGGTACTCTGTGAAACTGTAGAGTGTGATGCTATGCTACTGAAACCAATAGTAGCTTTTCCAGCAATTTAAATAGGTGTGGGCTTTGGCTTAGAGCCACTTGAGTTGCACTAAGTAGGCCTGTGGCATGGTTAGAAATGTTTGGTTTAATTCCTTTTGGTGTTAAACTAGGCTTAAAAATAATAGAAATTCTCTGAAGAGTAGGCTGAGCTCCTTGACATGTTTATGTGTTTGATCCGAGGTGCTGGGTGAGATGAGTTTCAGTTCAATGATTTTTTTAAAATCATTGTTCAGGTGGGAATTCATGTGTGTGTGTGTATAGTTTTTACCATTATTTTTATCTTTCACTGTAAGGCAGCTAACAAAGTTCACAAGTTAATTATACCTCAACAATTTTCTAACTTCAGATACCTTACATTAACACATGGAAGATAATATCTCTATACAAGCAGATATAAATTTAGAGCAGTAATTATGCAATTTAGATTCTTGGTTTTAACCAGAAAATCAAAGAATAAAGCATCACATGCTCAGACTTATGAAATCTTTATTTTGTTAAACAATTAGTCTAATGTGTGATTCTCTTTAATCTCATAATTTTTTGAGTAGCTAAAATTGTTAGACTGAAGAATCTGTCTCAAAATGTGCTCCCTTACAGAATCACCTGCTGCCATCGCATGCTTCTTATGAAATGCAATTCCAAGGCTTCACTCTCTGAATTACATTACTATGAACTGAAAATCTACAATATTTTTTTTCCTTAAGTCTTACATCATTAACTTTTTATTTCTGGTGTATTTATATCTCTGAAGTTGAATAAGTCTCTTTCCTCCAACATTTACCTTTTATAACTGAATTTGGTATAATTTTTAACTTTCACACCTGTCTCCCTATTTTGCACATCTGGCAGCTTTCTGGATTTGACTCGGAAGTTTCATGAGGTGAAACATATTAAAGAGAGGAAATGTATGCATAAAATAACTTTATATCCTTTTGACTGCAGCTTCTGTTTTTTTCCTTTTTCTTGAGTAAATAGGTGTCACAAAGTTGACCTCGGGGGTCACAGTAAGGAAAATATGAATCTGGGTTGTTTGTCTCATGTTGCAGTGTTAGTCTGTTTTCAGTTTGGTGAAGAGAAAAGAGTATTCAGGATTTAATTTTTTTTCCTGAAAGAAAACCTGTATTTAACACACAGGTGTTTGATTTGCTTTCTCATTTGAACATAAAAGTGGAATAAAAAGACTTGCTATTGCAGGTTGCACATGGAATCAGAATTATGACCAAGAGCTGAAATGACTCTTGTTTCTATGAATAGCATTCTGGAAAGAGATATGAAAAGCATGGGTTTACTTTTCAGACAAAATTCTGAATGATAGGCCTGTGATATTTTGGTACCTGGAAAAGCAAATTAGTCACAACAATTGAAGTGACTTAAAGGTTCTTTTTTCTCTGTCGAAGTTTGTTAGACACCCTGTTCATAGTGACTCATCTGAGCTTCAGTTGTATTGTGTTACCACCAGTAAGACAGAAAGATCTAATATGGAATCATCAGAGACTATGAAATAAACCTAGTTTATCAGGTTGTAACTGGATTCTGAGGACCATTTTTGACTGAATAATTGAAAGCAAACTTGGAAAAAAAAATCTCAGTGTGCTAAATACTACTTTTTTCTTTCAGACAAAATCCGGAAACTACCTTTGAAGTGTATGCAGAGGTAGCCTATTCAGGAATCAGTTGCGTTGGGAAAGGTACTGTAATCCTACCTGTTTGTTGGCTAAACTATTCTTAAGAGCCATATGTTGTGAGATAATGAAGTGTATTTAATGTTATGCTCTTCTACCTTTCAAAGATACCTTAATCATTGCTGCTGTGGACCTTTTACAGTTGAGAATAATAATGAGAAGCTCTGGCCTTCATCTCTGGTTAAGCAATTTTCTTATTTCTTTGACTGTTTTGCCTTCTTTATCTTCTAAAATAGAAATTCTTACTTTATCAGGTTGAAAAGGTAAATGCATTTTCAGATTTGTATTTGCTGCTCATATAAAGAATGGGTAGTTTTAAAACAAAGTACTCTAAAACTTGTTGTCTGTAATTTATTTTTACTTCCTCTTTCTCACGTGTCAGCAGAAATGTTTTTATCTTTTCCCAGAATTCTTCCTTTGAGCACGTGATTTTATCTCAAAATACAGAATGAATGCAACTTACCATTTATTTCAGTGTTTTTACCAAGCATTATTATTGAGCCATAATTATAAAAGTATTTTTCTATAATACTATTTTTGACAAATATTCCTATGCTTATGCTAGAGAAACCTCATAAATACTGAAACCAACATGTAAGGATATTTGCAAACTTTTCATTGCAGTTTTTTTCTAAACCCGAGGAACTTGATCAAATAATCAGGAAAAGCAAAGGCTGAAATTCATAATCCCGGAATGTATTTCAAGATACTTCATGAGCTCAGTTATGAAAAGGAGGGATATAAAAATTAAATAATTATGATTATCCAACTTATACTGAAGTAATATTCCTTTTATCTTTTGTGAAATAATTCTTTGTGTATTTTCTGTGTGATATAACGAATCAATAGAAGGGGTTTTTATATCTTATTGACTGGAAAGCCTGATACCTCCTTTTATATATGGCAGTTGTTTGTTTGTTTTTTGTTTTTTTTTTGTTTTTTTTTTTTACAGTCAGCAAAAGTCAAATAGCTGCAACTCTTTCCTTTACTGCCAAAGCCTCCATAGGAGTTGTAGCTGGAATACAGTTTTGGCTTGTCCTACTGCTATATGCCATCATGACTATTTGATGTAACTGCAGGAACCCTTTTAATAACTAGTCTTTGTTTCTGCACATCTGACCTGGATTCTACTGCCAGAAAATCTGAACAAATTTGACCATAAACATTACATTGTACAGTACTAGTGTCTGGGTATAATCTTCTCTTTGAAGTTTGTTTGCATCCCCCTGAAGGGATTAATTCCCTGCTGTGGGAAGGTGGGTTAAAAAGCACGGAAACTACTTTACAGGTTTTTAATTGGAGAATTTAGTATACATTTTGTTCCATAAACCAACCAATTCTGTGGGAGTTTCACTTAGCTGTGTTTTTAGGTTTGTTGTGTGCACTCGTAGGTGCAAAATCTTCAAAAATAGTTTTTAGTGAGTAAAAGTTGTTCTAATAATTGGTTTGCAACTCCTATATTCCAAAGTTATTCTTTCTGAAGTATCTTTAAATTTTTTTTCCCAATCATTTCTTTTTTATATTTAAGAAGTGCCTTTCATTCTCAGAAGTTGTAGATACATGTATCCCCAAATAGTCTGTCTTTCTGTTCTAAATGAGAGTTGTTGTTTCGTTCTTTGCAGTGTCAACTGTGTTTAACAGCTATCCTGTATCCTAGGCAGATCAACAGTCTAGAAATAGAGACCTAGACCTCTAGAAATATAGACCTCCACATAGTCTTTTCTACACCTTGACTAGCTGTTCTATGCCAGAAGATTGGGAATGTATATGAGTTTCTTTTCTGCAGTGAGCAAATATATGTTGCATGGCATGCAGCAGTTACTGTTAAAAACCTGTGTTTAAAAGATACATAAAGAGCAAATTATCAGGCATTAAAAAAAATTATTTATTTCCATGTAATGACTTGCAAAATTAACTTGTATAACTAGTATAATAGTATGACTGGTAAATAAATAGCATAATAGCATTCTTGATCACTTGCAATGCTCCTAATGATTATATCAGTCTTCTGAAATGGTCTTGAGGAGAATGAATTGCTCCAAAGCTGTAACAATCCTAGTGTGGGAGGTTATGTGGCTTGTGGCATGGTAAAACATGTCTGTTCTGTTCTATTCAAAAGTTAGTGTAACTGTTGTGGTTTAAAAACAGCTGGCAGCTAAGCTCCACTCAACCACTTTCTCCCTTTCCCCCACAGTGGGATGAGGAAGAATGGGAAGAGTGAAAGCGACAAAGCAGCAAAGGATGTTTTCCATGTGAACTGTTAAATATGAACTAAAATTAAAAGTTTTAATGTATTTCCTAGCTCACTTGCATCTAGCCAAAAGGGGATATACTGACTTGTGTTATTTCTTACTGACTCAGTGATACATCTAAGTAGTTTTCTTGCTCATGTAATTGTTAACAACTGCAGTAAATGCATTAAATGTTTATTTGGTTAATAACTTTTGAAATGAATGAAAGCATCATCATCCATTGACTCTAATACAGAATTATAGAATTGTTTAGTTTGGAAGAGACCAACTGTAAACCCACCATTGCCAAGTGTACCACTAAACCATGTCCCTCAACACCATGTCTACACATCTTTTAAATCCCTTCAGGCTGCCCACTTCCCTGGGCAGTGTCTTCCAATGCTTGAGAAGGCTTCCTCTTAAGACACCAAGCTGTGTGATCCAGCTGACATGCTGGAGGGAAGGGATGCCATCCAGAAGGACTTGGATAGGTTTGAGAGGTGGGCTGAAGCCAACCTTAAGAAGCTCAACAAGAGCAAGTGCAAGGTCATACACCTGGGTTGGAGCAATCACAAGCACAAACATAGGCTGGGCAAGGAGTGGCTCAAGAGCAGTCAAGGAGAAGGACCTGAGGGTGTCAGTTGGCAGCCAGTCACTAGTGGTGAGCCCCAGGGATCAGTGCTGGGCCTGCTCCTGTTTAATATCTTCACTGATGACCTGGATGAGGGGATTGATCAGTAAGTTTGCAGATGACACCAAGTTGGGAGCATGTGTCTCTCTGTTAGAGGGCAGGAGGGCTCTGCAGAGGGACCTGGACAGACTGTATAGATGGGCAGATTCCAATGCCATGAGTTTTAACAAGGCCAGGTGCTGGGTTCTGCACTTTGGTCACAACAACCCCATGCAGCGCTACAAGCTGGGGACAGAGTGGCTGGAGAGCAGCCAGGCAGAGGGGGACCTGGGGGTACTGGTCAACAGCTGACTGAACGTGAGCCAGCAGTATGCCCAGGTGGCCAAGAAGGGCAATGGCATCCTGGCCTGTATCAGGAATAGTGTGGCCAGCAGGACCAGGGAGGTCATTCTGCCCCTGTACTCAGCACTGGTTAGGCCACACCTTGAGTACTGTGTCCAGTTCCGGGCTCCTTAATTTAAGAAAGATGTCGAGGTGCTTGAATGTGTCCAGAGAAGGGCACCAAGGCCAGTGAGGGGCCTGGAGCACAGTGCTGTGAGGAGTGGCTGAGGGAGCTGGGGGTGTTCAGCCTGCAGAAGAGGAGGCTCAGGGGTGACCTCATTGCTGTCTACAACTACCTGCAGTGACAGAGGACACAGTCTCAAACTGCACCAGGGCAGGTTTAGGCTGGACATTAGGAAGAGTGATTGCCCACTGGAGTGGGCTGCCTGGGGAGGTGATGGAGTCACCATCACTGGAGGTGTTTGAAAGGAGGCTGGATGAGGCACTTAGTGCCAAGGTTTAGTTAATTAGAAGGATTAGGTGATAGGTTGGACTTGATGATCCTAGAGGTCTTTTCCAACCTGGTTAATTCTGTGTTGAAAAAAATCAACATGAGCTGGCAGCTGTTGTTGGCAGCCCAGAAGGAAACCGTATGCTGGGCTGCATCAAAAGAAGTGTGACCAGCTGGGTGAGAGGGGTGAATTCTGCGCTTCCACTCTGCTCTTGTGAGACCTCGCTTGGAGCACTGCCTCCCGTTCTGGTGCCCCCAGCATAAGAGTGATATAGAACTGCTGGAGCGGGTCTAGAGAAGGGCTACAAAGATGATAAGAGGGCTGGAACACCTCCCATATGGGGACAGGTTGGGAGAGTTGGGTCTCTTCAGGATGGCTCTGGGGAGACCTTCTGGTGACATTCCAGTACCCGAAGGAGGCCTACAAGAAAGACAGGAAGGGAGTTTTTACAAGGGCTTTAAGGATAAGAGGGAACAGATTTAAGCTTGAGGAGGTAAGATTTACACTGGATATTAGGAAGAAATGTTTTACAGTGAGGATGATGAGACACTACAATGGGTTGCTCAGGGAGGTTGTGGATGCCCCCTCCCTGGAGATGTTCAAGGCTAGGTTGGATAAGGCCTTGAGCAACCTGGGCTAGTAGAAGGTATCTCTGCCCATGGCAGAGGAGTTGCAACTAGATGATCTTTAAGGTCCCTTCCAACTTGTTTTTACTGTTCATAAGGTATGAAGAGAAAACTTTGAAACCAAAGCTGAAAAAGTAGAACTCTGCCAGATCACAATGAAACACGTGAACCAAGAAAAGAAATGATCCCTGGATCAGTTCTGCTGTGGTCTCTGTCCTTTGCCTTTTAGATTGCTTAGAAATAATGATCATCTGTGCTCAGCATTGACGGTTTGTGTATCTCTGGCACATGAAGTCTTTGGTCCATTATACAATTCCAGCATTCAGTTGTATCTAAAAGCTGTGTTTGTGATTTTGTTATATTCATAGATCATATCTGTGGACTTAGCTTAAGCACTTGTAGAAATGCAGTTCTATAATATTGACATATTGTGTGCTTCAAAGTAGAATAAAATGCACTTGAACTGATTTCTTTTTTTGTCTCAGCCAAAAGATAGTTTTGATTTTTTTGAGATGCAGTATAAAGAATCCACCAGCAATTTTAGTTAAAATACCTAAACAAAATGACAGCATGCTAACTACTTAAGAAATCTTTCTTTTAACTTTCAAAGCACTTTATAATCCAAAAACCACTGCAGACCATTCAACAGAAATGTGATGTAACAAATATAAGGCTCTCTCTGGACCTCAGCCAAACATCCTCTTGTTAGATGGGGTTATGAAGAGAATTATAGTCTGTCAAACTGTTCATGCAGAAAAAGAGAATTTGTTAGTCTAAAGTAACTGATCAAAATAGTCTCTAAAGTATGAACATTTGAAAGTAAATGCTCACAGGAGTAAGACACCCCCTACACCCCTGTCTGGGAGGATGTAGCATGCTTTTGTGTGGAGTTTTTGTGTTCTCGCCAAAGCAGACATTATAAAAGTATGTCAAATCTGTAGCTTTGCCATGTAGTGTGCCAAAAGGCCTTTCTCTCCAAGGACCTCATCTTTCATCTTTTTGTGAGTGTAGCATAAATTCTTGCTGTGTGTTCAAGGAAAAAATGGTTTAGTACAGCTAAAGGATTTCTTTCTTTTTTTTTTTTTTTTTAAAAAAAACCTATGCTAAGTTGGAAGCTTAAATGTGATAGTGTGGACAAAGTGTAAGTGTTAGAGTTTAACCAATGTTCACTGGATTAGTAAAGGAAATGTAGTTTGTACTACTTCTTTTATGACAGAATTTAAAAGGTCTTGCTTTAAGACTCACCATGTGCTACTTTCTTTTCTGGAAAACATACCACTAAGTTGAAAAGGGAGATGAATCTTAGAAGGAAACTATTAACTCTGAGGTAGTTTATCATTGTTTGAGAGAAAGGATGAAATTTGCATTTGAATTGGCTCTGAGAGTAGCATGTACTACTAATCTTGTTCCTACTAGAAGCTTGTGAGTAGTTTAAGTACTTCCTTCTTTACTTTTCATGTTCTGGCCTTGTGTTGTAATAGCTCTTTCCCTCCCACTCCCCCCCTTCCCAGTAGATCACAAACGTTATAACTTAAACTAATCTAAGTCCTTAACTCTACTGGGAGAAGTCATGATGTGCTTGGGCCCTGAAATTATTCTACAGTTGTCACTATGGTTTCCATGATAGAAATTTCACAGGTAGAGAGAACTAGCAGGTTTCTGCCTCTGCAAAACAGACATACTGCTACTCCTTCTCATTATCATTTTGTCATATCTCATAGTTCTGTATAGTGGAATGGTATCTCCCATACTGATGAAGTCTTTTCTTGAACATAAGCAGTTATTGGAACAGGTTTAAGTTAAGATTTGGTCATTCAGAAGTTTGTAAACCTTGCCCATGCACCTCTCAGCAGAAACCTTTTTGATTTGTTTTAAGGTGAAGACATTTTGTTGATTGAAGTCTGCCAGTTCTATGCTGAGGAACAGATAACATGCTGAAGAGTTAGGAATAACAAAGGAAGTGCAAAATTCAGGTCTCTCTCCATTAAATAGGGGCTTTCAGTTGAAAATGTGCTGTAATTCAGGTATCACAAGTTTTGCTATGCTGTCTTCACAGTATTATGGTGCTACACCCAAGTTCCTAAAGCAGAATTTTAAGAGTAACCAAATCTAAGTAGATGGCCAGTATTTGGGACTTGTAATGCTCCTAAGTTGCCGCTTTGTTTCTTTGTTTCCATTTGATTGCCTTCCTTCGAAGTCCAAACAAGAGGAAGGATTTTCAAAAAGCACTTACTGGGACTGCAGTGTCCAGATGAGATAAGTAGCACTGTCTGAAGTGTTTTGTTTGAAGACAGTTTACAGTTTGGCTTTTACAGTATAAATGAAATACATAACTGGAAGGGAAGCTCACTTGTCTGTTATACTGCAGTTCATCATGAGTTTCATCTAACACATCTTTTTAGTGTGTTCTTAGCTGATGATGCTACATTTAATAACTCCCCCTAAAATGTTAATATCAAGTACAATTGAATGTTCTTATCATTTCTCTACATTATTTTGTGGGAAGAGATCTATTTGTCCTTTTTGCTTCATGCTTTATTTCTGTCTACAGTCTTTTCTGTTTCACAAGTATTTACTAATGTGTGTGATGTTGCTACTTCTGCCACTATTTAACAAGACAGAAAATTCAGCACAGACAGTCTAACTCACAAGACTTTAAACTCTTTTGTTGATTTATATTTTTTTTAAAGGAGCTTGACATCTTCATCAAGTTCACAGTGGGCCTGCTTTGTTTGCTTTCTCTTGAATGCTTGATAAGATTTTTCTTCTATTGTTTTGTGCAGCAAGGACAGAACTTGCCATGGCTGAGGTGTTTTTTTTTGTAAATCCACAATATGGTCATTGTCTGCTGCTGAATAATTGTGACTGCTTTTTGTACAACCAGAACTAAGGCTTTGGCTGTGAACAGATTCCTTCTTAGCGTGAAAAGAGACTAATCCATGTAAATACAGCCCCAAAATAAAGCTTTACAGAAAAAGGGAAAGGCTGCTAAGCAGGAGGGCAGAGGTCAGCAATTTAACCTTTAACCTAACAAATAAGAAGCATGAAAGTTCCCGAATTGGTTTACAAAGGCAAGCTCCTGTGATCTGTCAGTTTTTCTTTTCATGATAGAGTTGGGTGAGAAAACTGACTGACAGCTAGTGCCTTTTTAACTGCAGGTTGAAATTAACTGCTAAACTGAAACTTTTTTAGGGAAGTTTTTTTCAATGGTTTCATCAACTTATTTTCGTTCACTAACTGTACTTATAGTTTTCCTTGAATTTATAGAGGAATTTGAGTGGTTGTTCTTTTTTTAAAGAGTTCTCGAGATACCCAATTTAGATATCAAATACTACTGAAACATGGACTATTTAAGCATTTGAAGCATTTAAGAATTTAATAAAACAGTTATAATTAAATCTCTGGTAATGTGTTCCTTTAAGAGTAGGGCTGTTATTCCAGTAACTGCAAAGAGATTGCACTTTGAGTAGAGTCAAAAAGTTGTTATAGGGTGTGTGTGTGTGACTTTATTTAAAGGGAGAAGTTTTAACCTTAGTTCTTTCTCAGTTACAGAAATTTCCAAGGTAGTTTGTTTTTGTTTGTCCTTATTTAATCACAACAGGTAATCTCATTAATGAGTGTTAATTTTTGCTTAAAGCTTAATGCATCTGCAATCAGCGGTAAGTGTAGATGCAGACATTTCTGTAAAGAACTTTTAATTAGTGTCATTCAGATGAAGAAGAAACAAAGTAGTAATGACTTTAAAGTAGACTCCCTGTAGATTAAGAATAGCAATTTTGAGGAGTTTTGCCTAATGTTGTAAGCAGTGTCCCAGGAATGAGTGACATTTGGTCCATCCACCATTGTACTGATGCTTCCTATGGATGGGTCCAGTAACAGTACTGAAGTTTAAAAATTGTACCTGCTTAGTCTGTTGACATGTAGGTCAGTAATTCTACCCACAGCACTATTTTAACATGCAAGCAAAAGATGAACTAGATCTATTTTTATTACTGGTTCATTTTCTTATAAGTACTTCCTTACAAGAAGAGAATGTAAACTCTTAATTCACAAAGAGGTCTATCATCAGAGTGCCCCAGGCAGTATTGGTTTGCTTCTCTTTGGTGTGATATTTTTTTTTTTTAACATGAACAAAAAGAGGCATTGTCATTTTTTGGGTGGCTTTTCTTGGTTTTATTTGGGGGTTTTATGGTAGTGGGAGTTTTGGTGGTGTGGTTGTTTTTTGTTTTAATTTTATTTTTGTAAGATTGAAATAGAAAGAAAGATGATTTGAGATTAAAATATTATCAAACAAGTATAAAATGAGTTCAAGACCACTGTTTCACTTCGGCTATGATTGTGAAAAACCAAAACCAAACCAAGTCCTCCCACCTTTTGTGCTACCAGGGACAAGGCTGACCCTGCAGTACTCTCCATGAAATGCTATAGAGTGCAGGTTCATAGTGAAGGGGCAGTGTCAGTGTGTTTCCCTTTGCAGTGTGTGGAAGTACCACTGGTAAGAGATGTTTTAATCAAAGACCTGCATTGTGTTCTGATGATAGCCAAACACACTTACTATCTTTGAACAAGATGTGTCACCTGCTTTCCACTGGGTGCTATAATTGAAGAGGGGAGAAAGAATATAAAGATATTGGTGCTAAATCCTGACAATGAATAAGGAGGTTTTTGGCCCTCCTAGACCTTTCAAGTTTTGGTAAATCCTTTGTCAAAATTCCAGATGCTGAAAGATTACTGACTCCTGGTACCATGATTTTTATGTCTCTTTTGAGGGAAATAGCTTTCACTTAATAAAACTTAGAACATGGAAGAGTAGGATAGAAACCAAGGAAGTTGAACTGCAGTATGAAGGATAACCTTGGATGCAGGGGTGGGAACAAGCAACTCATAGAGACAATCTATTGCCTATAATGGATTATAGTCTGGGTTGTTAATTTGTTTACACTTCCCTAGGGATTTTAAAACACCAGAACTCTCAAATCCCTCAATATTTAAGTTGGTTGTGAACTCTTCCATGACCGGCTGTTAGAGTTATGGTTTTCTAATTTGATGAAATAACTAGTGAAAAGAAATGATGCATACTATAGAAAGTCAAATAACATAAGACTCCATAGAGGTACCCTAAAGAACATCCATCATCTGGATGGAAAGCACTGGTTAATGATGAGGACCAGGGGTGAAGGATCCTATATAGTGTGCCAAAAATGTGTGGTGTGGCCCAGACTTCATCAGCTGCTACAGTACATACACCCAGGGAAGGACACACAACAACTTCAGTGAATATTTTTAAAGCAGAATCTATTTTAGCTATTTTAACCAAAAGTGTTTCCACACTTAGCAAGAATTTTAAGTTTTCAACTGATGATGGAGGGAATTACACTTATAACTCCAGTTGCATTTTAGTGGAATAACTCAATCCCATCTTTAATTCCTTTGAAGAGTCACTTACTTTGTAATGTCATGGTTATGAATATAAATAGTAGTAACATTACTTTTTTTAAATTGAATCTTGTGAGGTTTTATCTCTTAAAGGAAGAGTAATTATTTACTTATGTCCAGCAGACCTTAAGAAGCTGTAAGATACTTATGAATTTCTTGAGATCTTCTGTTCCAGAGACTGTAAAAGCAGAACATCACTTTGTGGAGAAACATGTATCAAAAATAATTAATGTAGACTCAATTCAAATGCTAAAATGCAAAGACAAAGTAGGTGATTAAATACTGCAGTATAGGTGGGCAGTAGAATCAAGCTACTGACTTTTCCTATTTGTAAGCTTCATATTTGACTTAATGTTATTTAAATCACGCATTTTGTCTTTTTGTGAATGTGACACTAGGGCAGTGGAATCAAGTAGGGGGAGATTCCAGAATATGAGAAACAGCTCAGTCAGAACTGAGAGTAGCTTATGCTATCTCTTCAGTAGTGGGCTGGAGAGATAGCAGTACAGAACTGTGATGAAGGGAAGGATCAAGTTGTAATAAAATATGATGGAGTGAAAGAAAAATGTAAGAATAAACAAAATCAACAGAAAAACCAGACTCAAACCAAAACACTAGTCTCAAAACTTCTTTGTGCTAGGTATAAGGTGTTCTAAAGTTGTTTTTCACTTGCACCTAATGTAATGTCTGGTTTTGTCTGGTTGAATTTTGTCAAATGTGTTAAAAAGACTGTATATGGTAAATAATTCTCTACTAAAGATATAATGTATGTCCACAAATGCAGCAGGTGTTTGCTTAGAATTACCACAGGCTAATATATTGATCTCATCCCATTTTACCTGGAGGTGAAATTTGCACTTGGAAAATGTTATGTGTTGTTTTGCTTCATTGCGATTAATGTCCTTCTACACTAAATGTAATGTTACATTTATCCTCTCTGTTTGCTCCTTTGACTTAATAGCTTAAATGCTTTACTTGTGTTTGTGGTGATCTGGCATATTTTTGTACACAGTAGTGTTAAAAATTGTTTTGATAAAATTTACTTGTAAATTATTCACTAAAACTATGTAGTACTGCAGAGTACTGTAGATTCTGTCACTACTATGTAATTAAATACCTCTTAAAGATACTGTCTGGTGGAAAGAATTAGCGTTTTAAACTAGAAGTATATAGGTTGTTGTGTACCTTGACAGTATAGATAAACAAAAATACATGTAATAAGTAAATAGAATTAGTTAACTTGTTCACTATTTTATTCTTTAGTGAACTGTAGGGGTAAAAAGTAGCAGAATCTCACAATTTGCCATCTCTCTTGCATGGGAATTGCAAAACGCATCCCTTGTTGCACTTAAAAATACCAAATGTGGCATTCAATAATACAGTAATTACAGCACTTTTCATTTTGATGTATTTCTTGATTGCTTTGCTTTACCCTGGGTATGGGATTAGGTCCTTCACCAAATCATCTTGAAGCAGTTCTGTAAATTTAGATTGAATCCTTAGAATACAGTGGGTGTCAATCGCATGGACAATTAAAATTGAGTATTGACATGTTTTTAAAATAGTCATACATCTCAATTTTGTTTATCTCAAAGTTTTAAAAACCTAATGACCTCATTGCAGCTTGACTATAATTACCATGTTTAAACTTCTATGCATTTTTTAGTTTAAACAGCCTTTGTGTTTTTTTTTTTTAAACCAAAAGAAAATTAATGAGAAGAGACAAAGAGACATCAAAGAGGTTTTCCCTCTGATTGCAGTGTTAGAAGTTTTGCCTGAAAATAGGTTACATTTCTTCTGTTTTCAGCTGAATCCTCATTAACTTTACATTTTAATGATGTCCAGAGCAAATTATACGATTATGCTAGATGCCTTAAAGGGAAGCTTAAAGGACACCTTTTTAATGTTTGTTTCTTTATTGGTGGCAGTATTTTAACCAGTATTATAAACAGTGTTAGAATGCTAAAAGTAATCCCAAAACATATGAGAAATATCTTCCATTTTTGCTATATATGTAGTAGAAGTATTTTTATTTGATATTATGAAAGATGGAGCATGTTAGGAAGATATCTTCATCTTTGTAGAAGATGTGTAAATCATGGCCTTTTAAAGAGTTTACAAATTGCTTCTGCATTTTATCAGTTCTATTTATAATGATAAAATAAAATGGAGGCAGATGATGTAACAGGGCCTCCAAATTGTTTTAATTTCTTGGAACCTTCAATGGAGAAGATGATTGAAATGTTAATAAAATGATAGTTTGCATTTTATAATGATGACATAAAATGTTATTGGAGGAACTCTGTTAGCAGCAATTCTGTGTTAATAAGGTACCTCTCCTACTAAAAATTAAGATTTGGTGCCTGTGTTTTATGAATAGAACCCTTGATTTTCTTGCACCACACTCTAATCAATAGGCTAAATTTTGGAAGATGGGTTTATGGCAATGGTATGGGGAGAAGCAGGAATGTCCCGAAGTTCAGCCATGAGGTAGGACTCAAAATCCAGTTGCCACAGTGAAATATAATAATGTTAGGATCTTAAATTTGGTAGTTCATGACAAGTCTGGCCTAATAGAAGTGAGTTTCTAAACAGTCTCTGATTATTCCTATAGATGTGGCTCTTACTTGGCCTATGATTTTACAAAGCTGATGTCCTCATATGAATGGCTGGCTCTTCACTTTAGTGTGGTGGTGGTATTCACTGGTAGATCTATGGTCTGTACTTGAGTGGAACTGCAGTTGCACATTGTCTTCAGCTTTAAGATGTTCTTGAGAACTCAGATTTGAAATTCTGACTCTCGAGGACCTTTCTGTCCTGAGAATTCCACCTAAAGTGTGCAACAGTTGTATGATCTGCTTTTCCACTGAAATTTGTATACTGTTTGAGTGTCTTGGCCTATGTACACAGAGGATTTGGGTAAGTGAAATGTTCCCTTTCACTTTGAACTCAAATAAACACATTTTTTGCTAAATAGTGCCTGGTTGACTTCTTCATCCTTCATTTAGTCTACTGTGTCTTGATGGAAGCGTTTGGTATACCCATCATTAATAAATAATTGAATAATGCAAGAGTCATTAAACAAAAGGAAAACTGAACTTAACCTTTCTATTTCATCATGATTCTTGCATGTTCTTTTGTACATAGAATTTTTTAATACGAAATAAAAACTGTTCAGAGATCTACATTGTTGTGATTGTCCAGGAGTTATGACAGATCCAAACCGTGCAGCTGCTTTGGTGTCCTTTATGTGGGCTTAAGTCTTTCAGATGTTTGGCACTCTGTAAACGTGAAATCATCTTTTTAAGGTCCTGATTTAAGTCCCCAGTTTAACTTAAATCTTTTAGCTTTGATGCCTTCTAATGTAGTTTTAGTTTGGGGGTTTTATCAGTAAGGAAGAAAAAATTGAGTGCAGTTTTCTACCTCTTTCTTACCTTTATTATTACTGGAGAATTCACAGTAACTTAATCTTTAGTTGAGATGCATAATCAAAATCCTGGTTAATAAGCTCTAGTTGAAAAAAAGATGTGCATGTTATTTTCTTGGCATGAAGGATTTTGTATAGCTTCATATTAGCACTGAAAACCTCAAATGTTCTTCCTGGTAACTTATTCTGCAAGTATTTGCTGCTTGGATATTTCTAGGCAGTTATGTGTTAATGATAGTGCAAGGTTGAAACATTCCAATCATTCATACGCCTGTCCTCCCTTTCTCATATGTGTTTCCTTACTCAGTATTTTTGCCTTATTTCTTTTGCTTTGTTGTGGTCAATTCATTGAGTATAATAGCAAAGACGTTGCCTTTTTTTTTTTTTTTTTTTTTCCCCTTTCTTTAATAAGGAATTATGTTAGAGATATACTATAACAGAGATAAGAGCTATTTATGTCCTAAACTATTGATTTTTAATTAATGTTGCCTGGGCTCATACATGTTGGCAGAATTGCTAACAGCTTGTGGTATTTTTTAATTCACATCTTCTTTTTTGGTATTTTGACAGTGTCATTCATATCTCATGAAAAAGTACCTCGTCAGGTTAAATGTGTTAAAACACCGAGCAAAAGAAAAAAAAAAAAAAAAAAAAAAAAAAAAAAGAAAGATGGGAGAATGGAACATAGGGCTGCCTAGAAACCTTGATCCATTGCCAAAGTATTTAAACAATTTAGTGTTTTGGTTTTCTAGCTCCAAGCTGCTTCTCAAATCCCTTGCTAATTAATCCAGTTAATTCTTTGTAGACTAACTGTATGCAGGGCTTTTACTTGTGCTTCTATTGCTGAGAACCCTGTTTTGTTTGAAGCAAACCTAAGCTCTGTTATAAAGGTTGTAGTAATAAAGTGAGTACTTGCAGATGTAAATACAGTGTTTTGAGCCTTTTTAAAAGAAGTTGTGTTTGTGTGTGTAACTTCTAATTTAATCTTTGATGGCGAAAAAATTTAACATATATGCTCTTATAAAAAGTTGGAGAGAACTTTGTTATTAGTTCAGTTATTTAAGAGAAGGCTGTAGAGCCTCTATGGAACAATTATGATGTGAAGTACTAGTGTTGTGGTATTACAATTGTTTATTTTTCAGCAAGGAAATTACTCTAAGTGCTGTTTATTTCTGTACTCCAAAACAGGTGATTTGATGTAGAGCAAATAAAAGTTTAACAGGAAGGAGAGTTTTTAGAAATGACCTGTTGATACTTTGGAGTCCTCTTGACTGAATTACAAAGTGATATGATTTCAGAACAGGAAAAAAGCAGTTAGGGAGGAGAATTAGAAGCCCAGTTAGATGTGGTAGGAGATAATGGGAGAGGAATATGCACTCTTTGAGGTGTGCGTGTATATGGTAAAAGCTGTTACAGCTCCTGAGCTTACTTCTAATTTTATAGATTTGTTGCAAACTGCTTCTCCTCATCATGCTGCTTATCAGTGCTAAGTGTGTGATTGTGTGCAATAATGCAAGTGAAGCTCAAGCTGTCGGTAATGTTTCTACCCAGCACTAGGGGAAGAATGTCTCTCTGTTCTACTCCTTCAACTTTCTGTTATTTTCAGGTTGCTTCTGAGGACTTGTGTATAGGACACAGGTTTCTCTCCTAGTCTGTGCTAAATTAGGTGTTCTTGCAAATCAGTGATAATGTGCAGATATTGAAGAATATATCTGTGCTGCCTGTTTGCCATAACATGTTACACTCCTTTTTTCTTAGTCATCCTCAATACACTTGCATGTCAGCACGATAACAGTTGATGACAATGTGCACTTGACACCTTGTGGATCAGCCTGTGGAGAAAAACTGGGCAAGTGAGTTAAAGATGCATTTTTTTATTACCTTTGGAGTTGATTTTCTGCAAATCTGCTGCTAAGGGTGGACAGATTGGAAAGAACTGGCAGAGCTCTTGAAAAGGTCTGAAAGTGTATTGGGAGTTTGTTGTGTGATAAAACTGGACAAGGAAAAGAGAAAGGAGATGGCTTCCATGACTGGCTGTTTAATTAGTATAATATGATTATCACAGAATGATTAAGCTTGGAAAATACCTTTTAGGTCACTGAGTTCAAATGTAACCCAGCTACCATGACCACTGAACTATATCCTCAAGCACCACATCTACGTATTTCTTGAACACTTCCAGGGATGATGACTCCACCACCTCTAACACATCACCACTCTTTTTCAGTGAAGAAGCTTTTCATTCCAGCCACTCCTCCCCAGTCCTGGAGCATTGCTTGGCGTTGTTGTAACTAAAGTGCAGGACTAGGTTCTTGGTCTTGTTAAACCTCATCCTGTTAACCTCAGCCCATTGATTAAAATATTTTTTCTTTAAATTTTATTTTATAATTTAAAAAAAAAATCCTCTCTCTCAGTGCGGACTTTACACTGGAGCTGATCTTCTTGGCGAGGAGGAGGAGTATGAACATTGTGAAATGTAGGAACATCATGAAATGTTCCTATTCAGAGCTAGACTAGTCCATTGTCTCAGGAACATCTTGATAGCAGGATATGTGCTGGTTTAAGGCTAATTGGAATATTTTAATAGAGAAAATTATATTGTAGGCTGTGAAAAGGNTTGAAAGAATTAAATATTTTAAAATGTTCATAACTTATTTCTATTTTGCAGTTAAAAATCCTGTTGATGACATCGCCTTTTATGCAGTAATAAAACGATTAAAATTTTTTTTTGGTGAGGTGATGGATTTCCTGTCTAGTTGCACTGACTGTCAGCAAGCTCCCCTTCATGTAAAACAAATTATTCTTCAAGCTGATAGTACTACTTTCAATGTGCTGAATTTGCTTTCTCAGAAACCTTTTTATTGTAGCATTGTACATGGCATAAAGTGAACTTGGTTAATAGTAGTTGAAAGCATTGCAGGTATGAAATAGTTCAATACTGCAAGTGGAAATATAGCCACAATTTTCCTGTGGTGCTTGATGCTGTCCAGTTAATGAACTTGACTCCAAAAGACAGAAGTCATTCTGAGTAGGTGAACAGTCAGTGATTTTCTTTTTCTTTCATCTCATGGTCATTAACTACATGAGGTATATTTTTCCATGTTAGAAGCTCTCAACCCCCAGTAGTTTTTGAATGTGGTTCAAGTAGTTTAACTTCTGCCATCAACACATCTGACTCCACAGAAACTTTTTGCAGGACAGCATATTGAACGCTTTTCTGGTTTTTTTTACCAACTTTCCTTTCGTGTAATCTTCATTCTGTAGGCATTCACAAGTGATGCTGCAGCCTTAAGTTTGGCTCACTGTGACCAATTGCTGATTACTTTTTAAACTTGCTTCCAACTTATGGGCATGTATAAATTTTCTTGATCATTTTGGTAGAATGGACGGCACTAATGTGAGTGATAAGTTGAGATGGGCATGTTACACAGTTCAAGCTGAAATAATGTGGAATTGAGTAGTGAAGGGTACAAGGCTAAGTTCTGATGTGTATCAACAAAATATTGCTATATTTTATGTATGATCTGGTATATCTTAAAACCTAGGAGTGAGTTGGTGACCATCGGAACTACTGGCCAGGCAGGATGGTTTAATACTACAGATTTCTGTAGTTGTAAATGCATTAAGCATGGATCTCTAAGCATGGGTATGCTATAGAAATCACAACTGTAACATCTCTGTAATAATGTCTTCTGAAGAATAATAGCAAGGTTGGCTTTTCTTCGTTGATGTTAAAACCTGTGAATCAGATTCATTGTGTGATAGATTGAATATATTTTATTCTACATTCCAGAAGTATCTGTGAACATGTCTACTAAAGAAAGCAATGGAATTTAAGAATGGAAATACCAGTTTCCTCTGTCACGATCCAATCTTTGACAGAATCTACTTTTTCTATTTCAATACCATTTGAATGATGCATCCTGAGGTTTGAGATGCAATAATAGAAAATTTGTAGCAAGCAAGCCTGCATAATTATTCTGAAGAGCTAGTTTTATATAAAATCTTGTATTACTGTACAAGGGGATTCCCTTAAGAGATGGTATTTGTGTGGATCAGTAACACAGAGCAGTGTTATTGGGAGCTGGTGGTACTCTACTAAAGTAACAGATGATAACTTTGAAACTGAAAACAGTTTGAGACTATCAATATTGAAAGTATGAAAGTAAGGTCACAGTTTTAAACATTATAAAGTTACATAGCTTGAGGCTTAGAAATCAGTATTCACTGTTGCATGTTTAACAAAGAAGGTATTCTCTGTGTAGTTCAGGCAATTATACAATTGCTGAAGAGCGGGGCTGTTTTTTTTTTTTTTTTTTCTTTTTAGTACAGCACTTCAAGAACTTATGGTTCACTGGAACACTGCTTTTTTAAGTGCTTTTTGAGTCACTTCAGGTTTAACCTGAAATGAGACAGTCCATATAACAGTGAATGTGTTTCTGCAGTACTTGTGCGTATTTGCCTAATATATGTGTATCTGACCTTATGATGGTTGCTGGATTTTAGAAAGAAATAAAGAAAAAGTTAGATTGTCCCATGTTGTGTGATACATGCAAAATATAGGTTATTAGCAAATGAAAATGACTGTAATATCACTAAAACTAAACCCCAAAAGTGGTGAAAACAAAGCAGTTTGGGAAATGGTTATAAAACTCAAAAGTAATGAAAAGCCTGGCAGTATGTTGGAAAATACTATTTGTTTTCATTAGCAATTCCTTTAGGTTTTGTAATGTAGTTGATTGATTGCCATGGCCACGTTGTGGGTTTACATGAATTCCTTGTAATATAGCATTTCTAAAAAGCAATATGACATTAAAATGTTATTCCTGGCTTTCTTCAAAACAACAAACAGAATTAAAAATTATCTGTTTCACATAGGAAAGTAGAAAATGTGGCATTATGTGAAATTTCTCTTAACCAAATCAGAGTTGTTTTGAGTTACGATTCCTATGATATGACAATGATAGGTATGAATTAAGTTGACTATAAACTCTAATTTTATAAAAACCTTTATTTTTGCTGTAAAAAGCTACCTTAGAGAAAATGTTTTAGCCTACCTATACTTGAACCTTCAACAGAAGCAGTAATCTTGGGAAAGTAGATGGGCATATATAAGCAAGTTGAAATACATATCTTGTAAATATTAAAGAGAGTGACTGTTTCTTGTAGAAATGTCAAAATTCCAATTGCTTTGGTCTTATCTTGTGTAACCTGAGAATTTGCATGCTGGAAATGGAAGTTAAATTGACAGATGTACACAGTCACCAGTGGTGTCTGGTATTATAGTTAAGCTCTAGGTGATTCTCTAACTCTGGGTTAATTTTGGCTGCATGCTACATGTGATGAAGGTCTGTTTATTTTTTTCCTTTACTGTTTCTGAGATGTAAGAAAAAATTTATCATGTAAATCCTACCCTGTGTGATATTGGCACTTCCAGACTGTCACGTTTAAATCATAGCATAAAATATTAGCTTTTTTCATATTTTCAGCACAAGGAGGGCTTGCCAGCTGCTGTTGAAGAGGCTGTCACCAGGCAACTTTGCTGTCTGAGAATATAAATACAAAGAGGCAGGAGAGAAACAAATTCAGTATTCATGGCCTGAGCACTTGAAATGTCTCTCTATTAAATTTATAGAGTGGTGAAAAGGTTACAAGAAAAAAATACACTGATCAAACACAAATAAATTAAAAAAAATTATTAACCCCCCAAAAAGCCTACTTAAAGTAGGTGTTCCTATCAACTTCTGCTTTTAAACTCTTTTGTATAATTATTACAGGCAGCCTGTGAAATGTTGCAAAACACTTCATACTCAATTTCGTAAGCCAGGCTTTGTGGATATCTTGACCATTGAAGTAGGATGTTACCTAATAGAATTTTTTGCAAGTTTTAACTGGTAGACTACATTTACAGAGAGAAAAAAGAATTAAAAACACAATCCATTCAAAAATTCCTCCTTACAGAGCTCCTGAGTTTGCCTTAGATTTCCAGTAGTAGTACATTTCTGAGTTGGTTGTAGAACAGATGGTTATGACAAAAAATATCCCCTTAAGTGCATAGTAAAGCAAACTCAAAAGATTGATCAACTGCGCTGCAATGTGGACCTGAGGTATCACCAAAGCAATTAACCATTGCGTATAAAATATCTGAAGACCTCAGATGAAGACAGGAGAAACATGTAACAAATAAGACTTGAAATAAGTACTTTTTTTGTCTTCTTTTTTGGATCTCTGTTATTTTATCTTTAGCTCTGTCCTGTGTATCCCTTTGTTATAGTTCTAACTTTACTCATATCTGTATTAATCTGGACTGAGTTTTCTGCTCTTCTTTGTAAAGAAATAATTCTGAATTTTCTGATAACCGAAGACATCTTAGGCTTTCCAATGTCTCCTTATTCTCACAGTTTAGAATGTTATTAGAAGACAAATTCATTTGTACTGTTGTACATCTGATATTTTAAACTGATTTCTTGGTATGGATGAAACAGAAGGAACTAAGGATTTAATAGGTAATTCTCATTTAATACGTTAAACACTCTGTTTGCAACAGAACTGTTTGACAACTGCCATTAGAAGAATTGGTAACATTTCGATCAAACCTGGCATCATTCTTTATAGGAATTCCAGAGAGTAAATAGGAGCAGTTGGAGATGGAAGATGTTACAAAAGGATCTAACTAGTCTGATGCATAACTTTTCCAATCTCCTTTTACTTATAATTTATCAGATCTTGACTCTGATACACAAATTTTCTCCAATCCATTGCTTCTTGATCTGCTCCTATTACAATTTAATGCTGTGGAAGGGAAGAGCTGATCTTGTTCCTTGGGGGAGAGATGCCTGACTTCATCCTATAGAGGAAATTTGAAGTGAAATACCAACTGAACCAACTCCTCAGATTTTCTGGTGATGTTTCCATTAATATTTAGATCAGAGCCAAATTCGGTAGTGTGTATTTAAAGTTTACAATGAATGGAGTCATAAAGTTGCTGATGGACTAACACATGCACTGGAAAACAGATCAGTCAGGAACCTGTCCACTTTGGGTGTACAGAAACAAGGGCAGCTTGGACAGCTTTTGCTAGTTCTCATATCATTAGGGCTGTTACTTTTCCATGTCTCTTTATTCTGGAGAGATGTATAGAGCCTTGAGCAAAAATTAGCCAGGAACTTTCAGATTAACCTGCTTTATTTTGGAAGTATTAAAAAAAACCCAAACACACACCCACAACCACACCCCCAGAAACTGCTGAACACTACCTAGCAAAGTTTTGCTCCTTGCTGCCCATCTTGCTCTTGATGTGTTAATAATATAAAAACAATCATGGAAATCATAGTGATTTGCTTAATCTGTTCTGGTTTTCTCCCTTCCTTACGTTTTTCTATGATGTATATTTTATGTTGCCTTTGCTTTCAGTCTTTCCCACTTTTGCATCATTTTACTGAACTCTGAACAGCATTTTGTGTGTGAATTGCAAACCTTAGTCTGTTTCTAGATTAAACTTGTGAAAAGCATTTTCATGTTACCAGTAAGATTTTTTGGCACTTGTAGGGCAAACTTCCAAATGTTCTTTTTAGAGAAAGAGGCAAACTTGCAAGTCTGTTTTTTATGGCACTGATGTCGTTGGACATGTTGGAAGAGCTGCTGATGTACGTAGGATTTGCCGATGACTCAGTGGTGATTGTGCGTTGTTCATGAAAACGACAGGGCAATGTCCACTGACTTAACGCTGAACTTGTCACAGAGATGTGGCCTATAGCCTGGAAATGGAATGTTTGTTTGCAAGATGATCTGCTAGGTGAATAGTTTCCTTGCATGCTATTCTCATGTGGGTTTTATTTTTGAATATTGAACCTACTGTGTGTGCTGGTTTGGGGTAACTTCAGTTGCGTGTGTTGTGGTGCTGACAGGGTTTTATGTTTTGTTTTTTTTCACATACAGTTTGTAAGCCATCCTCACAGCGTTTTCCTTTACATCTTGATTGTTTCATGATTTGCGCACTTTCAGAATAAGGAATATTTTAAGAAGGAAAGATTGAAATGTTAAAGCTGAAAACGGTAGCTTTTATTCCATACTTGTGAGGTTTCTTGTCTCCGTATGTAGTGGTTGTGTTTTTTCTCTCCCATGTTTCCTTGCCCCCACTCCCCTGCTTTTTTTCCCCCTTCTAGCTCTCTTCCCCCACACTGAGTTGTTATCTTCATGCTAAGGGCAGTGATTTAGGGGCTAGCAGAAGTGTTGGGCTGCACTGAATACAAGGAAATCAAGGAGTTTGCAGAGGTTTGAAAGGAAGTTTACCTAACTTTTTAGCATGATAATGTATAGTGGTTGAAATTAAAGATGCTCTGAATGAAATTCTATTTAGCTTCTAAGGATTGCAGCGATAAAGACCTTACTGAAGTAAATGAGCTAAATCATTTAGTTAGGGAGGAGAAGTGAAGTAATTTTCACTGCATTTTTTTCTATTTGGGAGTTGTGTAGATGAATGATTTGTAGGCAGTTGTGATGGCTTGGGAGTTACCTGCCTCCCCACACAATGAAATCACCCAGACTAGACTCAGCTGGCTGGAAGTTAAGGAATGAAGCTATATTTACAGCTTAGTACAATTTACAAGCATATATATACATATATATATATATATACACATANCTCTTCCCCCTCTTTCTGCCTCTTTTCCTCCCTTCAGAAATAACCTGATCAATCCCCCATCTGTCTCATGTGATTAACCTGGAGAGATCTGAGCTGAGATGCAAAAAAAAGATGACTGGAAGGTTAGAGGAAATAAAGGGTTAGGTTGGATTAGAGTTAAGGCAGATGCAACCACAGACCGCCAGAGAGAAGAAGCAGAACTGAGAACTAACTGAGAAGTGTGTGAGAAGTGAGTTTCTTATCTATATTTTTAGTTGTGTTTCTCAGCAGAAGAATGAGTGATATAGGTTACTGTTGATTTTTTTTTTCTTTCTTCTCAGAACTAAGGATTTAATTTCTCTCAATAAAATATTCCAATTAGCCTCAAACCAGCATAACAGTATAGGCTGAATTGTTTGATCTGATATTTTTTCAGAAGAACCAGATTGTTATGTATTTGTGTGGTTAACTTTTCTGATGATTTTTGGAGGTGCTTCCCTGGTTTTACAATTTTCATACAGTTCAAATACAGACCAGTGTGAGCTGTGCTATTTTTAGAAATAATTAACCATGTCTGTTTTTTTCCCAACCAAAACTGTTTTATGATATAAGAAAAGTTGAGAGTAAAAAGAGCAGCATAGTTACAGTAATATGCCATTGTAGCATGTTCCCATCCTGTCATCTGGAAAATTAAATCAGGTTACAGCATGGATTAACATCTAGACTTGTGAGGAGGGGAAGGTAGTGTCTTAAATGCCATGAAATTGAACAATGGGATCATACAGTTCACAGCTAATTTCAATATACTTCTGTATTTGGCTTTTGTTGAACGGGATTTTGTAGAGAGAGGCAGTAATAGGTTTTAGAACTTGGAAACATTCACATATTTAATAAAATACTAACAATGATAGATGAAATGTGGTCGAGTTACAAATACAATGTTCTACATAATCATAGAATCATAGAATTGTAAGATTGGAAGGGACCTCAAGGATCATCTAGTTCCAACCCCCTGCCATAGGCAGGAACACATCCCACTAGTACAGGTCAGTCAAGGCCTCATCCAGCCTGGCCTTGAACACCTCCAGGGAGGGAGCAGCCACAACCTTCCTGGGCAACCTGTGCCAGTGTCTCACCACCCTCACTGTAAAGAACTTCCTCCTAACATCCAGTCTAAATCTCCCCTCTGCCAGTTTAAACCCATTGCCCCTTGTCCTGTCATTGCAAGACCTTGTAAATAATCCCTTCCCAGCCTTCCTGTAGGCCCCCTTCAGATACTGGAAGGCTACTATCAGGTCTCCTCAAAGCCTTCTCTTCTGCAGGCTGAAGAGCCCCAACTCTCTCAACCTGCCCTCATAGCAGAGCTGCTCCAGCCGTCTTCTGGACCCACTCCCAACACTTCCATGTCCTTCCTGTGCTGGGGGCTCCAGAACTGCACACAGGACTCCGGATGGGGTCTGAGGAGAGCAGAGCAAAAGGGCAGAATCACCTCCCTCTATAATGTGCATAGATGTGAAGTGGAATCTCTGCTAAGTAGAAGGGAAAACTACATGTCTTAGCAACGAAAACTCTATTCACCTTGTGAGGAATCAATGGTTATCCAGTTGTTGATACTCTACAAATGCATAACAAGGAATGAAAATGCTGCTGCGATAGTGCAGAAAGTTTTGGTCTTCTACCACTGAGAAATAGCATTGTCTTTTCTTCCTTCTTTAAAGAAAAAATGTTCAGTTAAAAAAAGTTCACACCTTGTTCATATGAGAATTGATTTAGCAATTTCCCTCAGAAGCACCTCTTTAAATAATCATGAAGAAAACTGCTTCAGAAATAACCATGTGATTTGTTTCATGTCTTTTTCCTAAGTGGTCCTTACTAGAACATGGTTTCTATTGTGAGCCATGAGGGCCAGTGGATCTCCAGGTCTTTAGCTAATCTAGATTTTATGGGCAGCAACTGCTTTGTGTGGAATACAGGATGAAAGGTCTTGGAATGATGGGCATCAGGTTGGTAAGTGAACTCACTCTGAACTGAGTGAAATTACTTATGAATCCTATGGCATGCCATTGGTGTAAAAGGTTTTTAAACCTGAGTGAAACAGTAGGAATAAACTTGTTACTTGACTTTTTTCTTAGTACCAACAGTTTAAATGTGAGGTATGTGTGTTCCTTTGCACTTGTGCCCATACAAGAGTGGGAAATTGCAGATAAGATGGTGTATTTTAGCTTTAGTTTGGAATGGGATTGTACTTTCTGCTTTACACTTACAGTTTCCTTGGCTATATTTCAACTTGCTTTTGATAGTTTCCAGAGAAGTTAGTCGGCACTTGCTTTAGGCAGAAGTGGCACAGATCTTGACATCTGCTGTGAGATAAAGCTACAAAATCAAATTAAATGAAAGATAAACATGAGATACTAAGTTCTCATCAACACACAAGTTCAACCTGTAGCACAACATGAGTTCCTGCTCTGGGATGTGTGTGAAGTTGAGTTTGTAGAGCAACTCCGTAACACTTGTGACTTTTTTTCTTTCTGTTGTCACCTTTCACTTCGATTGTTGTTTTGCAGTATCCACTTTTGCTGACTCCAGATGAGCTTTTAATGCTTTGTGACTTTATAGATGATTGGGGCGCTGAAAATCTTCAAGCGCTGTACTTCTTTTTAACTATGTTGGCTAAGATTTCAGTGTGTTTCTTCTCTTGTTCTGATGTCGGCAAACAGATTCTACTCTCCTGAATTTGCAAAAACGTGTTTTAGGTGTGTGTACTCTGCCTGTGGAGTATTAAAAGAAAAAAACATTTGAGCATCATTTCTTTAGAGAGCCTCTTAAGTACCTAGAATAACAGAATTCGCTGTGTTTTGAGTTACAAAAAGGTTTCTTATTGTCTGGAGATAAAGTGGAACTGCATTTAATTCTAATTGCATGCTGTGTGCAAAACAAATGACTGTTAGTAAAAGTGTTTCAATTTTTCAAGTTATTTCAGTTTTATAGGCAGAGCTGACAGTCCATTATGTTCATGTCTTTACCAAGTATTTCACAACGGGGCTGAAGCAAATTTTACTGATACCAGTGGTGCTGATTAAAGCTGAATCCTGAATGCTTGGCTGAGCTACCCTCCTGTATTCCTCCATTTGTTCGAGATAATTTGGATATTCTGTCCACTGTGATTATTAGGTGCTGCGTGGTTGTCCTTTCAATGGAGAGCCTCTCCATGCTGAGTAATAGCAATGTTTGTTTTGTAGATGTTTATATCACCCTCATAGTGAAGAACTTCTTCCTTACATCTAATATATGTCTACCCTCTTTTAATTTAAAACCATTACCCCTTGTCCTATCACTACATGATCTGATGAAGATTCTCCTCCCATCTCTCCTGTAGGCCTTCTTTAAGTACTGGAAGGCTGCAATAGCATAAGGTGACCCTGGAGTCTTCTCTTCTCCAGGCTGAAAAACCCCAACTCTCTCAACCTGTCCTCATAAGGGAGGTGGTCCAGTCCCAGAATCATCTTTGTGGCTCTTCTCTGGAACTGCTCAAGCAGGTCCATGTCCTCCTTATGTTGTGGGTACCAGAGTTAGGCATAGTACTGCAGCTGAGATCTCAGCAGAGTGGAATGGAGGGGCACAATTCCCTGCCTTGACCTGCTGACTGTGCCACTTTTCTTGCAGCCCACAGTATGTTTGGCTTCTGGGCTGGATACTACATTGATGACTTGTGTCTGGCTTTTCGTCATTTAGTACCCCACAAAACATTCTCCACAGGACCACAGCTTCTGCTCATCCTCCAACTTCTGCTTGTGCTAGGGATTGCTCTGACCCATTTGTGGAACCTTTTACTTGGCCTTGTTGAATTTTGTGAAGTTGACATGGGCCTACCTCTCAAGCCTGTCTAGGTCCCTTTGGATGACATCTTGTCCCCAGGTCAGCTGCACCACACAGTTTGGTGTTGGCAGAATTGGTGAGGNTGATTGCCTTCTGCCATAAGCAGAAAGCTGCTTCCCGGGTCCATCTAGTGAACAAGCGGCGTACTGGCTGCAGGTGGTATATTGACCACAAACCTTCTCTTTTCCAGTTTAATAGTTATTTACAGATCCTGTTATAACCTGTATATAGTTTCCATAACATTGCAAAGAGCCTGTTACTATTGTTGTTATTATTATTAAATGGCGGTAGGGGGTGGTGCGAGTTCCGATTATTTAATGTTAATAAATTATATATTAATATTTCTATAATATCGTCTCGCAGTACCTAATTACCCCCTCCCCGACAGGTGCTTATGTCCATGTTGCTGACAAAGGTGTTCTTCTAAATATTTACTCAGAGTTTATGAGTAACTAGGCTGGATGACCTATAGGAAGGATTCTTCAAGCAGCAGAAGATAATCCACCCTCACTGCCATTTCTCAAGAGAAGGTGGAGGCCAGCCTCCTGCCATTATGTGTAGCCTGACACAACACCGTTGGAGATGGTTGTTGGTATCACTGCTTCTGTGGTAGGAGAGGAAACCATAGCAGGGGCTGCAAGGTCTGAAATATTCCCATTTGCAGGAAGGTTACATCACAATTCTTTCTACAGCAGGAGCACATTACAAAATTTTGTTTCAGAAGCAACAATTTAACTTAATGATAAAATGATCTGATTTTTGGTGTGTGGTAAAGATCTTAATAAACCCCAGTGTCATTTCCTTTAGTGCGTATTTACCTCTTAAAGAACAAGTATTCAGAAATGGATCAGTTTTGAAATGATTACAGAAAATCAATTAAACATTTCAGTAATTTTGAAAATTGAAATGCCCTCCATTAAATGTTAAAGAAATGCCCTCCACTGATGTTAAAGAAATGTTTGAGATACAGATTCTGATGTAGTGGGGAGAACATTATTGGTTGTGTCATAGACAATGGTGGTGACTGATTCAGCAGTGAAAATTTTGTGAAACTTTGGTCTGTGGATGGATTTCACACACACACACACTCACACACTTATATATGTAAAGTTTGAGAGTACTGGATCAACAGAAGTGGTAGGCAGGGAATGTGTGTTGTGTTCCAAGTACCTTTACAGCAATATTTTGTACTTGGATTTGCAGTTTTATTTGAGTTGAGTTTTTTTTGTTTAGGGGTTTTTTTTGTTTGTTTGTTTTTTTCTTCTGTGAAATCATTACAGTTTTACCTCAAATAATTACTTTTAAAAATACTTAAGAATGTGCACTAGAGATGTTTCACAGTTTCATCATACCACTGCTACTGTGCTTGCTTTGGTGAATACCAGACTGTATTGTCCTGTTGTTGTGCAAGAAATTCTTTACAGTGAGGGTGGTAAAACACTGGAACAGGTTGCTCAGGGAAGTGTGGATGCCCTCTCCCTGGAAGTGTTCAAGGCCAGATTAGATAAGACCTTCAGCAGCCTGGTCCAGTGGAAGGTGTCCCTGCCCATGGCAGAGGGGTTTGAACTAGATCCCTAGTTCCCTAGTTGAACTAGGTCCCTTCCAACTCAAATAATTCTATGATTCTAAGATGATAAAGAACTGTTCATGCCAGTTCAGCTGTTGGTGTTAGAAAGCAAGTGTCCAAACTTGTAAACAATTTCAGCTTTGTTGTGTTGATGTAGAAGGGTTTGCTCATAAGCTTATGTGAAATTTGTTGTCTGGAGAAAGTTAATCTAGAAAGTTTGTTACCATCCAATCTTGCTGTATTTCTAATGTAAAAATAATATACTTTAATAAAGTTTGCCCTCTGCTAACAACTGAGTCACCAGTCAAGTGATCTATTGCTAAAGGAAACTTTGCCAGTGAGGAATCTAGGGTGGGACTACTCTAAAGTAACAGTGCATGATGCACGAGCCAGAAAAACAACTCTCCTTCAGGCCTTAGCTACAGTGCAGCATAGCAGCAATTCAGCAGTAAAAGTTGTGTGCAATGTCACTCCCTATGGAACGATCAGCATCAGTGGAAATGATGTAGCCAGGGAGCCAAGTGTCACACATGCAAACCCGGCTGAATGCGCTGTGTAGGATGCCAGTTGATTTTTCCATGTGCTACACTTTATTCTGAACTCTTGTCTGATTGTTGCATGGTTTGGGTTTTTTTTGGTTTTTTTTTGTAATTAAAAAAAGTCCTTTGTAGAATGGAATCTGGCCTTCTCAGCTGTGTTCCTTTGAAAACTGGATGGCTTTGAAGAGTTTGGTTTTAAATAGGTTGTCATATAAATAATTTCAATCATGATATTCTGTTGTTTTATGAACATCTCTAATTAAATTTAAGATAACTTCATGGGGAATACTACTATATTATTTATTCTGACAGCCACAGGAATAAGGTCTTTGCCTCAGTCTTGAATGCTTACTAATCTGAAGCATTTAGCATTTGTTTGCCTGATGACAGAGGTTCCAGGGCTATGTTAATTATTACCTCTTTCAAATTCTGGATAAATGTTTTTGTTTTCTAGGGAGAATACCATACCATTAACATGAAATAGTTTTGAGAGATTTGTAATCTGGCATCAATGAAAACTTGTCTGTGGAACTTAATCCACCCAGTGTCTGTAGCTGGGAAAACTAGTTACCTAATTTAAACCAAAATCCAAATGCATTTGATAACCTTCTCTGATGACAAGCCTGGTTGGGAAATTGCAACCAGAAAGACACTATACAAGGTTAACAGCCTAAAGTTTAGTGTAAAACCAGCACATCTCTTCTAAAATAATTTATATATGTTTACATATATGTTTGTGTGTACACACAGACATTTCGGATTGCCTGTGTTTGGTGTGTGTATGTTTTATGTACAGT
>WBNM01005720.1:720946-826315 GCA_013399055.1 Ramphastos sulfuratus
TGGCCTTTGACTATTGAAAGCCATTTCAAAAGCCAGTGTCAAGAAGTTAGGAAAAATCCTGAATAGAAATAGAAGAATAATTGGGTTCAAGTGTGAGGAAATGTAGTTCAAGCTACTTTCTAAACAAAATTTTTTTTTTTCATATGAAATTAGAATCAACGTTGGGAGTTCAATAAATACAATTTTGGTTTCACCACAAATTGTTCAACTGAGTGCAAATATTCCTGGATACAGTCATATGGCCTTTGTTATACAAGAGGTCAGACTAGATGATCGTAATGCTCCCTTCTGACCTTAAAAATCTGTGAATATATGAATAATTTAAAACCTGTCCTGCTAACCCTCATTCGTTGAGGTACTCATATTAAAATCCTGTGGGACTACTCGTGTGAGTAGAGGTTGTGGGATCAGGCCTAAAGTGAGTAATCATTATTACTTATGTTTAAATGTATTGATAAAACTATAAAATATTCACTTCAATTAAGACAGGTTTCTTTTAAAATAGGAAATGCTCATACAGGTATATTCTACGTTGTACTTGTTACCAAGGTGGTTTAGAAAGTTCTCATTTCAGTCTCCTGAACCATTCAGTTCTCTACTGGTTCTATAGATTAGTTTGTAAACCATTTCAAACTATTTTGTGAGAACTTGCACTATGTAGGAAATATCTTTGTTTTTCATAAAAATAAAACAAACCCCAAACACCTAACAACACGGTGGCTGTGGCATTTTAAAGTTGATCTCAACCCTTCTCTCTAGGATGAGAGGAAATAGCCTTGAGTTGCACCAGGGAAGGTTTAGGTTGGATACTAGAAGAAAGTATTCACCAAAAGGGTTCCCAAACATTGAAGCAGGCTCCCCAGGGAGGTGGTTGAATTTCCATCCCTGGAGGTGTTTAGAAGACTCAGAAATGTGGTGCTAAGGGACATGGCTTAGCACCAGACTTGGCAGTTCACAGAATCACAGGATGTCAGGGGTTGGAAGGGACCCAAAGAGGTCATCAAGTCCAACCTCCCTGCCAAAGCAGTGTTAGAGAATGATTGGACTCTATGAGCTTAAAGGTTGTTTCCACCTGAAATGATTCTGATTCTATGTGCACATAACAGTCTTCCTTGCTATGACTGCTTGTGTTGATAAGTGCAGGAGTACTGAGTAGTACTGTCCTTTGCAAACAGGAGAACCTTTTCTGAAACACAAGGAAAATAACTACCAGTAGGCAAGTGGTGTCTTCAAGGTGAGAGTTACAAATCAATCTCAGATATGGCATGACTTCAAAGTCATACAACAGTTGAACAATTACTTTGTTGATTAGAGGTCACTTTTAAATCCAGAGCTTAGTGGGATGACTTAGTTATCTAGCTTTAAAATCTGAACTGCTGGTGACTAATAAGACTATTTTTCAGACCATGCTACCAAATGAGCATTGATAGTACTCTGCAGCTTTTTTTTCCCCTTAACATGTCTCCCATTGCTTCGTTCATGTAGCTGTACTAAAGCAAGGAGGACACTTGTCTTGTAGCTCCTAAAGCCATTAGTGTTTCAGTTTCCCTAGCTTGTGGAGGAGGAATCAGTTCTTTGGATTCTTGATGTTGCAACTTGTCTGCCCATACCCCAGTGTGTAAATGCATTAAAAAAATACGATAAAAAAACTAAAGATTCACTGAAGTTGCTGTGAAGACAAAAGCAGGAAATAAAAGTTGTGGGGTTTAAAATTTATTTGGAGAGCATCCTGTAGCATGTGAAAAAGCATCAAAACTGCTTGTGCTTTGTTATTTAAATCTTGAGTTCTTGTACCGGTTGCTGGTGTTTGTAAACTGTATGAAAGCAAGCTCTAGAAGATCACTGTCCCTAGGTTTACTTTGATTTTTCAATATGCAGGAGATTTGCATGGCTTATTCTTGACAGCAAAGGAACTTTCTAGAGTTTGGGTTTGGGGCAGTGTGGATGGAAATAGAACTTTTTTCCTTCTTATATGTTGTACTTTAAAGTAGGTAGTTCTTTTTGCTCCACAACTCAAAATGCCAGGTGATGAACTGTAAAATCAGATAATCTGTCCAGTCTTTTCAGAAGGAGGAATTTTATATAAAAATATTGTTTCTCAGTGAAGTCAGATGGTGATTTGTTATTTCAGTAACAAGTATTCAGTTGCAGTCATCTGCAGGGTTATCACAACCCTGTGCTCTCTGCAGATTAGAGATTGTAGGGGTGGAGTGCCCTGGAGAACACACAGCACAGAAGACGTGTAGGAGTGCCAGTGAATGTGTTGGTACCGAATGGCAGGTGTACTGAATCCCAAATTACTATAACACAGCCAAACAGAAGAATGTATCTTCTGGAAGGTGTCTGGTTTTTAATGCTTTACTACCTTAGATGTGAAAGAAAACCAGTCTGTAAGAGTGTGTGCAACTGGAATCCTGAGATTCTTACATACTTGAATTTCCCAGTACTGTATTTTCTCATAGCCATCATCATACTTGCTCTTGGCTTTAATATAACTTTGGAATCATATCACACATGGTATAAGGCATTAGACTGCATGATGCCCTCATTGAATTTCATAGGGACTTTTTAAAAAAAGGCCTGTAGTGACAGGATAAGGGAAGGGGTAATGGCTTCAAATTGGAAGAAGCTTGATTTAGATTAGACATTAGCAGGAAATTCTTTACTGTGAGGGTGGTGAGGCACTGGAACAGGTTGTTTGCAGAAGTCGTGGAAGTGTTTAAGACCAGGCTGGATGGATCCTTGAGCAACCTGGTCTAGTAAGTGATGTCCCTGAAGGATTTGAACTGCATGATCTTTAAAGTCACTTCCGCTGAAACCATTCTGTGATTCTGTGATTTTTTTTTTTTTTTAAATTATATTTTAAAGAAATGATTGGAAAGTAACCTGAAAGAAAAGTTTTGTTGGTGATTGTTAGATGATACTGATACTCACACACTCAAATTTTCAGTTATCTGGACAGCAGCATAGAACTGATTGTACATTATAGACAAAAGTCAGAAATTTATTCTGTTAGGCTGCAGAACTCCAAAGTTCTCAGTCCTATACTTGGAAAACATAAGTTTCTAACTTTGTACATATCAGCTGACTTTTCTTCAAGTAAACACCTATTTCTATGACTAAGGAATGTTTTTATAGCTCTATGTTTTTATTTCTCTACTGTATATTCTTGTATTTGGAAATTAAAACTTGTGAAAATACTGATAAATTTGAAAAGCTGTGTCCTCTTCTGACCTTCAGTTGTCTAAGGTGATCACTGACTGCATCTCATCTCTGCGAATTTTAATGTTAGAAAAGTTCTTCTTTCCCTGGGGCCATCAGTGTCCTTACCACGTATCATCATGTCCCCCTTTCTTCTCTTTTAGAGAATTCTCAAATAAGTATGATGTGCATGCAAGACTGAGAAACAGGTACTGCTGGATTTTAAAATTTGGTCAGCTGTTGCCCCCTTTAAGATAGTCCTTGAGCTTTGTTGTATTTTCTTAGCTTCAAAAAAGTAGATAATACCTGTGTAAGGGAGCTATGAAGGACCTTCATTAGTGGCCAGCCTTAAACATCTCCTGCAGCTAAGTGTTCTTCATAGCATTTAGAAGACTTTTGCGAGAAGGCAAATCCAGGAATTCTGTCAGTTTCTGGTATTTGGTAACAGAGTGCTAGGTATCACAGAATGTTAGGGGTTGAAAGGGGCCTCTAGAGGTCATGAAGTCTAACCCCTTGCCAAAGCAGGATTGCCTAGACCTGGCCACACAGAAACGTGTCCATGTGCGTTCTGAAAGTCTCCAGAGAAGGAGACTCCACAACCTCTCTGAACACCCTGTTCTAGTGCTCTGTCACCCTCACAATAAAGAAGTTTCTCGTCATGTTGTGGAACCTTCTGTGTTCTAGCTTGTACCAATTGTTCCTTGTCCTGTCACTGGGTGCCACTGAAAAGAGCCTGGCACCTTCATCCTGACACCCACGTCATAGTATGTCCATAGTATTTTTCCTGGCAGTCATACTTAATTTTGACAACAGACAAGTTTTCTCATTGTTTCTCAGAAATTATATACTTTGAGTTGTTGGTTAGAATTCCCAGTCTGTAGCTTATTTCCTGCTGAGGGTGCCATTGATGGAATGACTACTTGGATCCAGGATACACCCCTTAATATTCTCTTAGGTAAGCAGTGCAGGAAGGAATTGGAGTCTAATGTTATTTTCTCACTCTCTTTAATGCCTCAAATTACTATAAAAGATGTTCTTGAGGAAGTGACTTAATTTTATGTGAGAGATGGTGGAATTTCTCCATTAAGGAAGTGGCAGAAAAGTCACACTGGAGTCCTGCTTTAGACAAAGAGAACTTGCTGGTGGCAAATTCTTACCTTTGCTTCTTGACCATAAAATTCTCCTGTTGTCTTTATTTAAACTTTGCCAACATTTCAAATTTCTTCACATGTTTTTTCTCGGTCAAAGAGCAGGAATTGATTTTTAAATTATATTTACTATTCATTGAGCTAAGTTTTTGTTTGTTTGTTTTTTGTTTTGTTTTGTTTGCTTCTATATTTTGGTTTTGGGTTTTTGTTTGTTGATTGTTTTTAATATCCTAGTGATTCATTTTTCCATTAACTTAGTTTCCTGTTTGTTGTGCCTGGATGCTGCAGAAATGTCTATGAAAACTTGTGCTCACCTGGGAGAATTTACAATTTTTAAGAGGCAGAACAGTTTGTTTGGGCTTTTTTGGGGGTGGTGTGGTGTGTGGTTGTGGTTTTTGTTTGGGTTTTTTTTTGTGTGTGTGTGGTGTAGTTTGTTTTGTTTGTTTTTGTTTTGTAGTGTGTGTTTTTGTTTGGTTTTTTTTTGGTTGGGTGTTTGGGTTTTTTTTGGTGGGTTTGTTTTGTTTTTCTCTCTTTTTCTATTTCTCCCTCTCCCCTTCCCCCCGCTCCGCCCCCTGAAAAATGTCCTATTTGATCTTGCCTACAATGAGGATTTATAAAGGTGTAGCGTAGCTACATGAGTTTAGGTTTTAATTTAGATTTGAAGCTCTGCCTCTTCTTTTCTAATGTATTATATTTGTGTGAACGAATTCCCATGGTTAGCATTATCTGTTTATAGTAAAGATCAAATCTGACCCAGTCTTGTAAGTGTGACTGAAAATCTAATTGGAATAGTGCCATCATAATAGTCTCTTGCGATCATGAAGTTTATATTAGATAAACAGAGCTCATTTTCAGGTGTTTTAGCAGATACTGTTTTAGAGAACTGCATACAATTTTTTTAAAAGATTGGGCAGTGGCTGGCACAGAAGTGATTAAAAAAGCAGGATGTAAACAGGGCATTTCTTTTGTGGAGATGTCGTGTTAACTATCCGTTGCAGACCTTTATTGGTGCTTCTTGAATAATTTGTTTAAACTACACAGTACAGATTCCTTATTTTAGCACTAAGACTTACAAAGGCTTCTTTTAGCAGCCTTTAATTTTGTACTTATGTATGTGACATAGCCTGTGGCTGTGATCTCTACTGTGAATCTGCAGTTGTTTTGGGATGAAAGAAGGCGGCAGCTGGAAACTCAGTAGCTACATCTAGCTGTCTACCTAGAGAAGGCCTTGATTTCAAGTTTATCTAAACAAGCTCGACTAATCCCAACTATCTAGGGGGATCCACTGTCAAAACAAGCAGCATGGCCCTAAGGCAAACACAACCATACAGAAATGAAGGCTGGGACTTCCAATACTCCAATGACTGCATACTGGAGGCTTTTTTTCCTGAAAGAGAGTAAGAGAGGTAGAATTTGCATAATGCCTTTTCATTGGAAACTTTTGGAAAGCTGACAGAGGTCCAGTTTATAGCCCCGTAGCCACAATACAGAGTCTATAGGAGAATCCTTGAATGACCTAACCATATTGAAAGAAAAAATGAAAGCATCGAAGTATAGCCAAGTGAGTGTGGAAAAGAGGGCTGCTGCATTGTCTAACATCTGCTCTACTTCTCGTTAGTTTTGTTCTTTGGTATTCTATGTGGACTTTGGAGAAACCTAAGACAGCCTAACATGAATCCTATAATCTTCCTTCTGAATATTTATGTAGTGTGCCAGCCTCTAAGCTGTCCTTTGCATCTTCCTACTTCCCCCTCATTTTCATGCTCTCAAATGAGGCCAACATTTCAAAAGCTAAATAAATGTTTGTGAATGTTTATAAAAGATTTGCATAAATTTGTCCTTGTTTGACAAAGATCACTTTTTTCTTATGCCAGTTCTGAAATTTTTTTAAAGGATTCAGTGCTTGTCTTGACAACAAAGTCCTGCCTCAGAGAACAATGATTGCTGATTAAGAGGGTATGCAGTTGTAGCTGAATAGAGCATTTGAGACACGTCTAAAAGGACCAGTCATCTTAAGCCAGAATTATAATACTTAACAAATGTTAGCCACAGCAGATATTTAAAGCTTTGGGTTAGATGCACCATACCTGTGCAATCGACTTACGGTGTAAGAAGTATCTGATTCTCTTTTCACAGCTAGCAGTTCTCACCTAATTTTTCCTAAATGAGGTAGCGAAAAAAAAATCTCATTTTTAGTCACCGAGTGTTTAAAATAAATTTAATTTGTGTTTGTGTTGTAGCTTTCTGATATTGACACTTATCTTTACCAACTGATCAATGTTTAGGCATGTAATTTGACCTGATTTTTTTTTTTAATGCTTGTTTGTATCATTTTTTTTAGTTCTTTGAGAACCGAAACAATTATTCTACAACAGCTGATTTTCTAAATTTTATTTTGTTAGCTAAAAACCATTAATCTTAAAATAAAACTAAATCTCTAATTTTATTGAAAAGGTTTTAAAGACATTTATTGAGAAGATCTCCTTGAAAATCTGCTTAAATATTTAATTCAGCTTTACTTTCAGATATTTTTTTCCACTGGAAAAAAGTAATAGTCGGTTCTGTTCTTTTGTTCTATTAGTTGAGAGGTTGAAGTTGTCATTAAGGCAAAAACTAGAGCTACTTCTCTGACACAGTTTTTATCACATCTGCTAGGCCTGTGTCCCAGGAGAAGCTGTGCAGAGCAGTGAATTCAGCATAGGCCCATTATCTACTGTTTTTGCGTATGTTGTAAAAGGAGTGAGACCTCAGGGAGGCTTGGAGCCTCCTCCCGTGTAATGTCCAAATCAGATTTGAAGGACTGGTGGCAGGAAAGCTTTGGCCTTGGGGTGTGAATTCTAAGAAACAGAGTCACAATTAGGTTTAAAAAATTCAGGGATTTTGTGCTTTATCTTGAAATATGTTTTTAGTAATGCAAGTAGAAAAGTTGCCCATCTGTGCACATATTTTGTACGTTTAAAATATTTAAATGATAGCAGGCCTCAATATGCTTAGGAAATGTTATTTAGCTCATGTTCTTCTGATACCAGCATTGTGTATATATGTGTTGGGGGTTTTGTTTGCTTTTAAATCTCAGCATTTTCCTGAGAACAAATGGTGCTGTTTTGTCCTGGGCACCATTCCCCTTCTGACCCTCATATAGGAAGCAGTGACTTTTATAGAAGAAAAGCCCTCCCCTAATTCAAGCTTTAGAATTACTCAGAGCTAATGGATTTTTAGCACACTAAGCAAATAGACAAACAAGTACTACGAAATTGTATTGGAATATGAATAGAATTTAAAAAGTAGACATAAAACTAAGTTAAGGAAATTTAAATTAATGCTTTTAAGCAACTTACGCTCCTGATTTTTTTTGGATTTGAACTTTTAAAGAACCATTTAAAATTCTGAAAATGTTTTTACCATTAAAAATCAATAACACTCAGTGCTTCTCTAAGATGTAAAGGATTTTATGATAAAATGAATGCAAGCTGAAATCGGATACAAATATTTTAACTAAACAATGTTACCTTTAAAAAAAAAAATCTGTATTTTATCAGTTCTTAAACAAAACCTAGAAAGAGCTTTAAAATCTAGACAAATCCTGTTTTCAATTTTATGGTTCTTGGCTTTCTCTGCATTGTCATCTTGCAAAATCAGCTTTTTTTGGCTGTGTGACACTGGCCACTCCGTGCAGGACACTCTCTTTTTAATTTGAGGGTTAGATTTTATAAGCTGTTTGCATTGGACTCCTTCTTCTGATTTTTTTAATTGCATAATTACATGGCACTTGGTAATCAATGAGAATCTGTAATAATAACTTTAGGAAAATTTGCTGTAAGATAATATAAGCTGACACTAATACTAAATGCAAATTAAGGGTTACATTTTCCAAACACAAGATGTACTGATCCCTCTTCGCTACTTGTAGCTGTGTTCAAGTGAGTGGTTGAATTTTTTGGGCTGGCATGGCTTTAGTGCATTTAAATTCTTTAAATAAAAGTTTGAAACACGGCTGCATTTTCCTCTCTGTTACAAGTAGCAGCTTCGTAAAATGTTTAATACAGTTACTGAAACTTGTCTCTGAGGTGCTTTATTGCACAGAAAGATGTTCCCTTTCTTAGGAAAACTGCTCTCCAGTTTCTCCTCTTTCCTTCATCAGTCTGTTGATGTCTTCTTGAAACTCTCTTGGTGTCCCTCTGTGCAAACAGGATGGATTTCATGTTTGTTTCATGGATTCAGATGGTATTTCAAGCTGGATAAGATGAAAACTATTTGTATTTTCCCCCTCCCTGTGTTTTGCTTGCAGCAGCCTCACCTATATTTCACCTCTGGTTTAAAGTCATGGAAATAAAACAGCATTCATCTTTTCATCACCAAGCCATCTATTCTGTCCATGGAAAACTCATCCTACTTGCAGTGCTCCATTCTGTTGTAATATTTGAGTTGTCCTCACATATATTTATGTGCTTTGTGAATTATGGTTGTGGGGTTTTGGAGTTGTTTCCCTCCCACCCAGGATCCACAGCTAAAAGGGTTTGACTCTAATCAGAGTAGTCGTAATTTCACCCACATTTACCTTGGGTTTCCCAATAGACTTTCAAATACAGGTCCCCAACCTGTTGGGTGTTGTGGTGTTTTGTTTCCTTTCTCTCGCTCAATTATTTGAATGTTTTGCTGTAGTCATTCATCATTTTTCACAGGTCTCTGCCTGTATTTTAATTTTCCTCTTCAACTTCTGCTTATGATTCTTGCTACTTTTGGAATGTGTCTTTCTATGAGTAGATTGTTCACAACAGTCTGCTACTTTTGCCTCAGACTAGCAATTTGGTCATCATTCTACCATTGCAGTTTAAATTAATTGTAGCTGCAGCATGGGGTATCTGTTACCAATGTTCATTTGAACAAGAGAAATAAAATAATCTTGTATGTCATAGAGTCTCTAAACTCATTCCATTGACTTAGAAGTGGGAGCATACAGGGAAAGGATTAAAAATAAAAATAAAGACTTAAGATAAGACTTGCACATTAATTTCACAAGTGAATATGCAATATTTTTCAGCCACGTCGAACTTTCTCTACAGCTTCATCTCAAGCTATGGATAATTCAGGACATGTTCCAAATGTGGATTGTGTGTGTGTAACTCTCTTGCTTTCCATACACTTTCTGAGTATCTGTGTGCATGTATAGGAAATCCTTTCAGAAGCTGCCTCACCTCCATAAATTGCTGTGCTGACACAAAAGGGCTGAACACTGTATTCCTGTCTCATTTATTCTGAAAACTTTGCTACTGAAACCAAACTTAATCAATGAGCTCTGTGTTGTCTTCGATAAGTTATGTACTGGCTTTATTGATTGGGAAGGATTTTAGAAAACCCATGTGGGGTTTATAATGTCAGCAGTGTTTTGATTATGAAAAGAGTTGGAACCTTGGGACAAGGAACCAGGTGGTGTATGTCCTAAAGCCACTGGTGACACGGCTGGGCTGAATCCCCCCAGGGACACAGTTCATGCCCTGCACTTTAACTGTGGTGACTGGCTGCTATAGATGCACTTTTTGCTCATTAAAATGTTAAAAATCAAACTGCATGTAAAAAGATTTGTGAAAATATAAACTTGGGGATTGATCCAGAAAACTGACATGCGATACCCTAGAGACACTGGTTTCAGCTACTGGGTAATTTACGCTTATCAGCTGTGTGTCCTGGATTGGTTGGGTTTTTTTTTTTTCTTCTTTTTCTTTTTTAAGGAGGTTTTGCTTTAGAGGCATTTATGTAGGTTCTTCTTTTAAGAAAACAGGCATAGGGGAATAAAATAAGAAAACAAGCTGCTGATACTACCTGTCAGGTAAAAACATAAAAAGAATTTTAAGATGCTGACAGGGAACGATTCTTGGTTTGGTTTTGTTAAGGTTTTTGTGTGAAATTGTAAAGAAATTATGAGTTCTCTAGACCATAAGTAACCACTCACCTAAAGAGGTCTGGTAGAAAGTTATGTATTATGTAAGAATTGCTAATTTTCAAACTGAGCAATAATTTAGAAGGGAGAGGAGGAAAGAATGAAAACAAACAAAAAAGCATTGCATTTATAGTAACAAGCTTGAAACTTGAGCAAAAATTGAACAGTTCTCCAGTAATTGTATTCCTTAGCTGCAACAGATCAGCAGTTTTGCTAATTAGAGACTAATTCTGTATATGATTTTAGTATTTTTTAATAATTAAACTTTAAAATGCATCATTTTCTGTGGTGAGAAAGCTATAAATATCAAGAAACAAGTGCAAAGTAAGTAATACACTTAGCCTACAATAACACAATGCTGATGACGTGCTAAAGTGTTTTATTATGTGTTTTTACTTACAGTTGCAGTAATTATTTACATCATCAAAATGATGGAGAGAATAGTTTGTGAAGCTTTCAGGTGATTTATGGCTTGTCTTTTAATGTTTTATTTCAGGATTCTGTGTAGCAGTTACAGGGCTTTAAAAACTAGATGTGCTGTCATTATTTCAAGAGCCATTTGTATTGATAAGGCCAACAAAAATATAGACACTTTACTCTCCTGCAATTATTATTTTGGTTGTTTTAAAATTCTACATTTTCATCATGAAGATTTCAGTTGTGAGTAAAGAACAACTGTGTAGTACTTAAAATTTGTCAGGATGTGGGTTTTGTGCCCAAGCAGAGTAGTTCAGATGGTCAGCCTTTGTGGAAGCCAGAGGCTCTGAAGAAGGGTGAACCCAATCACATTAATGAGGCCTTCATTCTCAGGGCATTATTTTGTGTCAAAATGCATATTTCTGCAGAGTTTACTCTGAAACCTGTGTAGCTCGTTTCCAAGTTTCCTGCTGAATTTGAAAGCAGGATGCTTCTTTGCTTTACATGGAATTCTTCAGTAGACCTTTTCTTGTTCTTTAAAAACAGGAGGTTCTTAAATAATCCAACAATAAACTGTCAAGAAGTCAAAGTTTCCATATCTGTTTCTCTCTGAGATTGTAGGAACTTGTCACATTCTCATTGTCAAGAAACCTCCAAAGAAGAGTCTATGAGCAGTTGAACCCCAAACCATTTCTAAGAATGGGATGTGCTGGTTTGAATTATGTAGGAGGAGCATGTTCTTGCAAGGGACTCAATATGTTTTCTGCTTCATTGAATAGGTTATTAGATTGATGTAGTTTATTTGTTGAATGATAGCATTGGTTTTAGAAATAAATGAAGCGAGAAGCATTGGTTTAGTTATTGGTGATAATTTATTGCTATTGGTCAGAAAAGTGTTGAATTTATCAGAGGTTTGTCATTTAGTCAGGACTGTCTTCTTTCAGCTGAGAACAGAAATAGGGTTTACATTTCAGGTCCTGAAATACTGAAGTGTGAAGGAGAATGAGCAATGAATTGGCTGGTGGTAACTGCAAACTAGATAGAGCTTTGTGGTGGGTTATGGATTATAGAATTTTAAATTTGAATATTATAGAACAAAGTATAGAAATGGATTATTTTTTTTTTCCTGTGAACACAACTGTTTTGAGACTAGCATGTTTCTGCTTTTGCCTCTTTAATAACTGTATTTGTTTAAAACTGGAAATTAATGTCTGTACTGATCATGTTTTCAGTTTCTGTATTCATGCTTTTTATTTGCTGCCATGCAAAGGCTGTATTTAAAAGTTGCTGTGTTTGTGATGCTGTTTTGGAACATCTAAAAAATGGTTTGTAGGTTAAACATTCTGTATTCATTTTGATACACGTTATTTTAATCATTTTTTTAACACTCAGATTTTCTTTCTAGCAGCAGTAGACAACAATAAACATTCCTGCTATGAGACCTATTGGCTGTATCTTTTGTTATTTATCTCACTGATGCTAGGAAGTATTCTCTAATCCCCCAGACCTCTGTTCCTAGGTAACAGTCAAAAGCTGTGCCAGCAGAAGTGGTCCTGCCAGGCCAAACCCATGTGGTTTGGTGTTATTCACTATGATCCATATGGTCAGGGTAGAGATTGTCCCTAGAGAGGTGTTAACACTCAACAACCCAACCTCCTCCTACTCTTCAGAGAATTGCTGGATGGCTCCTGCTGCCTGCCCATGTGTGAATCTTGATTAATTTTTCATTTTTAATGAAGTTTGATCATGTTTATTATTTCACATGATTGACTGCCTGGTACTCCTTCCATGTAATTGATAAAGCCCATATTTCTTCATCTGTCTCTTATTTCTTCAGGGCAAAGTTGTGAAATTGTGTGATGTGGTTAATATTAGATTTATTGGTCCCAACAGATGTATAAATTATCTCTTTTTCTCTCCACAGGAAGTTCTGCAGACTTTGACCAAGTTTTGTTTCCCCTTCTATGTGGACAGGTAGTGTTAGCTTTTCAAACTTTACAAGAAAATAAGCTTGTCAATAAAACCACTGTAGAAAATAAAAACCATACCATTCTTAATGTTCTGTCTGCTTGACTGTGATTTAAAGCACCGAAGTGCAAATTATAGTCTTAGAATCACTTTTTCCTGGGGTTTTTATGGGCACCATCAAAAAAAAAAAAAGTTTTAAAAGTTGGAGCTGTTCAGTGGCAGAAATAAGAGTGCATTTGGGTTTACTTCTGTATAATGCTTGGATGTGGAAATGCTTGGGTAGTCATAGTCAAAGATACATACTGCTATCAAAGCTTTGTGTGCTTGCATATCTTTTTTCTTAACTGCCAAAATTTGAGCAGAACAATGAATGAAATGCTTTACATTTAAAGGCCTCAGTCTTTCTGGAATGCTTGTCTTTTACTTGGTCACTGCTTAATGTGACTTCTTATTTTTAGGGTAAAAATTGTAAGTTATAGTGGATTTAACAGGAAGTGAGATTATTTAATTCTTGTAATTTAGAGAACTCCAGATCATTTTTTGTTGTTCAGTGTTGCCTTTACTGTGAGGGGTTTTATAATGATTTCTTTAAAAGAACAAACATTAGATGCACTGTTTGCATCCATGAGCATCACTTAATTGGTTAGAATCACTTGTATTAGGTCAGCTAACACACTGAATAGTTTTATTGATGGAGTGAACTGACCTTAACTCTGATTAAACTGCTAGAATTTGTTTCTCATTTCAATGAAATATTTTAACAGTAGAAATTGATTTTTCTTCATAAATCAGCATCCACTTCTAATATTGTTGCTTCTTGGAGCTGTTGTTAGAGTTTTATTTTATTTTTCATATTTTCCCCCATCCGTAACCTAGCTGAGATTTCTTAATTGTCTTGCAATGCTGTTAGCTAGTTTCTGTGAATGGAGATGAAATCTCACTGTGCTTCTCTGGAGATAGGAGCCTTCATAATAGAACCACTGCTATACTTTGTCCTCTGATGTAGTAATCTGGGCTTGGAGGAAGCTGAAAGCTTGAATGGATCATGCAGATGATCTGTTCTTTCAACCCTCCAGGTGGTTCCTGCAGATCAGGGTTGAGAGCCATTGGTGAAGCACTGCTGGAGACAGCAATTATTACCAGTGCCTCTGCTGTACCTGATTTGTACATAAAAAGAGAATTTGAATATCCTGGGCTGTCAACATGAGCTGCTTAACTGGGGCATGTTGACTCAGATGACCTTTAAAAACCTACTACTTATAATGTGGAATCACTTTTGCTGATCATCTTTTCCCTTTCCTAAAGAGAAGGAGCAGGGAGATACTTATTTGTATTTTTCTCATGTATGTGTTTCTACTGGAAATATTTATGCTTACTATGTGTAGGCTTATTGTACCTAGGAGTTGTGTTTGTTTTGTTGTTTTTTGGTTTCTCCCAGCAATATAACATTTTGAAAGATAAGAACGTTGAAAACCCATATGGGGTGCAAATGAGAACATAATGGAAAGTGATTCCCATTTCTGGATTGGCTTGTTTGACTGAATATCACAAACTGTCACTGAAAAGACTGCAAGCCAACCACTATGAACATAAAGAAGAGATTGTAACCAACAGCATACATAATAATGTGAAATTAAGAATGGGCTTTCTCCAGAAGATAGAGTATGTCCCCAAATTAAGGACATGGCAGCTGAAAGAGGTGTGTGTGCTGCTTCTCTTCCTGATGTTAAAATAGACATGTGCATAGGTGTGTCTGTAGGTGTTTATATACAGATAAGTGCTTGTTGTATATATAAATAAATACTTGCTACCTTTGAAATGTGTGTGGGAATTAAGCTGCCAGTTATACATGACAGGAAGAAAACTGTCATGTATCACTGAATGCAAATGACTGTGATGTGACCACGACAAAGATACAGTGCATCTAAAGTGCAAAATGTCCTTTCAGCCTTTAGCTTCTTCCAAGTTTAGAACTAATTGAATACCAGTTCTTAGAAGCTATTTCTGGAATTCAACTATTGATGAGTTTGCAATAATTGGTCTTTTCCTTCCCTATTTGCTGTTAAGCAACTACTGAGTGTTTATTTATACGTTCCTTATATTGCATTTAAAGTAAAGTTATTTAAAATAGTGAGCATGTAGCCCCATAATGAAATTACTTCAGACAAGGATTTAATATTTTTTCTGTCTTCTCAGTAAACATTTTTTCTACTTTGAAATGAAAAGAAATTGCTTCTAGAATAATTGCTGTTTTCAGTTTTATGTCAGAAAGATCCTTACTCATATCTTACAGAGTTGACTAGCACTCTCTAGTGGGATTTTATCCCTCTGTATGTGCCTGGGAAGTGGGATGTTGGATCAGATCTCCAGTTACTGTAATTCTTAGTCCTTAGAGTGTTTTTTTTCTTTTTAATATATATTGTTTTGTCCATTCTGAACAAAAAGAGAAAGAAATACTGGAGTGGTTTCAGGCAAGACCATCCAAATACTTAGGTGCTATTTCCTGGTAACTAAGTGGCCTTGTCAGCTGTGACAGTTTTAGTATTAGAATCTCTCCATTGTATTGAGAGGTTTAAAAACGTTTATTCTTAATAGAGCAGTGGAAGTACTGGCTCATTGCTCAAATAACTTGAGTTGAGGCTTGCTCTTCTGACTTTGATGTTAAACAATAGTATTTCTTCCACAAGTAATGAGAAAGGACCTAAGTCTTCACCTATATATGTGTCTCTTCTAAGGCTACGTGATTCATAAAGCAGGTGCCAAAAGCTGAGGGTCTGTTACTGCCTCTGCCGCATGACAACTTCAGATGATGGTGGCACATCAAGAGTTTGAGGCAGGTGGATATCTTCTGCATATCTGATTTTTTTGCTGTGCTGAAGGTTTTGCCACTCATTTACACAAACTCTTCATTCTTTTTTATCAATTCTTATATATATTGTTGCGGGTGTTCCAAAAGCGCTAGGGACAAATTGCCATGGCAATGGACCATGCATTTTCTACTAGCAGGATCAAGGCAGAGGATATTCTTCAGCTGCAGGAGTGAAGAACTCCACCTCAGGCAAATTTCATATCAGGATTATTTGTGTTAGTCAGATAAAGCTGCTGATGGGGGATTTTGAAGAATTCACTCTTCCTCTCTCCCCTCCAACTCTAACTTCTATTTGCCCATGATTTATAGTGCTTCTGTCCTGCTAGGGTCTAAACTGACCTTCTTCCCATTTGAAAATAGAACTGTGGATCTTAAGTATTGATATTAAGATCTTAGGTAAAGTACTTTTTAGCTTGGAGAAATGACAAGTGAGCAAGACTCATCAGACATATTTAGTTCCTGCAGAACACATGAGTACAAGGATCTTTATGTTTACTTTGAAGGAACTTAGTGACTTGTCACAGTTGTTCCATAAACAAGCTTCTTCCTGCTGCAAATTAAATGTTTTTTCCCCCTCTTCCATAATTTGTCAGGTAGAATGCTGTTTCTCACACACGCTCTGCTCTCAACCTTGTTAAAATTAAGCATATAATCCCCTTTTAAAATACCCTACTAAAATCACCATAGTAACATTACTTCCAAGCTTTACAGATAAAACACGCCACCAATAAGGGATTTTTTGGTATCCCCAGCAGCTCAGTATGGTTTATGGAAGTGGTTGCTCTGTTGACATTTACATTTCAGTAGGATGATAGTACTTGCACCTTTGAATTCTCAGAACAAGAAATGCTTTTAAATATCTTTCTGTTCATCTGTGAATTTGGAGCACTTTTTTGTCTTCATCATTGCATGTTTTTCCTTCCTGGTTTGGAATACACTGAAGGATTCTTCTTTCTAAGCTGGACGGTGACATCTTTTCGATTCAGATCCAACCTTTAATTCTGAAAGTCTATTTTCATCTTTTTCTGTAGGCACTAAGTGTATAATCTCCCACAGAATAGGTTTATTCCATATATATGGCATCACAGAAGTGAGTACTTGCTTGCATTTAAGGCTTCTGACCGTTATTTAAGTGGCCTTGAATTTCATGGGTTATGTTGGTGATGTCATAGAACTGACCTGTAGAGTGGAAACACCAGCAAGGTCTCAGTAATCCTGAAATAAACTAGAACATAACCTGAAATAATTGTTAATTTCCTGTCATTACGAGGGTCTCAAACTGATCTGAAATTGGATGACAAACCTTTTAATAATTACATTAGCCCCAGCTTCACCACTCAGTGTCATAATTTCTGTTAAACAGTAAAACTGTATCTCTGCAAACTGGGAGGTGAGTTGGTTGTGGTTTATATGGGATCTACCATTGCTGTACAGAAGATCTTTATTAATTTTAGACAAATGTTCTGATATCTCAAGAATGTAATTTTGTTAATGAATAGCATTCAGAAAGTGCTGGACTTTAAATGTAAAGCATCATCTTTTGGTACTATTTTGAGCATAACCCATCAGTGGTAAAATACAGGTGTTAACTAGAGTATTGAAAGGCACAACTTGCAAAATGTTTGGGTTTAGGAATTTTTTGTGTGTTTGTTTGGATGGTCTGGTTCTTGGGTTTTGTGCTGTTTATTTGTTTTGGCAGTGGTTCTTGTTGGTTGTGGTGGTTTGGTTTGTTTTCCAAAACTGTGTTTTTATAGTTGGGGCAACTTTTCCTGTAGTGATGCTTTCCACTGTGGTGTGAGTGGGAGCCACTATCTAAGAATATTACTAGTTCACTTGTGCTGTTCTCAGAGCTGTTAAGGTCCTACAGATGAGGCAGATTGCTCTTAATTTCAAAAGACCATAGAGAAGTCCTACCAAATGATTTTTATAGTCACGGCTGGCTTGAGCACAGTGTATTTTTGATTCTCATTTTTTTCCTATGCACACTATTCTGGTCTTTCTTTTAACTGGTTGCCTGGCTGCCAGTGTAAAGGAGAGTCACCTGGCTTGCTTCCAGTTGCTGAACATTTTGGAACTGTGTATCTGGCATACATGCAGAATTGGTATATGGATAATAAAGTTTCTCTAAGTCAGTATCCAAGTGTTGAAGAAGCTTAGCATGTTATTAAACATTGTCTTGCTCTTGGACTAAACCAATTCTTAAATGGAGAGTAATAAAGAAATATTTTGGGTTATATGAGAGAACACAGGTTTGGTTTGTACAGTGTGTACTGCACTGAAGATGGCTGATAGTCATAACCATTTTCATTTAAAGATAAATGCATTTTTAGTGTCCTCCCACACTTAAAAAATGGGTAAAAAAGACTAAAAAAAAAAAAATCCCTCCTCCCTCACCAAGCAACCAGGATATTTAAGTTTCTAGTGGGTGTATATTCAAAGTTAATCTCTCAAAAAAAACTCTGCTGAAAGAGGAAGTGTTACAGGTTCAACGACCTAAACTAGATACTTTTGACACAGAGTTGGCTCGGCATTAATTTTTTTTTTTTCCCTCTTACTCTCTCTATTTTCAGCCATGCAGTTAACCAAGTTGGGCAGAACTTTACATTTGTGCTTACAGACATTGACAGCAAACAGAGGTTTGGATTCTGTCGCTTATCTTCTGGGGCCAAGAGCTGCTTCTGTATCTTAAGGTAGGTCTGTGGTTTGGCTTTTGACTGACTCTAGGGAACAGTGTTTGACTTTCTGCACTATGCTGCAATTATAATTTCCAGCTGTTCAGAATTTTCCTATCTGGTCCTCAAAGTCACTGCTCTTCAGCAGAAGTGATGCAAAATATCTTGCACTTTGAGTTCCTCTATAGATAACTGTATTTGTTTGTAGTCAATGTTCTTAAGTTAACAATGTGGGAAAAAAAAAGGTCTCTTTGCAGTAATTTGATATGACATAGCATGATGGCAGCTGTTATCTTTAGCTGTCACAACTGATCTTGTTAAGACATTTTGTGGACATTTGTATATGCAAGTTTTATTAACAAAGCATCTGTTGAAAACAGAGAATGTCACTGATGCTCTGTAAGTCCTAAAAGTTTGCGTGTATGTGCTTAGGTCTGTCCCACTGAAGGGTTTGTGAAGTTTGTCATAACAAAGACTGTTAGAGGAAGTTGGGAGCAATGCATTTGATACAAATCAAGCAAGATAGTCTATCAGATTGGTTTTTTTTTTATGACCTCTCATGGACATGTTGAAGTATAGTCTGTAATTGTCTGTTTACATTTGCTGCAAGAAATGGTGCAAGTAAGATCAATTTTAGTATCTATCAACATACTTATTTCCACTAAGAACTTCGGTGGATTGAAGTTTTACAAATGGCATCCAACCTGTCTTGTTTTAAACAAATTTTAGAATGGTCTGTCTTCTGCTCTCTGCTTTTTTCATGTTCATGAGAAACTGGAAGTTTAGGAGCAATGGCCCAGGTAAGGACAGAGTTAACTGTGTGAACAGCCTGGAGGGTGACTGAACAATTGCTCAAGCAATCACAAATGGGACAGTTTCCTCTATGAGCCATTGTTGATGTCTGCCTTGGTCTTCTCTGGCTTGCTTTTCATGTGAGAGTAGCCAGTATAAGAACAAGAATCTGTTTTGCCCTGTAACTACTGTGTTACACATGACCAAATGGGACCTTCTGTATCTGTCACTGAATATGACCCTTCTGGAGAATTTCAGGGATGATGTTGCAAAATAAAGGAGCACCTACTAAATTCAAGGACACTTCTCATTCCTTTGGGTTTGTACAGCAGTAACAGGGAATAGATTTGGGATCCCTGTACATATTTATAATGAATGCCTGGTCATAGTGGCCATATAATGAATGCCTAGTGCTGGCACTAGGATGATGAAGATACCAAATGTTCCTTGCCTTGTACTTCAGCATTACACTGATGGTAGTGATCTACTCACTAGTCCTTTGCTGAAAAAGCTTAATATTTGGAGAAATTGTTGTGAAATTTACCAGAACTACTAATTTGGTGGCAGGTATTTTCTGAGTATCTTCCTTCCTACTTTCTTTCCTCTATTAGACATTTTCACTATTATTAGCTATGGCAGTCCAGCAATATGGACTGTGTGCTGGAGGCAGGAAGGTGTTTCCCTGGCGCTCTCTCCATAGCTGCTGCCTTGTCAGCTGGGGTGCTGATTCACTCATGTGGGAAGTGTCTGGTTACATAAGGTAACTTTTCCTGATTATTGACAAATTAAAGGGGAAACAGTTTAAAAAGAAAATCTGAATGAGGAGTCCCTTCTTGATCTCTCCTGGATAAGAGTTCCTTGCTGTCAGCTCCCTTATGTTGAGTGACTGCCCAGAAGAAATGGAGGAGTTCTGTTGTAGTTAAATGCCTTCTGCTTCAACTCATAACCAAAAAAAAAAAAAAAAAAGAAAGAAAAAGAGAGTTCTAGTTTCAGTTAACTGGGACTCTCTCTTAGCTTCATTTCTATTGTTTCTTGCTCCTAATGAGAAATGAACTAGTGAGAAAATGAAAGTTCATCATTAATGCAGGGAAATGCAAATTGTAGATGATAATAAAGAATGTAAAGCAGCAATACACAGATTCACTTGCTCTGTTCCCAGGACTGCAGCACCCAGCGTGGATGTGAATCTTCTCAGTGTCCTTTCTGAATAATAGGATGCTGTGTGGCAGCTGGGTGTTGAATGTAGGAATGATAGGAAAAAGCAAATGGGGATTAAAAAATGTTTGTTTTTTAAATTACAAGTTGGATGGCAGCAAGCTTCAAGTATTCCTTGCTGTTCTCAGTGATGGTATAAAATTAAGTGATACTGCTTAGTAGTGGAGATGATTTTCACACATTTATTATCAGTCAGAGATTTTGTGAGTCTGGTCATGGTAAAATGGTTTGGAGGTGGAAAATCATCACATGTTTAGGTTCATTATTGAAGAAGAACAGGAGAAAAAGGAAATTCTTTTCACTCAGCCAGTGCTTTAAAAAATGTCTGCAGAGGTCTGGAAACAAAGTTTAAAGCTGAGACAGTACTCAGAAGGCCAGAAGTCAAGGTCTGGACTTTGAGTTTTAAAGTGACCCAGAGACTTTTTCATGTGATAGAAAGTACAGTAAAGGCGCTGAAGTTATCCACATGGATATGGCTCCTGTGGGCATCAGAAAGGCAGTTCCATTTTACAGAGTCACTCTTTTGGCTGTTTTAACCAGTACTGTTTAGAAATCCACTTTCAAGATAGTTTTCATAGTTTCATTCCTGCTGTGGTTAGTTAGCATCACAGATTTATGAAAATCTTTGATTAAGTTTAAAAACTACATCTTCTAGCTGTTCTGTGATTTCCTTTTCATGTAGAACCACTGACTCTGTCTCTCTTACTCCATTTCCTTTTTTCTCCACTTCATTTGTAGCTAATCATGAAACTACAGTGATCAAACATTGTCTGTACCACCAAGCTGTAGAGTGCTCTTGTGCACAGATGACTCCTTTCTGCATTTCAGTCAGCAGAGGGCGGACAAAGGCACAAAACAGGGGTCACACATGGGCTGGTGGGGTTTTGAGGTCCTGAGTGGTGAAGTGAATTGAAAAAAACCCACAAGGTCACATACCACACACCATAATCTGCTGGGTAACTGTGGAATTCTGGACTGCCTTTTGGAATGGAAGATGTTGCAAAACTTAAAATAAGCTTTTTAATAATTTTCTTTTCCAAATGATGAATATAGAGTAAGTTGAGAGCTGATGTCCAAGTTGTCAAATTTTGAATTGTAATTTGGTAATTTTAATACCCTAGGAAATGTTCCATGCTGAAGGACTTTTTTCTTTGTAAGACTTCATTTAAGGACTTAAGGATTTTAGCTGAAACGAAACAAATCCTATTGGATATGTATTAAGAAGCTGATTTTTTTTTTTGTTTGTTTGTTTCTAGAGATTTGCTTTAACCTCACACCAGATTTGGCATGAGCTTTAGAAAGTGAGGAGTATAGATAGTTGTGAATTTAGTGAGGGGCTGCAGTCTTATAATGTCTGTGATACACCTATTTGGAAAGAATATAGATGCCTTCTGATTCTTAGGAATTCTGCATGCTGAGGCTCTTAGTGTTCATCTCATTGTTTCAGTGGCAGTTCTCCTTACTAGCTTACTCATCTTTTTATATTTCTATCAACTCCAGGTTTACTAAATTATTCCAAAGCTGTTTGGTTGATTACACTCTGGACACTTGTTCCGTGGCTCAGCTGTATCTGTTGTTGTGACCTAGAACTCTAAGCCAGTTTGTATTGGTCTCAGTAGGTGTACCAAAAGGAGCAGAGTGTTTTACTTCACTGTCTGGTTTCTCAAAGCATAAATGGACAAACGTTTTTGTATGTGGTCTGCTCATAGGACACAGTTATAAATCTCACAGCTGAAATGTAACTCTAAGCATCATGCTTGTACTGTGTCTAATGGTCTGAAGATGGGTGAAGAAAATGAAGATGGGGTATATAAAGCTGTGAAGAAACTGCTGAACATATGGAATCCTAAATTCTACAGAGACATTGAAACATGAAATTCCTGCCCCTCCCCCCCTCCCCCTGCCTGCCCCTCTTGAGAAAAAGATACCAAGTTCTTGTATGAAGACATTATTTAAAAGTGCATATCAGTTATCATTGTAGCTGGGGTTTTTGTCCTGACTCTTACATGTTGTAGAATCTCAAACTCCTGACAGCTTTGTCTTTCTGTGCAGTCACGAAGGAGGGAAAAGTTATGCTTTAGGAATGTAAAAAATGTTGTTAGCTCAGTCTAAATGCTCTTTTTGATACCCTTATTGCAGATTGTTTATGTAATAAAAGTAACAAGATTATGTTTAAAAAATAATTTTATCCATTGTCTTCTGAAATATTTCCAGAATTCAATGTGAAGAACCAGTTACTGATGCTTGAAGAATTCTTCAGGTTATAACCAGATAGGCTCTGGTCATTTCTTCAAATGTCTGTTTACTCTGTGTTCTGACAATCTGAATCTTAAAATAAGTTTTATTTATGAAATGCACTGCTTTTAAAGAAAAAAAAATAGTGATGTTGAAGGTATGGTAACCTGTTTAAATGTATGAACTGGTTTAAATGTGAAGGTCAAGTTAATGATTTCTGTATGGACAGAACACAAGCATGTTCTCTCAGTTGATCTTAGCATTAAATATCTATTTCTCTTGTAGCAATGCATATTGGAGTTTAAAAAAATAATGTAGTAGTTTCACTGAGAAGTAATATATTTGTATCTGTTGAACTGAACTTTTGTGGTAGTATGCATAAGACCAAGCACAGTACTTGTGATCTGCAAAACCATTTGGCAGAGTAGTTTTGAAGTAACATTCTTGCCGTTACTTTGTTTGCCTCATAGTGTCTTATTTTTGAATTAAGATTCTGAGGCCAGTAATGTGAAAAATGGCATGAAAACCACTCTGAAATAAAACTGTCCTTAGAAAAAACAAATCACAAAACACCTTCAAACTTCCGCACTTCTGCAGCATGTTAGAGCAATCCAAACAAAACTGAAGTTAGTATGTTTGAAGGGACTTAGTAGGTTGTGTACAAACTCCATTTTTGATCTGGTCTGGATTACTAGTGTGTGATAGAGTATTGAAAGTTATTTCACTGACTTAAATGTATTTGAATATACTTTCCAGAATGTCACTAAGCTTGTAAAATGAGATGATTTACTACTTCTTAAGTTCTAAAGCTGGGCAGCATGTCTGGTAGAGTTCTTTGCTTCAATAAGAGTCAAACTCAAAGGCCACGGTGGGTAGATGTCAGTGCAGTTGTCCATCTATGCAGTTAAATATGTTGCCTAACTAGCTGCAGTTTCTCTACAAATGTGATTTTGGTAATTTTAATGCTGTATTTAATCTGCAAAATTTCTTTTTTTTCCCAGATATTACAAGGACAGGTTTGGGAGATGTTGGGCAAATGCTGCCAGACCATACACAATCATTTATCTATCAGAGGCTGTTTCTATGATGTTTTTTGCCTTTATATAAAAAAAAAAGATAGCAACCTTAAGAGTAGAAACTTTGAGAAGAGAACATGGTCATTGGTACAGGAATGAGCTGTTGGTAGTTATTGCTTTGATAGCACTGGAGAAATGTGTGCTGCTGGACAGGCTGTGTTGCCTTGAAGGCCCCAGAATTTGTGCCTGCTTAATTGAAGTAATAAGATGTGGTGGACAAGCACTCTCTCATTCCTGTAACCATGTAATAGGTGCTTTGCATTTTTTTTTTTATTATTAACCAGTAACATTTCTGTTCTATCTGTTAAATTGTGAGCTATAGCACCTATTTCTAACTGCTTGAAGGAGCAATAATAATACGAGTCAAAGATAATTGTCTTGCTCTAAATTTTATGTAAAAGGAAAAAAAAGCACAACAACCAAACACCTTTGTGTAGTTTTGCTTTGGTTCACAAACTTACTGGGCATAGTTACAGATTTAAGGAGGTGCTACAACCATGTGCAACTCTGATTTCAATTTTACTTGATTTGCAGTTTTCAGTGGGTATTCAGCTTTTGTACCCAAAATGAAAATCATTTTTCTGAAGTGAAATGCAGAAACATTTGTGTGGAAATCCCTCTTGGCCAAAATAGCTAATCTCTGCACCACTCTTTTTCTGAGATTAAAAGAAATGAATCTATAATAGTTTGTGACAGATGGCAGAAAATGTAACTAACTGAATGTGATTCTGTATGGAGTTATTTGAGGTTTTTGGTGTGATTTGTTGTGAGTTCCTCTCCTCCCCCCTTTCCTTTCCTTTGATTGCAGTCTTTGTCCATTTATTCTTAGGATAGAATAAGATTTCTGAGAAGGGGCCTCTCTTGTGGTGCAAAGTGAGAATTGTTTTTAATTGAGCAGAAACATGTGGAAGGATCAGGAATATCTCAAGGGATTACAGAAAAATTCCAAATTTGTACTACTTACAGCTTGTGTTTAGAGCAGGGTCTGCTGGGAATAAATGTTAGTTAGTGTGACCTGTGACCTTAAAAACTGTTGACATGGATTTCAGCCAGAAACTAGCCACAGAACTCCTTTGTTAAGCTCATTCATAGCTCCTTGAAAACTCTAGTCAGTGAAAGTTGCCAGCTCAAATCTAAGGAAAGCAGAGCCCTTTTTTTTTTCCCTTTTTTTTTTTTTTTTTTCCCCTTTTTTTTTTCCCATGCTTTGGAAACAGTGGACGCCCCTTAACCAGCAAGACTTCTTTAATAGGACTGCATCGCCTAAACTTGATTGGAATTGACAGCTTCCTGGCTCAGGCTTGCCAACTGGCAGCGCATTGATGCATAGGGGACAAACAGCTTTAAGGGCCTGTGTACCACTGTTTGTGTATGTGCCTCCAAAATGTAACACACTTCTGTTGTGATACCTACGAGTGGAAAGGAAAAAATCCCAAACCCCAAAGGCTGCTCTTAGCTCCACAAATCTCTCCCTTATTTTGGGTGAAAAAAAGTTGAATATTTCTTGTAGGTTTAGTTTTAAAATAATGTTCTTGTTGTGTTCTAAAAGTTTCCCTTGTCACCGATTTGGCTAAAAGCCACAGAAATATTTATACTTGGACTGAGGGGGGGAATACTTTTTTTTTTTTTTTTTTTAAATGTGGCATTATTGTACCTAAAAATATTTTGATTACCCTACTATAATAGGATTAAATTTACTAAACCTGCTTCTTGTGCACTCACTTCTTTACAAGTTTTTCCACTTACGGGTTTTATTGTCTTCAGCTGATTGTATGGTAGGATTCCCTATCTGACAGCCTCAATGCTCACCTGACATGAATGGGACTTTTGATGTAAGAGGTACCAGGAAGTTACATTGTTACTACCTGTATCCAGTGATGAGAACAGGCACAAAATGGGATGTGGGAAGGAGAACACAAGTTTTGATTAGTTTTAAGCTAGAAAAAATATGCAAAACAGGCTAATCTTCATGAACAACCATTGAGCAGATAGATGATGAACTGAGATGAGATATCCTTAACTGATTTACAGTGAAACTTTATGCCATTTTGCCTGCTGTTGGGTAAAGCCACAGTTTTTAATATCCTTTGATCATCCTGCCCTGTTGGAACACCCAGATACTAGTTTTGATTCAGGCCTTTCTGTAAAAGTGCACACTATCTAAGGCTGACATGTCTTTTGGAATATCTTCCGCGGTACTTTCTAAAGAAGCAAATAGTAGATGCAAAAGTGAATCAACCTTGTTTCTCCCAGAGACAGTGCAATATTAACCAGTAATGCTTATTGTTTTCTGGGCATGGAGAGGAAGGGTGGTGGAAGAAATTGGAAGCTGCTTCCCCCTTGTAGCCTCTTTCATTAAAGGAATAATATTCTTGCCCTTTAATCTTCTATCTCATTATCTTTGTAATTCCCTTTGAATTCTGGTGCTGATTCTGGTAGCCTCAGAGAGCTGCACTTTTACTGAGCTAATTCAACCCCCTTTTCGTGAGTTGACTTTGCTGCCTTTTGCATGAGCTAGAGAGCATTTTGCTTATGTTACTGACCCAAGTTGGAGCAATTCAGCTCAACAAAAGCTTGAGCTTATAGAAATTATTTAATAACCTATGTAAATTATTAAATATTTTAATTAGAAATATTAACATATTTTTGTTGTTCTAAAACTTTCAATAGCTGCTGTTTGCGAAGGAGTGTTTGTAGATGAATAAAGAAGGACATCCCATTCTCACTTTATCTGGGATGAAAGTTTGGAACATTAAAAAAGCACAGGTTGGTAGTGCCTGCTTTGAACTAGTGTTAATAGGAATTTTCTTCTGTGGAGTATACAGACATTAACAAAAAATAATTCACTGTATTTAGTAGTAGTTTAATATATAGGAAGGCTGAGGCTTCAAGTTTTAGTTAACTAAAAATTCTTACCTGATTTAGAGTTTCTTCATGCTCTGCATTTTTTTTGTTTGCATACATCAAAGTAAATTAATAGCAAATCTGTTTTATGCCTTGTAAGTAAGTAGTTAGACTGCTCTATTTTTTAATTTCTTGCAGAATAGAAAATAAAAGTCCTCTGGGTGTGTGCTGCTTTGGGGAGGCTGTAACTGAACTATGGCTTAAGCCTTCGGTGTTTTTCCCACTTATTAGTTGTACCTGGATGGGATTTTTACCTGGTTGCTACTCACAGGCTTTGATTTCAACCCACTATTTTGGGTGGTGTCTGTTGTGTCCTTCTCAGTCTTATCATTGTTATATGTAGAAAGCTCAAACCTTGCTTTTACTATCTTGGAGTGATTGGGAATATGCACAGATAGCAACATGGTACCAGGACTGCTGAGTTCTGTACCCAGTTTTCCGTGGTGACAGGTGCCATGATCCTGCAGTCTCCTGGCCATTACCTTAAGTACTTTTGTTCTGGCAAGCTGAGTGAAATAGATTTTGGGTGCTTTTACTTAGTAAGGTTAGGTTACACTTAGTTAATTGTAGTCTAGATGAGCTTAATGCTTAATGCTTTTATCCATTTGTGTTACTTTATTTTATAATTTTTATTAAAAGTTTGCACTTTTCTGAAAGAAGGGGAAGAGAGCTGATAATGAAACCCAGCTTGTCAAAACAGAGAATTAATTTCTTTTGCTAATTTAAAGTTTTAATTTCAAGTCTAGGCTGCAAGCAATGACTGTACATAACCCCAGAGCAACGATATTCTTGAAAGGAAAAAAAAAAACCAAACCCCAACCCCCTATCTCTGTCCCTTTAACTTAATTTCTTCACTTCCTGTTTTGCTGTTAGGCTTCTGTGTGGACACAGAAAAATATTAGTGTCCAATTAAATAAAAGTCCAGACTCTATTTTAGGGGGACTTACTTTAGTTGAACAACATAGTAACAAGCAAAATCAGTGTTTTGCTTCTATCTGCATCTATATGATACTCTCAAGCCTTCCAGAAAGATCTCTGGTAATGGGTGGAATTGGTATGGAACACTGTTTGGGCAGTCTGTTTGGTCTTTATGATGTATCGACCCTGGAATCCCTGTACTACTTAAACCGCTTCAGAGATGAAAGAAAATAGCAAACCAGTTCTGTTAGACATTGGCAAAGGCCACAAAAAATACATGTATAAGTCATGAGAAATTGGATCTCTCTGATTCAGCAGTGCAACAAAATTGTGCCTAATAAAAATGTTGTTATTGAGCCTCTATCTGCTGCCCTCATAGATTTTTGTTGTTTTTCTAGCAGTGGATTCAATGCATGCATTGAAGGCATGTAGGAGTTGAAGTTGCAGGCAGTTCTCAGTTCCTTTGCATGGACCTTACAGAGAAAATAAGAGAGGGCAGGCAGGACTTGGAGCTAGAATCTGACCTTCTTTCACAGAAATTCTAGTTTTTTACAAGCTTTAACTGTTGCAGACCAATTTGATTTTCCACAGGAAAGTGATCTAAAGTGGTTCAGAAAATGTGAGAATGCCATGGCTGTAGTGTGCAGGGTTGGAAGGGCTCTCCTGTAGTTGCAGGCATTTTCTTTAACTTGACATGTTTATAAAACAGTTTACATCTTAAAAGTTTGGGTGTTTTACCCCTGCTGATTTGCTTAAACAGGCACTGGCTTTTATTTTCAGTTACTTGTCAGAATATATACGGAAAAATGATGAACCTAGTGAAAAAGAGGTTGACATCAATTAAATTTAGCTATCTACTTTGTGTTTCTGCTTTCTGATACGCTTTCCAGTATAGCTTCTCCAAACTTCCTGTGTTTTTTCTTTATTGTCATTACAAGTTTTACAAGATAGAGATGAGCTATTTAAAAACACTGTTCCAGGAAAAGAGGAATAAATTTTGTATTACATCTGCTTATTTTTCTTCCATTTTCATCTCTGCTGTTCAAACTTTTTTAGACTCGAGAAACTTATTTCAGAAGGCCTGCAAGGCTGCTTTAAGCACCTACCTTGCTCAAGTATCTTGAAATAAAATTTGAAGTGCCTCTCAAGAAATACTAGCTTTCTGAAACTGTATTATCTGCAATACTGAGTAAAATACACTTACTGAGATAGTCTTAAACAATTAAAACTATGCAATAATGCTTTTTTAATTTTTTTAGTCCCATCATTACAAAGCTTCTACTGCAGTTTATTCCTACGTTTTCTTGTTCCTCTTCTTGATCATGAATGAGCACAAGCATTATTAATCATGTAAATGTGTTGTGTCTATGCATTTCATAAGGATGTGCGTGTGTGTACCTGTACAAAAATAGAAAAGAGGTTTTTACTTGTTTCATATATAAACTTCTGTCCAAACAGCACATTCACAGCCCAAGTCTTGAAGAATCTAGTTTATTCTATATGAGGCTTGGGGTTTCTGTTTTATTAATATATGAAAAGTATCTGCAGTATTGCCTCTTAATTATTGGTGGTGGTGGTGGTTGTTGTTTTGGGTTTATTTTTGTTTGCCGGTTTTTTTTTTCTTTGAAATTGTATTCAGGGTCAGAGTTGCAGCAATAGAAATGCAGTTTGATGTTTTGAGTTTTAAGACTGATATTGAATGGAGTCAATTCCACTGAACTCACAAATAATGAATTCTTATTTTCAGCTGGATGTAGTTGATAAATAACAAGTCAATAGGGAATATATTAAATGACACTGAATGAAAAGCTTTGGAGTTTTCATTGTGGTGTCAGCAGGTCTGTTAAAGGCTTTGCTCACTGAGCTTGAAGTTTTGAAGTGTGGTTGAATTGGTTTAAATATTTTTGTCAAAACTTAAATGCAGTAGAACCTTGCTAATCCACACACCTCGTAATCACAGAGGCAAAAATGGCAAACTCCATGTATGGCTCAGCAGAAATGGACCAGGCTGGAGGAAGGTTTCATGTTTCTCAGCTTCACTCTTCTTACGTAGACTACAGTGTGCTTAGAATCTTAAATTCTATTTGTGCAATTCATCACACTAGCAAAAGAAATCTGTTATAAAAAGGTGCTTTTACCCTGTTTGCCCTTTCATTTCACCACTTTCAGTCACATTTGCAAACCACCTGATATGAGTGACTTAAGGTGTGAATACTACAGGCAATAGGAAAAAGATTTAGAAAAGACAGAAAATGTTTCAAGTTCTGAACCCTGGACTTTTGAATAATCTCTGCTCTGGAAGAGAAAAATGTCCTTCTAGGTAATGCAAGGAGATTCTTGGCTTTTGTTTTGCCATGTCAAGCACACCTTAGTCCTTGTTTTCTGGTCGTGGCTGACACATCCCTTTATGGTTGGAGTAGGGGATGTGAAGTCTTTGCTGCAGATGCTTTATTGTATGTAATAAGCTGGTGATGGCATTTGAAACAGAAGTTCCCTTCTGTTTCTGTTTTTCTCTTACTGTCCACTAGAAACAGAACTTATATCCATCCATCATGTTTGAGGTTTTATCTTGATTGCAAAAAGCTCCACCCAGTCTGCTCCTTCCCCAGCCCCCCAAGTGCTGATACCATGCTACAGGAAAATTAAGTTAAGCTATACCTGCTCTGGCCTCTCTGGACTGGGTGCTGCAGGTGTCAGTGTCCAGAATAAGATGCTCAATGCACAAGAGGTTTGTTGATTAATATTAGGAAAGTACTTTTCCCACTGAACTTCCTGGAGAAACTGGACCTGCTGATTGTTAACTGCATACATGAGCTATGCAAAAGGAATCTCCTGGGAAAGACTTAAATTAGAAATAAACATTATAAATTAAATTGTCAATAACCAGATTTAAGCTCCTTCTTACCGTAAATGAGATCACAAAGAATATTAATATGAATACTTGAATTGACTGCTGCTCAGCCATTTTAAAATTGTTCCTAGGTGGTGCTTAGCTGTGGAGAAAAGATGTTTTGATTTTGGTTTTCACTCTACATGTGCATATGTATTTATCATTCTTCTTAATTGAAAGTGTTAAATATTACCCTTTAACACTGATACTTATTTCCCTACACAGTGATTTTGGTACAAATCTGAGCTGTTTACTTGCATTAATTTTGTAGTGGAATGAAGTTTTAGCCCTTTTGAAGTTAGTAGCAGCCAGAAAGTACAGGGAGTTGTTTACAAAAGAGTCCCATCGATTCCCTTTTTCTGTGGAAGCATTCAAGCAGTAAGACCTGCACAGTCTGTTTGGCACAGTAGCTGCTCTCAGCTGGCCCTGTGGCCTCCTGCTGTTAGTCAGGGCAAAGGATGTGCCAGATCTCAGATTGTAACGGAGCAGAGCCTGCTCGCAAATCTGCTTGTAGTTAGCCTGGGGCCTTTTGGCAGCAGACTACAGCCGATTGATTTAGTTGCAATCCTTTTTCCTTAATATTTTCCATCTGGCCAACAATGACCTATAAAGACAGACACAAAACAGAGTTTGAATTATGAGGAGCATAATAGCGAAATGCTTCCAAATCTCACTCTAGAACCTGCAGCAGTGAATTGCTGCAGCTCTGCAGCCAAAGGCAGTTTGTTCCAAAGCACAGCGGAAATAGTGGTGATAAGGAGAAGCCATTACGCTTCTCGAGTTCAAAATTATGTGTATTTCAGTTAAACTTTTAATGTGCTTCCCTTCTTGGTGTTTCTTGCTTTCTGTTGATCCTGAGCAGGAGGCAAAACTCTCTCTTGAAAGCTTCCTTGCACCCTTCTCCTGCACATACTGCTGGGGCTAAATCACACTGCAGCATCGGGAGCCATGTGAGAGTGAGAGGTCAGAGTGGAGGCAGGGGACACAGAGAGGAACGTGGACATAGAAATGCTCCAAGGCATGCAGCAACAGGCTGGGGGAACTCACATTCTAATGATGTTAATGAGGTGATGTGTCCCAAGCGTTCCAGTCTGCAGGCTTGGATTAATGCCTTACGGAATGAGCTGCTTCTAGATCTGAGCTGTTTGTCAACTTTTCCAGTTCTGCTCAAAGCAGAATTCTTGTTCTGAATACACTTATCCCAGTCTAGTCCTGTTGACAGTTTATTTGATCTAGTAAGGTAATATTGCAACCATTGCAAGTCTCAGACATTTAGAACCTAGAACTCTAAATAGACCCTTTGGAGGGGAAGGGGTAGACATTTTCACTTACTGGCTTTGAAAATTGTAATGAGACGTGCAGGGGCAAGGAAAGGAAACTTCTGCTGTCTTAGGTTTGCCACAGGTTGGAGTTAACTGCATACATTTCCTGAAGCTGTGGACTTTATAACGTAATGCAGGGCTCTTCTCTGAGAGTCATTTCTCTACTGCCAGTCCTTTGTTCTTGTTTCATCTCCATCTGCTGCCTGCTGCTTCTCATCCTAACAGTAGTAAAATTTGGGATCTGAGTTCATGGATGTTGTATTCATGGAAGTGCAGTCAGAGGCACAACTATGTTGTCTTCAGAGCACTGGTGTAATATTGCTGAGCATTCCTGTTGGAAACTCTGTTGTAACAATTTGTTGGAAGTAAAAGCAGAGGGCAGAATTAATGGCATGAAGAATAGGTGCAGAAGGAAGAAATGAATCCTCATGATGACTTCAGGAAAGAGCTAAAGATGGACAGGTAAAAGATATGTCATTGATACACAGGTTGAAGAAGAAAGGTAGAGCAGTTACGGTTTTAGCTGGTGTTTATAATACTTCATGCATTATTTTTGGTCTTTCCTCCCTCCTGCCCTCCCTTTTACATCTCAAGGTAATTCTTGCCAAAATACGTTTTAAAAAAAAAAAAGGGAAAAAAAAAAAAACCCTGTGTAAAACCAGAGATTAGATTTCAGGTGCAAAATTAGATTTTTCTTTCATGTAACAGTCCTGGATTGGGACTGTCAATTGATTTAACTCAACCAATGCCACATAATTTTTATAATAGTGATAACTGCCATTCATTCTGAGTATTCCCTCTTGAGGCGTTGACGTTCTCTTGCGTCATTCGAGTTTCTTGACAGAAGTTACAAAGATGTGAAGGGAGCAGTATTTGCTTTCTAAACAACAGAAATGCATGATATGAAGTTATTTATGATTTATAACTATTTGATGCCTCTCAGTCCTATCCTCAGAGATCTGATCCTTGAAAACAAACACCCTCCCCTTCCTTCTTTTAACTCTGCATTACCAATCCATGGCAATGCTGATGTAACTGACTTGTAGTGACTTTAAAGAACAGGAAAGGTGTGTCAAAGGAAGTTTATTGCACATTTTCCAAAGCTTTAATCTTGACTGCAAGTCAAAACACTTTTGTAAAATACCAATGAAAAGGATCACAACAAAAAAAGTCAAATGTTAGTCATACCCATGTATTGCTACTGGTGGAATTGGATGAAGCCAAGAATGCTGCATTCTAGTCCAGCTTGTTCACTCGTCTTGCCTACTGACCAGAAAACAATTTTACTTAATTAATTAGGGCTTCATGTCACACCTTCTTTAGTTGCTGAACAACTGTAACAGAAGTAATTAAATCATGTCACTTTTTATTACCTTTGGCCCTGGCTGATTGGCTTGGAAACTTCCATTTTAGGGCTAATACAAAATGAATTAGTTCATCACCTTGGGGAAAACCCAGTTCCCTGGCATCAAAAATATAGTGGGAAAGTAGTTAAAGTGTGAGATGGTTAAATCTTCTCCAGAAATGGATCACTTTTGGGTTGCTGTCTGAAGGTGTGTAAAAGGTGTCTCTCAGGCTTAAGACCATCCTGTACTTGATGACAGATGTACCCAACATTCCCCCAACAAGGTTACATGGCAACTTCCTCTTTCAAAAATCAAGATGTGGCAGGAGCCCCCAGGTTATGCAGTGGTAATTGAAGAAGCAAGGGCTGTTCTGAGAGGTAGAACTGCTGAGAAAATCTGCAGGAGTTAACTTCTGCATATTGTTTCAATAGAGAACGTGATTCAGCCACACTGTAATAACAGGAGAAAGGCTTTACGTGGCTTCCTAGAGGCAGTGCTATCTGGATTGTGCATGGATCTGAAATGAGAACTGTAATGTATAACTCAGGCTGTTTGATTAAGGACAGATCTTCTAAACTTTGCAAGTATTAGTTACCTACCAATAACTTACCTTGTTGTGTTTTAGCATTAATTAGTGTTGGTACACCAGCTTGAGTATTCAGAGAATAAAATGATTGTGAGCAATCGCCTGTTATAATAGTTTGCTTAAACTAATTGTTAGATAAGGTCTTTTGAGTCTTCAGTTCAAGGACTGTGTTCACATCCTGTGTTACAAATGCTTATTTGCTCTAAGTACATTGACTCTTGTATGACTGTGGCAATGCATCCATTTATTCATTAACAATGACTAGCCCAGTTTCTCCCATTCCCAAATTATGAATTCCAAGTAGTACCAGAAATAATCATGAATTTGTCCCTTGACTTTTTCAGCTGTGGTTGGATTTTGAGTTTAATTTTCATGACTTGCTACTAATTGATTTGGGGACCAAACTTTGCTTATTGTTAGGAGGCATGTGTAGTACCACTGAACATCTGAGTATTTCTTCACAGTAATGAAATTTCCTCCTTGTCCAGGGGAACCAGAAAAGACCTCGCTGCACTTAAATTTGTTTTTTGCTGATAAGGAAACAAAAGCAGCTTGGACAAGATTCCAGAAGAGAGGTGCATCTAACCTATTTCTTCTCTTTCTTTGTTACTGAAATAATGTCAGTCCTTATCCCAATTTTCTCTGTACCTAATTTACCAAAATGCAAAGAATCAATAATATCCAAGAACATTGTTATTTGAACACAGAGGTGTGAAGCTGCTTGTTTGGTGGTGGAATGATCTAATGCTGTTCATTGAAAAAAATACAGTTTGGGCTTACTGCTTTTTTTTCTCAGTGTACATCTCCCCTGCATATTCAGAAATGGGATCTTTGCTGTCTTGGTTGTAAGATATTTGCCTGTTATTAAAACTTTTCTTGTATCTATTGACATGATCTCCAAGCTTTTACTGAATCAGCTTATGATACTGATACCTGAGAGTGAGATTTCCCTTGTGACGTACTTGGTTTTGAGCAGATATTCCTTTGTATGGCTCAGAAGGTGATTAATTCTCTTTCTCATATGACAGTGTGATTAGCCAGTGAAAACCTTGACCTTCCTCGTATGACTTAGATAATTGATAGTTACTTTCCTTAAATACTGATCTGACAGTTCTGATCATTCTGCTCTACATACAACTTCATGTCCTGGTGAGTTCTTTCCCAGAGATGGGCATTGATCTTACCTGTGGTTGATTGCCGTAGAGGTGGAATGCGTTGGCCCACTCTGAATCTGTTACAGTAATGATGTTTATTACACTCAGAATGAGTTTTTTAACTCAGAGGTTGTGAATTCTGGGTTGCTTTTTTTTTTTTCCCCTCTCTCTCCTCCTTAGCCTTTGACATAGGTTGATGGTTAATGACCAATTCAGGATAAATGGGTAGAAAAAAACTCTGGTTCAAGAATAAAAGGCCCTGGGGAAGACAGAGATTACAGCAAACACACCTTGTGCTCAGCTGCAACTTTTAAATATGTGGCAAATTTCTTTAGTAACTGAGCAAAATCTCTTACCAGCCTTTCAGTGTGACTCTTGAATACAGAGGTATGTGAATTTTTTCTTCTATTCAGAAACTTATTGACGCTTACAGATTGTGATACAACACATAGAATCATGGAATAGTAATGTTGGAAGGGACCTCAAAGCTCATCCAGTTCCCACCTCCTGCCATAGGCAGGGACACCTCCCACTAGAACAGGTCACTCAAGGCCTCATCCAGCCTGGCCTTGAACACCTCCAGGGAGGGAGCATCCACAACCTCCCTGTGCAACCTGTTCCAGTGCCTCACCACCCTCACTGCAAAGAACTTCTTCCTAATAGCATCTTTGTGGCCCTCCTCTGGACTCGCTCCAACAGCTCAATGTCCTTCTTGTGTTGGGGGGTCCAGAACTGTACATGGTACTCCAGGTGAGGTCTGATGAGAGAAGAGTAAAGGGGGAGAATAAGGGTTAGGGTTAGAGATGTCGTGTGGGACAGAGTCAAATGCCTTACTCAAGTCCAGTCAAGGTCATGTCAAGGTCCCATGGCTTTCAAAGCTCATATCAATGTGCTGCATCACATTGTGCATTTGCTGATAGAGAGCACTTCTGATTTATTGTAAGCTCCTAATTCTACTGAAATTTCACCTGAAACTTAGTACTGGAGGGCACAGCTCAACAAGCACATAGGATTGGAGTCTGTAATGAAAAGGAGCTGTTTCTTTGGTCAGGGAAAAAGGGTTAATTTGCATTGTGATGAAAAGGCTGTTCAGGATCTACTATTTCAACCTGCGGTAGACTTACCAGTAGTCTTTGATCCCCAAATGAAATGTGATGGATTTCAACTGATGCCAGATGTCTCAAACCTAGTGGGATCTCTGATTGTCTGGCACATCTAGAATTCTCTCTTCCAGCACTTTCATGTGTGCTTTTAAACGTAGTTTGAGAAGAGAGATTCCTTGACAAGCTAAGCCTTTGGAATCCTTTCTCTTTATTGTCACTTCAGCGGGGATCTCCAGGCTCTTGTGCTAACGCATCCCAGTTAGTATAAAATCAAGCCTTAGCTGCTTGAACTGCTACATAACCAAATCTTTTTTCATGTCCAGGAAATTTAGTACTGGTATCATCTGTAACTTTTCTTAGTTTAAGGCTATTCTCTGCCCTCTTACTATGTATTTGTTAATTAGCGAGTTTTACCCTAACCGATTAAAACCATTGTTCAATGTTTTCCTGTTGGTATAAAGTGAAACAGAATTGTTGTCTTTTTAGCTCAAAGGCTACCTTGTTGTGTTTCATAAATCTTACTATAAACCATCAAGCACTTCAGCATGCCTATCTTCTCACCAAGTGTGCTTGGTGATGTGGGATATCTTTTGCCCGTGGCTTTAATAAGAATATGGAGACATAATTGATAGTGTTTGCCTTGTAAATATTAAAAAAAAAAAAAAACACAACCTTTTTTCTTTAGGTACCTTTATTTCAGGCCACTGCTTCAGTCCTTTGCTCTCAGACATGCTAGAGAATTTTCTTTGGTTTTGGTCTTAAACAAATAAAACCCCCAAATATTTGTGCATTTCCGAAAAAGAACAAGAGACCTTATGGATGTGTTTGGGACTATATGAGACTTCCCATTTGATTTTACACTTGGTCACCCTGACTCAGTCATCCTAGAATGTAGAGTCTGAGAAGGGAGGTACACCTGCTCAGACTTCCTTACAGTAGCTGGGTACAGTAAGAACTGCAGCATTCTACACTATAAAAGTCTTATGTAGTAGGGATTGCACTGTTGTAAAGCTGATCAAATCACACAGCCTTTTTCTTCTGTCAGCCTGTGCTGCAGGCTGGCTTTAGTGATGTGTGTACTTTCCAAGATCTACTTAGAGTTTCGCATTTTGTTTCAGCAGACCCTAGGTTCTGTCTGTTAAATGAATTCCTTTCTCTTTGCTCTGTGTGGACTGACTGGAGAAATACCACTTGGCAAGTTTTCCCAATGATATGAATAACTTGTGTGTTAGAAGTTAAAATTCTTTGATTTTCAAAAAGGAGTGATCTACCTGAGGGAGAACAGAGAGTCCCCAACAACAGACCAGACCTGAAAGATAATTCTGAAATAAATTGAACACAGAATCCTTTACCATAAAATTCAATAAGCTTTCTTAAATTTTGCAGTGATACATAATTCACAAGAAAAAATCTTGACTATTGAAGGTGGTTAAAATCTTGTACATTCTAAATTGCACCTTCTGTGTGTCTGTGAGTGTACAGACTTTGTACAAAATATAGGATGCTTATACATGGACCCATAAGCCAAAAGGCATGGGATCCCTATTTTCCAGTCTGAAGTATAATGCTCCAGGTTCTCAAAACACAGATTCTTTTTAAATACAATGTTTTTCAGTGAAAATACAAATTATACTTTTCATTGAACAACTTTCATATTCAGGCTGTAAAATTATGTTGTTTTTTTTTCGCATTGCAGAGAACTCTTGTGAGAAGCAGGGGAGATTACTGTGTGCTGGGCTGATGGAAGCTTCATCATGTTGCATACTGTAATGCTAAAGTTCTTCTGAATTCCTTTTATTTACATAAATTCCACAGTGCAGCTGCCCTGAACTTTTTTTTTTCTTGTCCCTAGGGTTTTAGAGTGACCACAAAGAATCTGAGAAAGGGTGACAGCTTTGTCAAACTCAGACTTCAGTTCCATTTGCGATGTCCCAATTAGATGTTAGCATATTAACAAAAGCCTCTTGGAATGGTTATCTCGGGCTGCCCTTGCACTTTTAGCTTGACTAAAATGTAAAATTGTTACATCATAAATCTCTTTGTTACAGTTTTCTGGCTTCATGTTGTTAAAGGGGTGTATTGAGCTCCTTTGAGCTGCCTTTTGTGAGAGACGCTGCTGCTGCTGCGTTTCAAGAGCCACTGTAGCTGTTTGGGGAGCAGTTGGGTTCAATAGTGGTATTTAGTGAACTTGGAAGGCTTTGTGTGAGTGAGACTTGCTGGGATTGCTTATGCTTGGTCACACAGGGTAGAAGAACAGGAAAGGGAATGTTTTAATTGACTTTTATTATTAATACACAGTGGCAAGTCACCAAAGTAAGCACTTTCTATTGACAATTACATAGTATTAAGATGTTCCATAAGACAAGATGTGCAAGTTCAGTGTGAGCCAGTTCTGTAGGGTGAAATACTTCTAAGATATGTACATGATGCATGTGCTTAAATATGGAACTGTTAACTGAATCTCATGAAATCATGGAAAGATCATTCATGGATGATAAAGGGAAGTTTATAACAATATGGAGGGAAATTCAAGAAGGAAATAAAGGCTGTGAGAGCAAGAAAAGGAAAGGATTTGAATGGCTTTCTACAATGGGTTGGGGTCTAATGCAGAGACAAGACAGGAAATAAAAAAAGAAAGCTGATGTTCAAAAAAAGGCTGTTGGCTGATCCTGTGGAAGGTAAGCCTGCATCTCATCAACATGCACAGATGTTGCTATGGAGATTTGTGGGTATGTGTGTATGTGTTTAAGCTTACAAGTGTGAGAATGTGTCAATAGACTGAGTCTAGAAGAGAGAATAATGATGTACTGAGTTCCATAAGGTGTAAGGGAAGACACTGGAACACATAAATGTGACTGAACTGGGAATTTAACCTACAGAAATTCCCATATGAGCCCAGAGGTGCCTTGGTTCTTTTAAATGCATTTTGTAAAAATGCTGAAAACAGTGGGTGGGGGAAGGAAAGGAAAGTGGAAAAAATTAAAATTAATAGTGTATTACAACAAGGAAAATAATAGATGTATGAAGACTTCTCTCTTGAGGGGAAGAAAAGAAAGATTTAAAAAAATATGTAGTTAAGTAATTTAACAGACTTAGCTGGTAAAATTAAGGTGGAAATTAAAAATAATTAAAGGCAAATTCACATTTTTAATGAAGAGAAGGAAAAAGTGTTTTGATGGCTGTGCTTTTGCTATTTAAAATTGTGTCTGCATAAACCCACTGAAGAGCATGATGACTGTCAAACATAACTTAGTTCATCATCACAATCTGCAATCACCATTATTAACTAAAAAAAACCCCATGATTGCTAAGATTAAGATTCCAGTTACCAGCTGGAGGAGGATAGAAAGAAGGAGCATGGGTTTAAACTATGAATTGCAATATAAATGATCTTTAAATGCAAAATCTCTTAAGACATTTAGTCTCTAAGAGTGTAGTAAATTTTGATACATTTTCCATACTCTTGTTCTTTCAAATGTGGTGGTGGTGGGATTATCCAGATGCAAGGATTTGTAATTTGTCCTGCAGGTACTGACGAGTACCTTGGTCAGAAAGCATATGCTGTGCTTCTCTAGGAAATTCCCTCTTTTTTCAAATTGCTGGATTTTACTTGGGATTTCAATGTCCTACATGACTTCCCTGAGGACTGCAGGTTTAGAATGATGATGTTGCTTGAGTGGGCATAGAGAATGAGGCACACATGCCCCTGTTGATACCGGTCACTTGCATCATATGCGTGTGGCCATGGAAGAAAAGGTGTTCCACTCATTATACCAGTGCTTTGACATGGAAGAAGTTGGTGGGCTTCATAGAGATTTCACTGCCACAACTAAGTACCAGGTCATTTATGGTTTGAATTAATTATTCAGTGTCCGTGAACTGAAACACCACTGGGGCTTATTGATACATGCACAAGTTGTGCTGGCAGAAGAAATACTTGCCCTGAACTTCCTCTTCCTTATGCTTTTGTCAATCAGGAGTGCTTGCAGTGAAGTTAGTGAGCATGTATGCTATGGTTAATGTAAGCTCATTATTGACAGAATTAAGTACCTCCAGTGGCCTAGAAGTTATTGTCCTGAGTAAAAGGTCAAGATGGAGGAACTCTTCGAATCCAATCCTGGCTAATACAGATGGATTTTGTGAGCCTGTCACTACAGAGAAGTATGCCCATCTGTAAAATGAAAATGACTGTTCTGTTTTGCAAGGGATATGGCAGTTGGTTATACTGTTATCAAAACAGATAGTATGTGTTATAAATATATGTTAACAATTCCACTTCTGATTTGTGTGAATGGAAGGAATAAAAGATATCTGCTTGTAACTTGATCTATTAGGACATGCTGCATTAAATATGTTGGTGCTAAACTAGTTACTTAGTCTTGCTAACTTCAAATGACAAAGAGATCCATACAAAAATGCAGTATTGCCTACATAAGACTGGGAGTGGTTCCAGTGCTCTGTGGAAATTGTGTCAACTAAGGACTAAGGAGGTACTTGACGTTGTAGAGTTGAGCACAGGTACTGTTGGTACCTTTCCAGAAGTGTTTGCTTTGCTTTTTCAGGGTGTCAGTACACCAGTAAAACTGAACACTGGAGCTGTCAGTGTTGACAATTAATTTTAAAAACAATTACTGTAGTAATTAGCAAGTCCTCAGATAATTTTCAAAGGTAACCCTTTCCACTGGGGTTTGCTGCTGCCACACCATAGCATTTTTGTTGCTAAAGTTCTCAATAGACTTTGAAACTCTTTAGTGCTCCATGGGAGTTTAAGATCAGCTTTCACCATGTTCTTGCACACTTGGGTTATCTTGCCATTGTTTCCTCCTTCACAGTCACTTGTTACAGCTAACATTGGAAAAGTCCCTCCCTTTCATGTTGACTTCACTGGAGGTTTACCTTTCTAATAGAAAGTAAAATACCAGTTCCATACCAGATTTGTCCAGCCTCTTTTTCCACTTGACCTTAGATGTACATGGTATTTGTAGCTAGTACAGTGATTCAGAGTGGTGCATGCTATTACTTAAGTCTATTCTTCATTTTAATGAGTGCTCAAAAATATCAAAAGAAATGATAATGGTGAAATTTCTACATTCAAAGGAAATATATTTATTAACAAAACCTCTGGTCATTAATAATGCTTCAAAACTTGATAAGCAGCAGCAGCCAGCTTTTCCTGAGGAAGGCATCTTTTACTCGATAAAGAAATCAGTTGGATACCTGTGTAGATAACTTGTTTACAGATTTTCCCTTTGCTGTTCTTAAAGGTGTTGCATTCATGATTTACTGCTGGAGAATTCCATTTGGCTAGACTAGTTGCGTGTCTTCACATACAGGCAATCACTGTAACAGAACTATCATCTTTGGTTTGTATATTTATTGCCTTTTCTGTTTGGGAGGCAATCTTGATGTTTTGATGGAGATAGAACAGTCGCTCTCATATGTCTGTGCAACCTGAAGTCCCATAACTAATTATCAGTGAGCCCTGCATTTTACATAGGACAGTACCAAAACATAATTGTAAAGCTATGAAGCTTGATCCTGAAATCTTGCAGTAGTCTAAGGTGCTTTTAAAGGGGAAAGTTTACCCTCATTTCAAATCCCAGGGTGAGTTAGTGCAGGATAGACTGGATACAGCAGCAGTGCAGTGAAACCTGCAATGCCTTCTTATATGGGTTTTGCCATAGGCTAACTGATACCTGTGACTGTAGATCCTGACAACTGTATTCCCAAAACTGCCCATGTCAAACAGCCTGCAGGAGGACTCAAACTAGTCACAGTAAAATGGGGTAATGTTTTTTGAGTGCTGTTGTGGCCTTTCTGCTTGATATCTGTAGGTACTATTCGAACTCAGTAAACTTTAAGTTTCCCCCTAGTGGGGAACATTAATCCCCCACAACTGGGTGAGAGATTTCTTTTTACTTTAATAAAAACAAACAAAAAAAAAACAAGCTGATTGTTAACAATGCTAATGATTGTGTTGTTTTGGTTTTAAAAGTTGTAATATTAAGTGTTTAATGAGAATAGGAGGATCCTGGAAATACACAATCTGCATTGTTGCATTGCTTTTAATATCCCTAAAAGTTCTATTGGGTCATCCCTTACTGCATTCTTCTGCTGGGGAATGGTAATATGCACTTGTGTGTTTGTGCGTGTACCCCATGGCTGGGTGTAAATATGTGCATATAAAGGCAGTTGCTCTATTTCAAAAGACCTAGTTGAATATTATCCAATTCCAGTTACGGTCTTCTTTGGAGGTCAAAAAATGTGACCTTACATGTGCTGCTGTGCTAGTTTTTCTCTTTTAAATGTTAAAGCACACAAATGGATTAATATGTTGAAAACTCAAAGCTAAATTGACTGCAGTACAGCAATTTTGTCTGTGCAGCAGCTAATACTGGGTGATGACATTTTCTGTTCAGTGTAACTTTTGAAGTCTAGATTGGACTTGTGGGAGCGGGGCTGACTGGTGAGCTGGGCTTTTGGCAGCTGTCGCTGTGCAGGTCATCTGTGTCCTTCTGCCTTCCCCAGCGCTTCAGCTCTGCCATCCCAGGCTTTGATGCTCCTTGCTGGTTGAGTTTAGGAAAGGTGAACCTCTTCATAACTGCAGACTTCTACCCACAGGGGTTGCTGGGCTCTGGTATCATGTTCATTTGCTTCTTTCTTTCTCCTGTTGTCTGGGCCCAGCTGTCTGTTTGGTTTGCATTTTGGAAACAGTTGTATTTACAAGCTGCAGTGCAGCGCTGTTGTCTTAACGTTTGGCCTGATCCTAATTGCTATGACACATGTAACTAACGATGTTTTGTACTTTCAAGGAGTGCACTAAAAAGGTGATGACATACGAGTTACTGAATAAGGTACTGTGCAACTTGTGCAGCAGAGTTTGTGCAGACCTGATGTAGCATAATAAGCAGTTTTCCTGTGCTTGTGCTTGTTTCTGTCAGACTGGCCTGTCTCCAGCACTGAGGCTGCATCACACGCTGCAGGTTCAGAGGGAGAGAAAGCAGAGTGCCAAACCCATCTCTCAGCTTGAAGAAGCCTGATTTGATTAGGCTTTGGTTTGATTTGGATGGTTTGTGGCAAGCCTGTCACTGTATGTGTTTTCATGCGTGAGGGAATGGAAGATGGGTGTAAAATTAAAATAATCAAAGTTGCAGTTTACCCTTTTATTTTTGTTTACTCCTCGACCACAATCTGATTTATGCTTATTGGAGTCTTTGAACTTCAGCTCCCTTGAAGAATCTCTAGTGTATCGCTTTTTTGATGTTGCTTGAAGGAGGATGTGTGTTTGAGTGTGCCTGTGCTCGCAGGCTATGGTGCTCTGGGCAATTTCACTCCAGAGTGCTTCCCTTCCTTTGTTTAACCTATGACCTGTGAAAACAAGAGTTAATCAAAAGTTCTAAGGTAGCTAAGAGGAAGGGGAAGTGTTTGGTTACAAATTAAATATGAGCAAGTCATAAGCCATAAATCTTCTAGCAGTGCTACCAGTTGTACTGCTTAAGTTGCATGTGGTTCAGAAAGGTTTTGGGTTATAAATTCAACCTCCATTTCTTTGGAAGGGGTGCTTAAGGGCTGCCTCGAAGAGAAAAATCCACATATTTTCTGTTTTCTTTTTGGCAGAAATCTAAACCCAATTTCAGGTAACAATATTTCTTCATGTTAGGTTGTTTGGTTTTGGGTTTTTTTCCAACTTTAAGTGGTCACAGTTTGGTCTAATAAAAGCAGAACTGTTTCACTCTTGAGCAGTAAACACATGGAGTAAGTGATGAAGTAAAAGTATTGAAGATGGCAAGATAAATTACTTTTTTAACATATCTAAAGCTTGCAGGATGAGAGAGATCCTGAATTCTGCAGTGACGAGGGAGGTGAAAATTGAAGTGAAATTGTCTACATAATTTATGCAATTTCATGGTGGATTGATTTGTTTTATCTTGTCTTGCACCTCTCTTGAGCAAGAGCCACAGAGATCCCCATGTGTTATAGTGTGCCGAGGTCTGCTTCAAATATCAGCTAATTTCCTCAGCTTCAAAACTGTGAAGCTTCTCTCCTCAAAATGGAATGTTATTCTTAAAATAAAAAGAGGAGGTTGTGCTGTGATGCTAAACCTTCATTTGGAACACACGGATTAAAATAAGGAAGAGTTAATGTTAAACAAAGGACAGTAATGAAGTTCATTATAAGACACTCAAGAAAAGGGAAAGCAAATAGAAACCAGGCTGCAATCTTTTTGTTGTGTAGAGGGTTTGCTGCTGTTTTAACACAGTGTGAATATGAGATTTTTTTCTGGGCTATTTTTATTAGAATCAGAGAAGCTGTTTTTCTAGGTGCTGAGCAGAGGAGTTGAAACTGGATTTGGATGGAGCATTCTCATGGGTAGGACCTGCAGATTGGTTTTGTTGGGTGTATTGTGGTAATTAATTAAGAGAGCTCCCTTGAATCTGTAGCAAGATGTGTGAACAACCAGGCCCCTGACCGGGTGGAGAAGCAAAACTTTGAAGAAAGAATGTACCTGACCATGACTTAGGGCTCAGCATTGGTCCCTGTTTGGTCCCTGCACTGCTTGTTGCAAGTGGTGCTGGGAACCTACTCAGTCCTCACTCTTTAGTGCTGGGGCTCTAAATGAAGCACAGATCTGGCAAAACGGATGCTGAGGTGACTTGCTTTTGCTCATTGATTTTATGCTGACACATACATTATAAACACAATAGTATTTTAAAAGATGCTCCTTTTAGTTCTTTAAATGTAGTTTTCCAGCAAGGTCCCTGAGAAATTAAGGAGAACTTGAAGTACACCTTCCTGAAATAAGATTTGGTTTCATGCTGCTGGGAGCTTTGCTGTCTTTTCAGACTCTTTTGATAGATGCCTTGCAAGGATTTGTTTACCAGGTTCTTAATCTCTACTTAGCAGATATGTTTTGAGAGGATTTCTTGTTACTCTTGTAATGGCTTTTAACTCTGCTGAAGTTTATTTAACTAAACAGAAAGAAAGAAATTTATCTTCTAGCTAATCCTTCTTGATTGTTTACAATATAATGCCAAACTTAAATGCTGTTTAAAGTGGTAATTGTCTGTCTTTCTGCTCTATTCTAATACATAGTTTGTAAAGATGCTTAGACCATATTAATTTAAATGATAATACTGTCATATAACATGAAAAGTTAAGTTGCTTATCAGTATATTCTGATAAGCTACTTACATTTTACAGTAGCTTTTGCAGGCTTCAAACAAATGTTAATGATGGAGTGCCATTCACTTTATCTGTCTCATATATAGCTTCTCACTTCATTTATTACTGAAAGCTGTACAGTTGGGAACCACAGGGCACTCAATTCTTTATAGCTGTCAGGATGTAGTCGTATTTCATAAAAACTTTAAATCCTGTCTAACTATATCAAAATAGAATCCATTTGCTTCAGAAAGCATCTGTGATTAGAAGAAGAACCCATTTGTGTGTCACACAGACTTGCTTTCCTATTCGCTGCAGCTGAAGGGAAATTCCTTGCTGGTATTTAAAAAGGAATTGAAATAAAGGGCTGTGCCATGAAAAGAGGGCTCAGAATCATAGCAAAGCATACTGGGGTGAAAAGTAACATCTTAGCTGTCTGTTTTATTTTACGGACTGAAAATGTAATGTAAATGACAAAGATTAGGTTTTCTGCATGTTTGTCTTTTAATTTTCTTTCTTTATTTCTTTTGTAAATTGATTGTCATGTTCAATGGAAGCTGCTGTTAGGATACATCTGTATAATAAAGGCCAGCAATCTTGGATTTATTAGCTGACATTTAGCAAGTTAAATGTTTGTTCTTTCTTTTTTTTCACAGTTACCTCCCATGGTTTGAAGTCTTTTATAAGCTACTCAATATCTTGGCAGATTATTCAGCAAAAGGACAGGTATTATTCTAAAGTACTAAATCTTCTTTTCCCTGCCCCACTATCAAATGAAGGAGAGAGGATGAAAGCAAGCTGGTTTAAGAAGTGCTTGGGTGAGATGACCATGTGAAATATTAATCTGCATGATGGAGTAATATAGAAGATTGTATTCAGCTGAGCTGAAAGCTTGCAATGTATCTCAGAAAAATAAAAGTGCTTGTAACTTGTTTTTGAGAAAAGATGGCAACACCTAGCCTAGTTTTATGTACCTATAACAAGTATAATCAGCAGTTAGGTTGCTGCTTTGATTTGTTATCATTTTGTGGTAACAATTGTAGTTTGCATGTGTCAGAATCATTTGCATTTCAGGTCGAAGCTCTTAGGATCACATCTTCATCTCGACAGATTAAATACATTGGCTTTAGTCTAAGTTAGTGAGTTGTTATTTAGAACTTGCAGTGAAAACCAGCTTGCTCTGAGCTGAGTAACTGCACTTCATAGTTTGGTGACTCAGTAGGTTACAGAAATACATATGAAAAAAAAATCTTTAAAAATCCTGTTATTAAACCCAGCTGTCAGAGGAAACTACATTTATTTCTGTTCACAGCCTAATGTATAAATCTATTTTCACATTTTCCTTTGCACTTGCAAGTTCTCTAAGCACCCAGTACCACAAACATTGCTCCTCTGTCTTGGAGTTTAGCTTGTTATAGCAATGCCTACTTAGTATTCCTCTTTTTTCTCTTCTTATTTCAGGATAGTCAAAGGAGTGAGCTCCTAGAAACATTTCATAAACTTACCATCCCTGAACCAGGAACCTCTGTTCATCTTGGAGTGGTAAGTGAAGTGGGAGAGATGTAAACTGAGGTGCTCAGTTTTCATTACGTATGATAGTAGAGGAATGTCAAAAGCAATTCTCCTTTTTGGAACTTGGTACTCGGATGTTGTTTTCCTGTGAGGACACAGAGCTGTGAAATTCCGCTTTTCACATTTGGGGCCCTCTGCTTCCCTTTCCTTAACCTCAAATGTCTTTGAAATGCTGTTCCTTGATTGGAGGAATATTGTGTATATTCCCCATGGAAATTTCTCACCATATCGTCTGTGACCTGCAAGAGGTCACAGAGCAGCAACATGACATTTATTGCCCACACTTCTACAGAAGTCCTGAATCTTGCAAGTATGCAAGGGGGACAAGACTGGAAATCAAACAGTCTCCTACCTGTCACAGCAGTATTTTCAGTATTAACTGTTTATTAACTGTTTCTTCTTCCTCCAAGTAAAAACTTCACACACAAAAAAAGGATTTATTTCATTTTTATATATTGTGAGAAAATTGATCAAAGAAAGAATAGATGTGAAATGTTATTGATATGTTTATATTTTTGAATTTGGTCTTTTAGGATTCTTGTCTTCAAATTAATTTTTGCAGAACAACCTTTTGTTCCAGGCTGTAGTGAAAAATACTTAACAATGCTCATTGCTGCAGTTGCCAATTAGTCATTTAGAGTTCACATGGAAACTAGTGGTGTGTGCATCCACAGTTAGTTCTCCTCTCCCTCTCATTTCCTTTACTACTTCTTCTAAAGTACTTTTTGGCAACAAGCAGCTTACTCTCATCACTTCACCCTGTAATGTCAGTCGACAGGTAACAGTTGTTTGGCCTTCCTAGGTCACCAGCTGGCAGTGGAAACGTCCCAGTCCTCTTGAGGCAGTCTCTTTCATGAACAGTGTTTCTGTTTAAGGGGACGAGCTGTTTCAAAAGGCAACGATCAGTTGGGATATTTCAGTTTTTTCATACCAGTGGTTTCGAGGAATGCTGCTGGTCTCCCCTTGTCTCAGGCATTTCACGGGCGATGAAGCAAGAAAGGATATAAAAAAGCAGCCAAGGGACTGCTGGCTGTGGTGTCTTTACACATTTTATCTTGGCTGTTTACAAGCATACTTTGGGGTGGCAGTGAGGTTCCTATATGTGATGTCATTCCTTATTTCCTGTGTCTTTGCATTGCATCTCTTCAACCAAACTAGAACAGTGATATATTGTAAAGCAAAAATTTGTGTTTATACATTTAGTGTCTATATTCAGTGTGGCTGTTATACCAGCTTGCTATTTCGGGTTATAAACTGTTCATGAAGCACTGAAATGTCTGAGATATATATATTAAAAAAAACCCGTGCCATTTATGGAACTCTGCCAACAATGTAACAGCCCTTGCAGCTTCAGCAAGTCATTAATAAGTACCCCTAGACAAATTGTAAAAATCTTGAAAATAATATAAATTGTATATAACATTGATTTACAAAGCAGTTTAGTCTCATTCTCTCCTTTCCCAAAGCTCTAACCAAGAATCATGAAAGTTATGCATGGTCAGATTGGGAACTAAAGTGAACCTGGTCTCTTGGAATGCAGACAGTTAGAAAACCCATTACAATAGGCAGGCATTTAGAAAACCCATTACAATATAGAATCATAGAATGTCATATAATGGAATATGACATTGCAAGATCAGTATGGTCTTCAAAAATGTGTTTTTTAAGGTTTATGAAAGTGACCTGGAACTTGAGTAATATTTTTCAGGTAAGTAGGTAGAAAATTTCAGGAAGCATTTCTCAGTAAATGTGTATAACTTCACCATTGTCTTGTATGAAACTTACTGATGTTATATGTCAGAACAGGACTCGCAGCTGCTATTTGCTGTGGTCCATCCTGCAGCCTGGAGTGGGCTGTGGAAAGATGGCTTGAATTATCAACTGCCTTGGAGTTTCCTTAGCGTATGTCATACATTGTGTGAGTCTGTCTGTATCAGAGACTCTGAAAAACAAAAAAAACCTAACACAACTTTTCAGGAGCATTTGATACTTTCTATCTTAATGAATTTCATATTGGAAGTACGATCTGAGAATCTAGCTTTTGAAACCCATCACAAAAGAGTTGTGCTGGTAGTTAGTAACAAATGTTCTGTCATTTTTACTTAGCTGAGCAACCACTATTACTGCTGTTACTAATACCAAGCAACAAATATAGATTACTTTTGACAATATTGCAATAACCAATATTTGCTCTTTTTTTAAAATTTTTTTAGCACTCTTACTTTACTGTGCCTGACACCAGAGAGCTTCCTAGTATACCTGAAAACGTGAGTACTCCAGAGGGCCATGTGCTTTACCACTTTTGTTTAGCATCAGCAGCAAAACAGATACCAATTCTTACCTCTGTTTGGCCTAGTAATAGATAATACTTTGTAAAATACTTCTAGATTTTGAACATCTAGGGACTCTGCATTAATAATGTGTTATTAGCTGCAGTTGCTCAAGCAATCATTGTTTCCTTTGGGGTAACATATTCCTTTATAGAATAGAATTCACGTGACAATTTGCATTGGTGATTGAAAGCTGTAATGTGTTAGGATAAAGTACTAATGGCCAGACTGATGTGGTTAGAAAGAAGCAGATCTCTAAATCATACAGGAGACCCTTAAGCAGATCTCTAAATTATACAGGAGACCTTTTTGAGAGAGTGACATTAAGAGACCAGTAGAAATGGTTCCTTTTGGACATCTTTCTGAAAATGCCAAGCATACTGGCTTTCTTTAGGGTCACTTTTTGGGAGGCTTTAAAAGCCTCATGAAGTTGTCTGGTATGTGTTTCAGCATACCTCAGTTTTCTAGCCAGATAATAGGTCTGTGGAAAGACAATGCTGGCATTTGCTTCTCTTAAATACTCTTTAATATGCTCCCGTTATGCCTTTTAGCCAAATTTGTGTGCCTGACATCTCAGTTTTCTTTCTCCAGCATTTTGCAGTCTGCCTTAGCTCCATATACCTCAATTTTATGGCATGAAAGAAAGAAAGAAAAGGGAATCGTCAAGACATTTCATCTCATTTGTGGATGATTTGTATAGCAGATAACATTTGGGGCTTTTTGTTTCTGTTTTAAAATGTTGTTGTTAGCTTTTCTGTGTTGTAGACTTTTCACACTGACACGTAGCCTGTCAGTAAATTTAATAGATGTGCTTTTTCTTCTAAGGTGCTTTATTTCCATAGAAATATGATATATTAGGAGTAATTTAAGAATCAATTCCTGCATCTAAACCAGCTATCAAATCCTGACCTAATCCAGATGTGTATTTACTTGTTTATAAGGTTTATGTTTCATGTCCATCTCTTTCATGTTGATCACCTCAAACTTCAACAGTTTTTGTGTGATAAAGCTCAAATCACCTGGAGAACAAGGATGAAGTTTATTTCTGTTTTGCAGTCTGACAAACTGAAGGGCAGAGAGAAATGAGCTGGCAGTGATCAGAAACCAGTGGCATGGATTAAATGTAGATCATCTACCTTTGGCTTGCTTTAACTGATGTGAAATGCTTAATAGCATAGTAGGTGATAAAGGCAGTATAACTGTGTTTATGCTTTGTTAGTTATGTCTGCTGGTGCTGTTCCCTTTATATTCAAAGATAGAGTCAGCTTCCCAAAGCATTTGAGCAGGAGACATGACGAATGCTCGGGAATCAAAGACTGTTAGAAAGGCAGAAACCCAGGGCCAGGAGGAATTGGGAACCCTTTGAAAACTGAATGCTCAACCTTCATGGCTGGGAGTGCCATGTGATACTAAAAAGCATCCTCTTTGAATCATTGAGTGGTGCTGATGTGCCTCAGAGGAAATGTGGCTGGCTTGATGTAGGTATCCTGTGCAGTGATGGCATGTGAAGGATGGGCTCTTGGCAGTGGCTGGGGTGAACCAGGGCACCTCTGGGAACAGAGGTGGGGGAGCATTTCAGTTAAGAGATATGTATGCCCACAGATACATATACATTAAAATTTTGAAAGTTAGGGCTTTTTGGAAGAAAAATATTTAGAATGAAATCCCCTGGCCTGACTGTTACAGTTGACTGTCTTCTGTTTCTCAAGCATTTTGTTCATTTTTTTCTAATGAGTATAGTGAGGATTTGATCTCTGTTAATGCAGCTCTCATGTAGAACTGAAGCAAATGGGAGAATACATGGAAATTACGTGAGCATAAATCTTCATGGATTTTAATCAGTTTGCCTGATTGATTCAATATTCTACATATCTTATCAGTAGTTATGTTTTAAACCCATATTAGCAAAAGTTTCAGTAGTGCCAAACTTTGAAGTTGTGTGCAACGATTAATGGAGAACTGCACAGAACTCTTATCTGGAATGTTAACAAACTTCTTGAAATTAACTTGACTTTGTGTCAGATCAATATGTTTAATGAGTCACACAAACATTTAGTGTGGACACTTATGTAACAGTTAAGCATTCACCTTTTCAAAATATTTAAACTATAAAAAGGATTTATAAATGCAGAAGTAAATTCAGTTCCTTGCAGGAAATGCAGTGCAAGCTGTGGATTTCCTAGTAGTATCTGTCCTGTGTAAGATAAATCAGCAGCCTGAAATGGTGACATTTTCTTGGTGATGATGTTCTGCTGTATTTTGGTGTCACTGAGTTCTCTATTTCATAAGGCCTCTTTTTTTTTTCACTTGTCATGACTTATCTTTTGCTACCTGGTTTTCCTAAGACACACATCCCTTTTTCTTTTTTTTTTTTAGTTTTTATATTTGCACCATCTGATGAAGTGTATTGACTTCGTTATGCTCCCAAACAAGAGCATGCCAGTATGAGCACGGCTGCATAGCAGTTACCTGACCAATGTTAGATTTTGTACATATGATACTTCAAAGAAAACAAACTTCCAAATAAGATGGGGGGTTTCCATAGGGTGAAAGAGAGGGAATCACGACTCAATTCTATTGACCCGTTCTAACAGCAAATTTACTGAAGTCTTGTAAGTGAAGCCATTCAAAAGCAGATTGAAACAAGTAAAGCATAATACATGTTACTATGTTTGAGCTTCAGTCTTTGCAATGCAGAGAGCTTATTGGGTTGTTCTTTCAGTGAGAAATTCTCCATTAGATGATGAAAAAAGAGAAGTTAATGAATATTTATTTTGTTTTTTAATCTCAAAGTCAGTGTGCTTGTGCATTTACTGATACTAAGTAGCAAGTGGTCAGACAGGAGTGAACTTGCAGAAGAGCCTAAGAGAATGTTGTAGCACTCTTGTTAAGTTTTGAGAGGAATGGGGGCACCTGTTCCCATATTTTATTCTGAAAATCCCACTTTCTACTACCCCAGGAAAGGTTTAAATCCTAGGAAACAACATACACAACAATTATACTGCAAATTGGAACGCTTTCATTTGTATTTATTTAACTCATTCATGGTTTTGTCACTTACGAGACATGTCTTTCAAAATACATGTGTAAGTCCCAATTTCATCTTCAAAGATGACAGCTTTCTTATAAATAAAACTTCGAGCTAACACGTGAATTTCCTCAGTATCAATACATTACCATACCGCCCACATGCTTCGCAGGTGTCACTGGCAAATTTCTGAGAGCAGAGAAGACTAAAACCTTATAAATCTTTCCATCTGAAGGTACATTTGTGTGTCAAAGCCAGTGTTTTGCTAGAATAAACTTGATGGGAGAATAATTGCAAATCAACTCCCTGTGTCTATTTTCCCTCTCGTTAGTGGATACTGTTGCCTTATAAACACATCCCTGCACACACTTCTATACCTTCAGACAGACTGTAGGCATTATGTGCTCCTTTTGCCATGCCCCTAATTTAGGTGGCATCAAAGGGAGTTTAGTGCTACTTAAAAATTCTTTTAATTCACACTATTTGCAGTAATTGTGTCGTCATGCGCTGTGTTTTGGCGTTGTGGAAAGATGGGTGAGAGGGGGAAGAAGAACCGTAGAGAAGACAGCTTATGTTTAGACAAAAATATCATGCTAATCAGCACAGATGGGATGAGAAATACAGAAAAAGTACATGATAGTTTAATAGGTTTTTGGCAAAATGTGTTGGCTTTTTTTTCACCCCCCCCTTCTTTGAATATACCTGTCTGTGGCGATAGCTTTTCTGTAACAAAGAGCTGAATGATTGGTTTATATTAACATGTTTGAAGCTAACCATAATGAGCTTAGTTTTTTTCTCTCTCTACATACTGGTACAAAAGTCTTCCAGATACAATACTTCATTTTTCTTTAGTTCTTTCTGTTTGGATGGCAAGCTGTGGAACATATTTTTGCACAGTATGAAGCATCTTGGCAGACTTCTCAGGCCAAGTATTGGTGGTTTTAGAGTTATCTTTGGATCTGTCAAAAGTGCTAATAGGCTTTGTTGAGCTTCTTTAAGTTTCTAAATCATATTTGCTTTTTGCTTTTCTGCACTTTTTTATTTAACGATGATTAAGATTGCACTTGAATTCATGACTAATCTTGTTTTGCTCTCGTGTGCTTTTTCTATAAGGCTGTCTTTATCATATAGCAACTCTTTCATATCTGTAAGAAGCTATTTGGAAGCAAATTCTCTAATTCAGCATTTTCAGGTGTATTATTTTTTCCCTCACCACAAGCCCTTTAAAAAATGTCTATGTTCTAAGAAATGAGAATATCCTCTACGCACAAAAATCCTTTTTTGTTTGCCTTGCACTGTAAAAACTACTCATTCTGGGAGAATGGCATATATTTTGATCAAGTTACCTACATGGTGGCATCACATTCTACTGTTTATTGAAAGATATCTTAAATATTTAGTAAATGGTACATGATTCATGCCAGTGCAGCAGGGGCACCAGGGTGTTACATTGGTAATGATGAACGAGTAGGGTTACTGGCTGATGGGATGATAGCCTCTTGTGCAGCTTGCTCAGTTTTCTCTTTCTCCTGTCTCCTTCCTCAGTTTTCCCAGCTTCCCAAGGAAGTGCTTTCTGTCGTCCATCAAGGAGAAATGTGTATCTGAGTGCACAAAGGGAGGAACTCAGACAACCTGTGTAGCTGTGTTTAGCTTGTGTGTTAAATGCCCTTGCGTATTTCCAATTATCAGAATTGTCCTAGCCCAAACTGATCTCGTATTGACATTAGAATTGATGTCTAAGAGAGCTGCTTTTATTGTTAGGTTGAGAAATGGTTTTGGGACTTCATCAGAGAACTCTAAAATTTCCATAAAAGTGACAGAATATATTTTTTTTCTCATAGGAATATCTTGTATTTAAGAAACTGTATGTGAAACATCATCAATTTTGTGATTCCAAGACCTAGCTCCCCAAAAGTTAGGGGAGAGATGCTGCAATTAAAAATGCTCTGACATAGGAAGACATACTGCTTGCTTTTATTAAGCCACATACTGAATCTTGGAGGATGAAATCTGGTTATTTTTTTGTTAAGGACACTTCTGTTTGCAATATCATGAATCAAAAATTATTTTCTCTCTTCCCAGAGAAATCTGACAGAGTACTTTGTAGCAGTTGATGTCAACAACATGCTGCATCTCTATGCCAGTATGCTGTATGAACGCCGCATCCTCATTTGTTGTAGTAAGCTGAGCACTGTAAGTACAATGCAGAATAACTTATTCTATTTCAAATATATTTTTTTTTTTAATGGCAATGATATATAGCAAATTATCCCATGATCTCCAGGTCCCTTTCCAACCTCACTTATGCAACCTCAACTGAATTCCGTGGTTCCATGTGACAATTTCACTGAACTGCTGTCAGCCTCTAATGTTCAAATGGAAAGTGTTCTTTTTATAAGGAATTCTTGGGGTTGATTGGTATGTAAATGTACAAATACTTATGCCATTGTGAAGTCCCTGTTTCATTATTTGCTCAGCAGGAAAAAAACAAACAAGAGATAAATGATAGTGTCAGGTGGATACTTCAGTGACCTTCTCCAGATGAACTGAAAGATGGGCTAAAATACAGTAAGGTGTAGTAGCTTTAGTGCTGCTTAGGCTCCATCAAGTGTCTGCGAGATGAAAGCTACTGTATACTCTAGAGTACTCTCCTCTAAAAGTGACCGGACATCAAAACAAGTACACAGCTTGATTTAGTTCAAAGTTTTGTGTTACGCATTTCAAAGTTAATCAGTCAATAAGATTGTGATTTCCTTTATAAAAGAAACTGTTTTCATTCTGTTTGCTCTGTAAATGGATATTGATTGTTTTCCTTTATAAATGGCAAGCATAAGAAGGTTTAACTAATTTTGCTTTCTAGTGGACTAAGTGAACTAAGTGCTTGAGCAGTCCTTTCTAAAATACAAGCTCCCAGTTCCATTCTGTATGGTATTAACCAGTCTCTCACTGTCTGACCATGACCTATGTTTGAGGTTAAAACTGCTTTGTGGAATTGTAACTACTATGGAAGTCTGAAATTCTGTACCTAAAATCATGTATGGATGGTCTTTAGATACAGGGCAGAAAATATTTCATACTTAATCTCAGAATAAATATTACAATATAATTTTGAAAAATATGTGAAACAAGGAGAGAGAATAATCTCTGGGACCTATTATTAAACGTTTACAATCAATCCTACATTTAACTGAAAGAATTTAAGTGTTGCAAAGTTTAATATCTTAGAAAATTTGTAAAAATCTTTGCTTTTGTATTTGCCAGGTGTTCTCTGTCCTTCCTAGTTAAAGAAGGAAAAACATATCCAGACTTGGTAATTGAATAAAATAAGAGAGAGAGAGAGAGGTGTTTATTCAGAAACCATAAAAATTGAAAAGAATAGTAAATTATCAGAGAAGAGGAAAGAAGAGAAGGGCTATCCAAAGCATTTCACAATTTGTGCCACTGGTTGGTTTAATCTCTCCCTTTGTGACAGAGCCTGGGAAGAAGAATTACTTACCTGTCACTTTGCCTTCCTTAATGAGCCATTTCACAAGTAGGGTTGTGTTTTCTCTCCTATCTTTCTGCTATTTCTCTTCCTTTTGCCTCTGTCCAAGATAAAAGCATGTCTGGTTCTTGGGTGGGGAGGGGTATTCATACTGTGTGTTCTTATCTTACAACTTTATATATAAACTGCTCCAAGACTGAAGTGACAGTGTAAGACAGGTTTGAAGTGTTGGGCCAGCGCCAGTGATTCCTTGCCTGCACGCTCTGCTCTGCATGTTCCAGCAGTAGGAACAAGCTGCATTATTTTATTTCAAACTGTGCTCAGCGGAAGCCAAGACCTTGTAACTGGAAACGTACCAAACTGAGAATTCTCAAAGTAAAGTGAGGGTGGTGTGGTGGGGAGGGGAATTGCTTCCTTTGTTTTTATTTCTTAGTTTTTTAACAAAAAAAAGTGGAAGGTACCTATTTGCAATGCATTTCTTTTGGCTTTGAGAGACGTGGCACACTTAAAGCTTCAATTTAATATCAGATAAGGGAGACAAAATTAAACAATCATGGATAGAAAGTCTTTCACGGTGGAATGAATTCTGTGCTGTGTTATGTCATACCGAATTCAAATTTCGGTTTGAAATACCCTTAATACAGTTAAACTCAATGTGATTTGGAGGTGACTGAATGAGGCTGTTTGTTAGTGTTTTGTAAATCGTGTACTGAACCTATGGAAGGATTATTGCTGTTCTCTTGGATTTTTTTCTTTTCTTCTTGCTCTAATTTTTAAAAATGTTAAAGCAATTATTAGTGTTAAATTTGTCTGTATTCAGTGATCTGAAGCGCATGAAAAGCCAGATAGGCACCAAAATGCATAAAAACCTTGTGCTTGGCAAAAGACCACCTGCTGGTGGGAGCATGCTGCTGCAAAACTGACATGAGCTTATGTTGCATCCAGTATTCTCCCTTCCATCATGACTGGCTCGTGCAGCCCTGCCACAGCAAGGTATGACAACTAATTGTGAGAAGGGCAGCAGCAGGTTGTCTCTCATTATAAAAAGGTGGTTAACATGAAGCCTGATGACTCTTAAAAGTCTTAAACTTGTGAATTTCTGTGATGTTTCTGCTTGGCTCTATCAGACTGAGGTGAATTTCTTTACATAGTATTTCTGTTACTTTTTGAGTGTTAGTACAAAGCATAAAATACCTTTCTGACATGATACTCTTTTGTTCCTGAGAGCTGAGAGCTTGCCATGTCACTTCTTCCATGTCACAGAAAGTTCTGATACACAACTTCTCATTCCCCGCTTGGTTTCTGACATGCCTCAGGGCTCTGAGGATAAGGAAATGGTGGTCCTTAGGAAAAGACAACATATTATTAATACCATTCACCAATTGTGCTTGTGATGCAGCACAGCTGAGAGCTTGCACAGGTCTTGTTCTACAAGCAGCCTTACAACTACTGTTTTAAATGCACAGGTTCTTCCTTCCTGAGAGCTGTGTTGCTGTCCTTCTAACCTGCCAGGATAGGTTTGACCTGCATACACGGCCTTTGCAACAGCCTTGCCTTCTCTGCTTAATTCATATGTAACTCAGTTTTAAACTTTCTACTTCATTTTTAGCCCTGAGTAAAGCAGAAAAATTATCTTATAAAACTGCAAAAGGTGGCGATTTTTTTTTCCAGTATATGTTACACATTTGAGGCCACATTCTGCATCTGTAAAACTGTGCAGTGTCTCTGCATCAGGACAGAGAAAGTAAAACACACTGGAAAATGTCTATTGTAATTCACCATCAGTTTATAACGTTTATATGAGTGATAAAATCCCATTGATTTCCTCAAATAAGGCAGTTAGAGTAATAAATATGAAACTGCAAGGAGTGAGTGAATCGATGTCTGTCTTACACAGCTAACTTTTTACATTCTCTAGCAACAACTGCAGGAAGCTGAGGTAGTGGAAATAATATTATTTCAAAATGCTGGATTCCTATAGTTTTGACAGTTGGGCATTTCTCAGGCTGCCTTATTATTAAGTGCTTGTTTTCTGTATGGCAATCACTAATCAGGTGAGGTCTCCAGCAAATATGCTATTTCTTTTTTATGAGCCCTTATCTTGGCAGAGTTGAAGGACAGTACTGGTGCTTACCCATGGTAGTGTGTTATTTGAATTCATGCCAGATAGCAAGGTGGGAGTACATCTCAAAAATAAGTGACAGGTTCTGCTCAGATGTCTGCAGTGTTGAGCATTATATCTGTTTAATCTTTTCTTGCTGAGTTTTAAAACCAATGGGAGGGAGGCTTGGAAGGGGCCTCCTTGGATTACTGAGTTCACTTCTCTACGGTGGCAACCATGTTATATAATAATGCCAGGAAATAATCCATTTGATCCTCATGGAAGCAATTGTTAAGTAAGAATTAAATTTTTTAACAGTACCTTTTCCAGACACCTTTTTGATTTGGAGAACAGAAACAGAAAGCATAAAGGATTAAGGAAAAGCTACAGTGGGACGCATGCCCTTTTTTTTTTCTGCTGAATATTTTGAAACTAGGTTCTGCCTTTCATCTAATTTGTGAGAGAGGAGCATCTTCTCCAGAAAGAATAATATAAAGATAAGTTGAAATATAATAGGATGGCAATAAAACTTTAGTGTTTTGTGACTCATAAATACAGAATAAATTCAAGATTTTGTAGCTTCCAAGTTTTACTTTAATTAGCTAATTTTGCTGTATTAGTTACTAATATTTCCATCCCATATGGACCATAAAATAATGTTCATCTGCTAATAAAGAGCTTTCTTGTTGAGAGAGACTGAACAGGTACTTGTTCAGATACTTGCTGTACCCTGTCTTCTTCCAAGGATGCTATTTCCTTAGGATGCTGGTTCAGAGCTATTTTAAATTTTTTGCATATTCTCACTTACGGAAACACATTACCAGCACTGGGATGCTCTTGAGTTTGTGGATCCTCTTGTTATGACACTTGCCTTATCAAGGAGTTCTGAGGTGAGGACTGTGAGGACTGTGTAGCTTTCCTGGGAGACAGAAGCGAAAACCTAAGGCATATTAAAAGAGGTCAGATAAGACTGCCTCCAGATTTTATCAGTATTTCTTGAGAGAGCTTAATGAAATTGTGGAGATACTGAAGTGGATGTTAAGATGAATAGAGATGGAACGATACTGTTTGAGTAAGTGACATTCACCTGCACAGTGTGGTAGAGAACTGGTAAAGAATGCAGGCCAAGAGGTGGATGTAATAAACAAAACAGAAACAGATTTTTGTTTGAATCATGCGAAGAGGGATGACTGTACCAGAGTGAGCAACTTTCTGTGTAGAGAAGCTTCCATGCAGCTGCCCTTTTGTGCTTTTGAAGAACACTTACTTGCAGTGCTTGCAACTTGCTGCAGCTTTTACCTGAACCACACTGCAGAGAAGCCCCAAAAAATCCATATTCCTTGGTGTATTCTTATTGTTTATCCAGATCTGTATTGTTAGAGGCTTAAAAGTAACACACAAAACATGTGCCTGCCTTCCATTTTCTTGCCTAATGACCTGTGTTTTAATCAGGAAACCAGGTTCTGCTACTTACAGAAACTGCACTGGAATTACTGAAAGACACTGGATATAAGGCAAATTTCATCCAGAGTTGTAGCTGATTTTCCCTGACACGGACCCTGAAGAGACTGGTTTATCTCCTCCAGACCCATTTTCTATACCAGTAGTGGGTTGCCTGTGATGAGGTGTATAATTCAGTAGTCTCTCTTAATGGAAATTAATAAAATGAATGTCACTTTTTTTTTTTTTTTTTTTTGAGGTTGCACTACATCTAACTGAATTAGGATTAATGTCACCATTTGTCTTTGCTTAGTTTCATCTCTCACAACTTCAGGTCACCACAAGGACCCGAGTCCTTTAGATTTTGTCTTGTTGGTATTTGTAAGCAGTGCTCTCCCTCCTCCCTACTGTCCAGACAAGCATTATACGCCTGATTTCATTGTGCCTTCAAATCACTGCTAGGCTTTTGTTGGGTATTGTTTTCAAAACGTGTCTCACAAGTGAAATACATTGTAGTACTTGTGCTGGGTATCATTTGAGATTAAAAGACACTCTAAAACTGTAAAACACTGTCAGGGTGGATGTGACTGCCTGTCACTTCTTAGTGTTTTCCTTGTATGTGTCTATTAGTATGACTGTTCTGATTTATTTATTTATTTTCCATTTTTCTGGAGTTGGGGCTGTGTTCACATCCTCTTCTTACGGTATTTTGAGTACAGTTTTTGCTGAGATTTGCTTATTGAGGATTACCACCTTATCCATTCTAATATCCTTAGTGAATGTGACAAATATCCTGCTTATCTTCTTTTCCATATTATTAATTATCATTTGAAATAGGATTGAGAGATGTAATTTCCTCCAAAGCTCTGTGACGATTCTCCCCACAGCTTGAGTGGCACCTCCATTTGCTACTTGCGATCTTTTCCATTCTGTACCTGCCAACTTCTAAACTATCCTGAATGATCTTTTTAAAACTGTAGCTAAGAAACTCAATGGAGCAAATGATTTGGTGAAGGACAAGTAGATAAAAATGCCTTTTAAATAATAACAATTTAATCCCTGCATTTAGTACAATACGCTCTTCAGAAACGTGTGCTACTCACATGGTATCTTCCTGGGCTCAAATATATTTTTTTCTAGTTTGTGTTATGACTTCACAGTGCAGTTTTGTGGTACTTAATGGATGATAATGCCCAGGACTGGGAGGATTTTCCTTTACTATTTTTTAATTCCCTTTGTGTTTTCATTTCCATGGTTTTGTTGCTTTATAGAGCACTGGTTTTATTTTCAGGTTTTGTTGAATGAATCATGTTCTCAGCTGTTTACAAAGGCAGTCGAAATACAACTACCATAAACCAGTCACGCTTCACCCCACCAATACCCTTTTCTTAACAACAGCACTGTATATTTTGTTGTAAAACATGTTGATATGAAAGCAGAATTGATTCTTTAGTTTTGTTTTTTTTCTTCTAACTTTACCTTAAGCTTGGGTTTTGTCTTATTTATGATCCTGTTTTAATACATGTTTTTCAGTTAACTGCCTGCATTCATGGGTCTGCAGCTATGCTCTACCCGATGTTCTGGCAGCATGTTTACATTCCTGTTCTGCCCCCACATCTATTGGACTACTGTTGGTAAGACTATATATATATGTGTGTGTGTGTGTGTGCATGGATGTGTGTTAGATATATGTATCTGTATCCCTTAGATTCACAACATTTCTCTATAGTAAATCTTAAATCCTCTTCTGATGCAACTGTTACTCTAAAAATATGTTGGCATATTAAGGAAACAACCAACCTAGTAAGTAAAAAAAAAAAAAAAAAAATTTCATGGCAAGATATAATTGGCTATTGGTATGTTGAGGTATTCTGAGTGTTACTATGGAAGGCCACAACTTGGATATTGTGTAATTAAAATCTGTTTTCAGCGTATCTGTGTTAAATGTTAACATTTGAATTAAGACTCCCAATGGTAGAGGATACACTGAAGAAGGTACTCTAATTTTTCTGCTATCTCAAGCTATTGGGGATGGAGGGGAAGGTACTAATTTTCCCATGGTGATCTTTTATTATCAGTGTATTTAAAACATGGTATTTACCTTATTTAGGGGAATGAATGTAAACCTTTCAAAAACCTACTCATTATCATGATGTGATAAATCTTGGCAGAGCCCATGAGCAGCTTCGTATAATGTTGTCTTGCCCTGTTTTGACTGGCAGCTTGGCCCAGTTGCCCTCTTGAGGTTTCTTCCAACCTGTTTCATGATTTCACGCTGTCCATATGGCCCAAGAAGTCTCCTTATTCACTCTGGGGTCTGCAGAGCAGCATGTCATTGGACTCTGGTTAATAGTTCAGAGGCCTGTCTACAGTGCCCCTCAAAGAGGCTCTCAGTTTTTACTTTATTTTCTAGTACAAACAGTTGAGCCTTGTCTGCCATAATATTATCTCTCGTTTGCTGTGCACCAGAATAGTGGATGAGTATGCTGAGTAACCTAAAGGATCTTTAAGGTGCTGCTGCTTTTAGTGGCTCAGCTGTTAGTTATTCCCATGCTCAGTTTGTGTGACTTGTTCTTTTTTCCCCCCCTTCCTTCCATGTACATAACAGGGAGATGAAGTTTTCCCAAAAAAAGTGGCCTTCCCTTAAGCTTCCTAAAGAAATTAAACTCTCAAGTCCTAATAGAGAGTTAGTGGAATTGTTGCCTGGATTTGCAGGCCTGGAATTAGGAAGGCCAAAGCTTGGCTGGAGTTAAACTGAAGGATGGGAAGGATGAGGTGAGGCCTCCACAGGCTTGGAAGTAAAAGGAAATCACAAGGGAAACATAAACAAGCTGCTGTGTGGTACTAAAGTGATGAAGGATGCAGAAAAGGTTGAGAGACTCAATGCCTTTGTCTTTACCGGCAAGGTCTACTTCTCTATTTCCACTTCTCCCTGTGGAGCAGCACTGTTTGTGGGAGTCCAGCACTTAATGCACTTTTGGGAGGGATTTGAAAATCCTTCTCAGGAAAACACAAATTTAACCTTACTGTGTCATCCGATCCTATATTTAAAGTGCAGCTCTTAGTGCAGAGGTTGGGGTTATTTTAAGAGTGCCAGTGTTCTGTGGGATGTTATTCTCTGAAGAATAAGGAAGCAGCCAGGATAACTGACATTTTTTTAAGTGAAGCGCTAGGAACTGAAACATGTAGATTTAAAGGAAACTTGTTCCTCTGCAGATGATTTAAATGTTAAGTATGTGTCTGTGTCGAGGATACAGGGAAGGGAATCTAAACCTGTTATCTCCTGTAGAAATGGCCCTTCAATTTACTGGCTGCACAGGAAGGGCAGATTCTCATCATTTGCACTGCCAGCAGGTGCCCTTTCTCTGCATAATGGGCTTCGCATCTGTAATTAACACATGAAGGCGGCTGCTGCCAGCTTTTTCTTCAGGTACATGCTGCTAGGAGTTTCAGGACAACGGTGTGGACCACAAGAGGCTTTTACGCTGGGTTTGAAGATTAGGTATTCATTGACTTTCTGACAAAGCCATGTTAAGAGGGGCTAAGTCCAGATCCCACAGTTGGGAGCAGAAGTGTGCAAAAAGCAAACACTTGGGCAGTGTACCCAAGGAAATAAAGACACAAGTCATTGAGCTCCACTGAATGAATTCTTTCATGGCATAACACCCGTCCATAGAACGAACGAGCCAGCTAGTGTGTGAAATATGTGATTTAAAAATGTAATTACTCGGAAGATTGTAGCTGCATGCTTACAAATACAACTGATTACCTTAGCCACATATGAACTTTAATTGGAGAGGACTCTGCACACACATTAATTGGAGAGGTAGCTACACACTCTGTAATTGTTTGAATAAGTCAATTTAGGAACAATTTGTGTGCCATAAATACATTCCTCAAAATAGACTCTGTCTATTTTGCAACCATGTGAACTTAGAGATGTCATTTTTGCCTAAGAGGACTGAGAAATCAGCTCAATGCTCCCCGCTTTAAAGTGATCTTATTGCTTATTCTTTGCCTATTAAGGGAAATCATCTGACATTATTTAAAATAAGAGTTTAATTTAATTATTGCCTGGTTATACGTTTTGCAAATGTAACACGAGTTTTAAAGAGCAGAAATGGGAACAAACTTTGAAGTAATGAGGATCCTTCAGTTCATAGGAATACAAAACATCCTGCTCACTCAGTGCCCGTTTATTGCCTGTGCTGTGTGATGCTTTTGAATCTTCTGCTCTGATGAAAGTCACAAAAGGGTAGGCTCCATAGACTGCCTTGCTTGTCATCTTTGAACGATGTTGAAACAAGTATACTCCACCTTTGATTATTTGCTTAGAATCATTTGAATTGCCATTGGAAACTTTGTGTTTAAAGGAAACTTCTGAGGTCCCAACTGGTCCACTGACAGCTTGTGGTTGTGAGATTTGAAATTCGTTCTAATTCCCAGGGAGGACAGGGGACACACAACAACTACTGGAACTTTTGAGAGATGCACAGAGATCTCTTTGCAGAGTGCAAATGGTAAAGCAACTAACTGTCCTCCTCAAAGGTCCTTTTAGCCAACTTTACGTTAGAGAAACTTGAGGCTCGGTGGGGAGAGTTCTGTTTAGCTGTTGAGGGCACTGAGCTTTCCTGAGTGAGGCAGGGAGAGGAGTGTGATTGGAGATTGTCACAGGTGAATGACAGCTCTGCAACAAACATGCTCAGTGTCAATCTGCGTTGCTGACATTGTTGAAGCATTTTTTCTGTAGCATTTTGCCCTTTATTGGCATTTCACACTGAGTACTTCTAAGCCACAGTGGTTTCTCATTTTTCAGTTTGCTCTTTGCTAATTTTTTTAACTTACAATGTGGAAGGGATGTAATTTTCTTCCCACTTCCCTCTTGAAAGGATTTTTAAACTTAATATTTATGCATTATGTGCTCCTCATTCATGCACCTAACCACACAATTGAAAGTGCAAAAGCCTGTATCTTCAAAATGTTTGTTCACAATACGCTTTCTCTGGGTTGCTAATAGTGGTGTAGTACCATGAGCATGTATCTGGAATTACTTCAGCCATCTGATCCTTAATATTTAGATTAACTATGAGGGGGAGAGTGGTGGAGTCTTACGAGGGAGAGTGTTGGAGAGGGGAAGCAAGGGGAAGAGTGCTATCCTTTATTTTTGTGTTTTAATTAGGTACCATTCTTTGATATATTTTCATCCCAGGGAAGATTCTGAGTGGAGGAGACTAGAAAGTGGTGGGAAACCTATCATTAGATTTCACACCTTAATGCACAGTTGCTTACTTCTTTGAATAGAGAATAACAGAAGAAACATGAAGCACTGCTGGTTGGAGGCTTGGGGGATTTAGATTTTTTTTTTTTAAAGTTGTTTTTTTTTTTTTTTTTTTAAGAACAGTAGGTGCCAGCAGGTGCCAAAAGCACTGGTTAATGAGACACCGCCACCAGGCATCAGTAGCCAAGCACATACAACTCCCTAAATTTAGCCAAAGCTGGTCCATCTATTTTGCTGTTTGGAATTTAAACATTTCTTGATGTGAAAGAAACAATCTATTAATTTTCCTCACTACTTCTTCAGGTTTGTTATTCATGTGGCATAAAAACACTCCCACTGTGTCTGTTTTCTTTCTGTTTACTCTCAATGTCTGTGTTTAAAATTACCCTGTAAGAAAAGTCTGTCTTTGCTGACCTGTAACACAGCTTAGTATGTTCTCCTAGTCCTAGAGCATTGTCACTCGGGTTACTCTGTGGGCTTTTAACAGAAGCAACAGTATATCTTTTAGAGTGATTAAACCAGTCTTTTATATTAGATAGACTGCTTAGCAGCCAACATTAATATATTCTGAGAGCCACCTTTTTAGAGCACCGTGGCACAGCTGCTGAACAAACATTTCTATTGGTGCAGTTTTCCCTTTCTCCAGGAGTTTTTTTAACTCCCTTTCTCCTGTGTTCTAAATCTGCATATAGTTCAATATGCTCCTTTAAGTAGGTGGAGGGGGTGACTGGAGGGTGAGTACTCCTGCTGCTTGGGAAACAATGATTCCTTCCTCAGGAGCCTCTTGGTAGGCATTTCAATTTAGCCTGGTACATCTGTGTACTCACTAAAAGCTCTTGTAGTTCTGTTCTGGTTTCTTCACTGTATGTTTTCTACGTCATTCCAATTTATGCAGTCAAGTTTCTCATTTGCATCAATTACCTCAATAAATTTCAGATTCAATTCTGTTGCAATTCAATGAGTAATCTGAAGAGAAATCTGGAGACTACCTTAGTGAGTAAAGCACAAGTGGTGTGAAAAAGCAACACTAAGCCAGTATCTGTATATCAGGACATGAACTTAGTAAATGTGATCTAATCAACTGTCCTGGAACAACGAAGCAAAATGTAGCTATAAATTATGAACCTTTTGGAGATCCTTGGGTTTACATTACTTTTTCTGGTGAATTGCAGTATTTTTTTAAGAGTGTTTGGTTTTGTTTTTTTTCACTTAGGAGGAAATGTCCCTCTATTTCACCTGCTTCTCTTCCAATTAGTAGTTGCCCATCTCTTGGGAGCATAATTAAGAGGTCTCTAGTTAGCCTAAAGAAAGGAATTAAAGAAATTGTAAAAACGCAGCTGTAATAAATGGGCAATATATAGCCATTAAGTCCACAGCATCCATATTCATGCTTATGCATTGCTTCTTTAATGATTTGATATTTACCTGTATAACTCATTTGATTATAAATAATGATGATTACACTGGGAACTAGTGTAGCACAAGAGAAGTAATAACCTTTCTCTTTGTTCCAAAAGACTTCAGCAGGCATTTTATTTAAGCAGTAAATATGCACAGTAGAAATTGATACTTCTTAATTTTACTCTTAATGGATATTGGCTGCCATCAAATCACTTTGAATAATTAGTAGTTGTTGTAAGAAGCCCTGGGACTGATGAGGTGTCAAGCAGTAGGTACAGAGTGGTCTGAAGGGCAGTCTTTAATCTGTCGTGGGTCCCAGAAGGATTAAAGGTTGTGTGGAGTGTTTCTTCTGTTTACACAAGCAATGTGTCTTACTGAAGTTCACTTGAAAGCCTTGGAAATACACATCTAATCTGATAAAATATTAAAAGCTGCTTGAGCGTTTCATGTCTCAGGACCTGAATAGCAGTTAGGAGGAACTGTTCTAGTGTGCTCTGAATGGGGAAGAGGAGGCACAGAGTGTTCCCTTGTGCAGGGTGGTAGCAGAGTATTTAAATAATGACATATAATTAACACATGATAAAGAAAAAATGGTAATAAAAGCAATTTATGAAGCCTGACATGAACCTTCAACATTTACTTTTAGGTGTGTTTCCTGTTCAGTCAAATTGATGAGTGAAGTCAGAAGAATATAATCTCTCTTGTAGATCTTTATTAGAAATATTTATGCTCTTTACCAGAAGTATCTTTCATTGAGGTTATTTATGATGTTTGCTTATTTAAACTTCTGGAATTATAAGGAGCTATCATGGTGAATTATCCTTAAAATATCTTTGCTTTTGCTTTGCTGTTCTTTGTTGGTCCTGACAAACAAAGTGAATTTGGGTAAAATAGCTGTTCATGTAATTTGATTTTTACTATCTGCAGAGAAAACATATTAAGGTGCATTTGGGTGATGAACAGTAATGGCTATTTTAAAGGAATTGTTAATAACTTCACACAAATGCATCTTCAAAACCAAGTGCTCCACAGATGTATCAAAGATCTGCTTTTCTCCACACCTGTCACCTTTCACACAAACTAAAACCTGCATTTCTTTCCCTTGATATCTGCCAGGATGTTTGTAGATGCCTCCTGGTTGTCATTCTTCGGTGGTGTTTTTCAGTCAATGTTTTTTCTGGATTAAACTGAGGTTTAATGTCATGTATTCCCCATAGCTTGGGAAATTACTTGTTGGTCTTCAGATCTAATCCATTTCTAAATGGTGTATCTTTCTTCCGTTTCATGTCTGAAATGTGGTCTTTTATTTCTTACCTGTATAGCTCCAGCTGTCTTTGCCCAAGTTCTGACTTCTCTAAGATAAGCTCTGACTTACAAATGTTGAAAAACTTCTTAAAGGAATTATTTTCCTATGTTTTCATCAAAATTCTTAGTTTACATTCTACTCAGCTCATCTTCTTTTTTACATCCAACACGCTCTTACATTCTGGAGCCCTTCAAAGCATTTACCTTGTCTGTTGTCATTCTCTGCCCCAGTGCCACATCCCAGATGTCTGTGATCCTATTTCTCACTCATGTCCTAAATGTTCCTCAAAGAAATACTCAGTGTCTTCTTTTGTGCTCTGCCTCATTCTCCAGTGGAAATCTCTGCAACTGTTGTAAAACTAACACAAATATTTGCAAAACTAGCAAGTTACACTTCAACAAATGACTGCTTCAAAGCTGCTTTTTTCATATTGATCAACCAAACCTAGGCTGTTTTGTTTTTTTTTTTTATCAGTGGCTATTCTTTGTAGTCCTGTAATATCAAATTGTTCCTCCTGCTTTCTGCTCTGTCCAAGCGTATGCACTGTACAGCCCCTGAAGCACCTGACTGGAGTTCTTTAATGTTTCATAATACAAGTCTAAAGAAAAAACAGCTTTCAAAACACTGCTGCAAGTTAGGTCACTGTGGCCTCTATGCAATCCCTGTAATAGTTTATTATGTTCTATTGCCTTTACACGAAATGTCTGTCACTAGAAAACTAAAGGTGGTTCAGTGCATCCATCGTCCATGTATCTTAACCCCTATTTTTTTCTGTAATTCCTTAAAATCCTGGGTGTAAATAGTTTTAAGGCTTTAGGCATTTATTTTATTCTTTTGTTGATAAACTGGAGGGTTGGAAGATGGACATGATACAGCTAATTAACTTCTACAGGTTCAGGTTTTCCTGTGCTTGCTGACAGACTCTACTTTTGGACACGTTAATAAATGGCTGGTTTTCTGGAATACTGCACTCTTCCTGCTTCCTTTCATTACATTAGCCAAGGTTCCACTAGATGAGACATTTGCAGCCTTAAGACTTCCTGCCGAGGTTCAGACTTTGTATTTTTGAGATTGAAGCTGTCGTGTTCATGAAACTACTTAATTAGAAACACATTCATTTCAGTGCATGTTGGAGAAGCCTTGAGCAGCATAGGCAGGCACACAGGGAAGTTGAGCATTCGTGCAGCTGGCAGCTAAACCAGGGGTTTATACTTTGAATCTAAAATTACTGGATATTTTCTTGATCTTGGAATGTGGTGATTGGAAGTGATGTGGGTAAAAGAGATAACATTTGTCGCAAATAAACCATGTAAAATGACAAATGAAAATACCCCTCAACTGAGCAGCACGCTGTATGGTAAATGTCTGTCTTGGATGTGTGTTCTGGTTCTCATCTGTGGAATTCTCAAGGAAGCAGAAGCTTAAGGATTTGTACTGAGTTAGTTTCTGATTTAACAATCCCTCTGGGCTGTCTGTCATAAGGTACTTTAGGTGCTGTGCTGGGTGAAGCTTGGGCAGGGGCATTCTTGCCAGTCTGGGCAGTTCAGTAAGTTGTAAGCTAATGTGATATGCAGCGCTTCAGTGTTCTGTAAATGGACTTGTAAGGGACTTGCATTTGAAGTTCTATGTGTTTAATGTCTTCAAAAAGGAAAAAATTGTTTGTGTGTGGAATGTCTAGTACAGAGGCTGTTTCCATCTCTTGGTGAAGCACCCAGCAGAGCAGCAGTTGTAGGACTATATTAATAAACATGATAAATATTAATAAGCATATCAGTAAATAATTTTTTTTAAAGTTATTTCTTGTGAAAATGAGAAGCTGAGTGATTTTGGCTGGTCTGGTGTCTTGCAGTAGTCTTTTCAGCACTGTACTTCTCTTACTGAGCAGTAGGCACCAGTTTATAAAAGCAATATGGAAGATATTTTAATCCAAGGCAGTACAGTGACATTTCTCTCATTTTTTCATCTGAAATTGAAAATGAGCTCTTTAAGCTTCTGTATCCAAAATGAAATGAGGCTCTATTTTAAAAGTTGTGTCTGTCTGTGTGCTTTCCATTTAACAGGCAGTATATGCCATATTTGCAATTAGCAGCTTTGGCATCCTCTTTGATGTCTTCTAATAAGCAGTGCAAATATAAGCTTTCCCTGATTAGTTGAGTGGGAGTCCTGTAATAAGCTTAATATTAGAAATACTCCATGCACGAGGATGCAACAACTTCCATTCAGTGTTTTTGTGTTACATAGTCCATGGTGGTGTTTGCTAACATCATGGAGGAAAAGACAAAAAAGATCAGTCTTTCTCTTAAATGTTAGTGTGCCGTTTGAGAACAGAAGTGTCATGCTGTGCTTGAGGTTACAGATTTGGCCTAAGAGCCTCTTGGTGTATTTACATTCTGTGTTCCAAAGGGAGTATCTGTATCCATACGTGTCCCAGTCACTCTGGAGTTTATCAGAATCTTCTGAAGTATTTTTTGTATTTTTCTTTTATAAATGTAAACATTTTGGGATTTATACATAAAAATTATTTGAAATATGTCTAGGCCTACTTAAGATGGCAAACTACGTTTTTCTAAAGAATCCTTTCAGAAAATGTCTTTTCTTTTTCCATTGTAATAGCACTGTTTGTTTTTTAAAAGAAGACCTCAGTGTTATAGATATGTTTAATGGCTGTCCTTGTGTACCTGTCTTACCTTAGATACTCTGATGTAAAGAAAAATTAAAGTATTACAGTACTGAGAGGATATTGCATAGTAAGAAAAGTCTTTCAAATATGAAATAAAATTTTCTTCACTTGTTTGCTTCTGCGTATAATTTTTTAAAGCAAAATCTAATCCAATACCCTGGTATGTTCCTATAGCTGATTTATAAGTCATATATGTTAATGTAGTGTTATAAGAATGTAAAGTTAACTTTTCTTCCTCTTTGCAGTGCCCCAATGCCCTACCTCATTGGAATACATTTAAGTTTGATGGAGGTAAGTCTTTCTCACCATTTCTGAAACTATATATAGTTTCATGATTTAGAGCCAAATTCTGCAAGCAATTATATATTCATTCATATGCTTAAAAATGAAATAATCCTGTTGATTTGGGAGTGTGGAAAGAATTAAAGTTAAACATTCAGGATAATGGTAAGTCTTAAGGAGTTCTATATGATACCTTGTACTCTTTGGGTATGCTTTCTGTTTGCAGTTCAGCAGTCAGTGAGAGGCTCACGTTGTGCTTCCCTCTCTATCCTGTTGCTTCATTTAATCAGTTTGACGCTGTATTCACAAAGGCAGAGTCGATATTAAACCAAAATGTTGACAGTTACAGTTCTCTTTTAGGCTTTTGCAGACAGATTGTAATTTTTTTAATGTTCAAAAGATCTGAAAAGAAGGAACTTGCTGTTAATGTTAACACAAAGCTGGCAGAAAACCAGCCCTCACAGAAAGCTTCACATATAAACAATTCAGAGTAATTCATGTGACTTTTTAAAAACTCTAAAAGTGGAAATGGCACATTTGCTTTTGCTTCCAGTACTGGTGAAACAGTTGATGACTTTCCTCAAAAGTATCTGGAGGACAACATAAGCTATTAATTTAGCTCCCTATGAAAATCCTAGTCCTTATTAATTGTGCCCCTTTACACAGGAAGTCTGAACAACGTGCATGTGCTTGGTGTGCGACGTGGTATTCCTGCCCAGAGAGCAGTGCCTCTCTGTGGGCTCTTAAATTAACAGCAGTGTTGAACTGGTCTGAGTTGCAAATGCCCTTCAAAGTTAATTGACTTGTGTCCCTGCTTCAGATAGTTCTGTTTGGCGATTTAGGCTCAGTGTTGAGGATATGTAACAATGTACAAAGCTGAGGTTTGCATCATACAAAATAATGCATAAGACTAGAATACTGGTTCTTTGTTGTCCATAAAAATGTGTCATTACTCTAGAAATATTAATCAAACATTTTTCTTTCACTAGGTTGTGTATGTAATAATGATCCTCTAGGTCTTTGTGTGCTAAAACTTATACCAGTATGCCATAGAACTTTGCCCTTCTTCCACTGTTCATGTGAACAGGTTTTAGAGGTCACATTTTTTCATGAGAAGCTGGATGGAATATGCAGGACCTGTTTTGTGCCCCTTTTTTTTTTTTTTTTTTTGCTCCTCACCATCCTTAGCACAGCTGACTTTTTTTTTTTTAATGTCCTTCATGTTGCTAATTGGAGTACAGAATTGCTGTACAATGTGTTGGCGAGTAAGCAATTGTTTTAGAAGTCAACATGCACACTGTCTGCAAACCATTCATTTGTGTTAGAGGGGTTTCTGATTATTACCCGTGAGTAGTCAATAAACAGGACTGAAGTAACATCTAGGAAGAAATAGCCTAGCATGTATTTTTCATATTGAGGAGGAAACATGTTGCCCCATGTCTATACCAGATAATCATTGACTTACTTATTATGGTATCTGTCTTTGAAAGAAGAGACCTGATAGAAGATGGGATAATATCTTCATACAAATACTTCTCAGCTTTCCCAAATGTTTTTGCTCACAGAGCTATGTGGTTAGCCTGGCAATATCAAAAGAAAAAATGAATAATTACACCTCAAGTTGCTTTGCATGATGTCTCACTCTTCCTATGCTACATAAAGCCGTTACCCCTTCCTTTGTCTCAGGGTTTCAGATTGCAAGGCTCTGTAGGCCTTCCAAACTCCATCTGTAAGAACTCAGAAAAAGGAGTTGTTCTTGGAGAAGCCAATTTTCATCCGTTTTAGTAACTTGTGAAAAAATCTGTTTAGTACTAAATCCAGTATGGCTTTTGGATAGCCAGAGATTCTGGAACAAAGACACACTTTGGCAAAGTACAGTTACTCCAAGTGCCTTATGAAATAAATAAATAACCCAAACTGTCTTCGCTCTGCTGTTAAGGATGAATTGAATGCTTCCAGATAGAAATGCATCTTCCAGCTAACTGCATTTTCCAATGGAAAATAAAATAAAATCCCACAGTGGGTGGTTGTGTCTGTTTGTTGGCAAGTTCTGTGTAACTCCTCTGTGCCTTGGGCAAAAGAAAGGTGAAGTGTGTCAGATGAACTGTTCAGTTACTGGTTTACTTCTCTGCCTATTTTTGATGCTGAAAGCTTAATGCTTTTTGTCTTTTTCTTCACATGTAGATATAAAATACTGTGTTTTATTTGCTAGAATAACAATTAATAGTAGCAACAGCCAATTTTTTTCTCATGATCTAGCAATTGTGTATTTTTAAAAGTACAATGTTTTTCCATATCAAAATAAGTTTATCAACTACAACTGAAACCTGTTGTTGTTATTCAGTATTCATTTTTCTTTAAATGCTAAAATTTCAGCAAATAGATCTTTAGATGTGTTTTATTAATCCACATGTTCCAGTTTCAGGATAAGAGATTAATTCTCCAGTCTTCTATTAAAGTTAAGACACGCAGACTCTTATCTGCTGTAGAGCCCCGCAGGAGTAATTGCAGTTACATACAGGCTTAGGGTTCTGCTCCGGCGGCTCCCATTGCAGAATTTGCCATTGTTGCACAAATGTTAGTGGAAGCCTAAACTTGCACAGGGAAAGCTCTGGTGTAAAGGGGAGGCTGAATTTGGAACATGGGGGGAAAAAATATTTTCTAGCTGCAGTATTGTTTCTGTGGGGTTTTGGGATGGTCCTCTGGAAGGATAGAGCAGAAATGTTAATGACTTTAAGCAAAACACCCCCTCTCTTTCACCTTGAAAGAGCTGTTCCAAACCATTTTGTATCTTAAAGTTAGTTCGCAGTTTCCTGTGTTACACGGGGCCTTTGTAGAAGGAGCAGTTATTTTAATGGAAAATGACAAATTTTTCTTCTGATTAAAATATCAAACATATCCATTGACTGTTAAATCTAATTTGCTGTGACTGAAATGTTCTCCAGTGAGATAAGATAATCTCCTGTTATAGGTCAGAGGGCTCCAACTGATTTATGAGGGAAAATCTTGGTAGAAAATATAGAGCTGTGTTTTGTGCTCTTATTTTTCAGCTTTTCTATCATCACCTAGTTAGTCATTCTTTATAAGATTTCCATTTAGCAATCCATAAAGTGACTTCAAAGAAAGCTAAAAGTTTATAAGCTGTTGGATAAGCAAGGCTGGAGCTATCACATGAATAATGGAACATGCTTACGGAACTAATTGAATTCATATTAGATGAAGATAAGTACTTAGTACTGATAAATAATGAGATAGGAAAATTAAACTATCAAATGAGCACATCTCTTTCATAATCTTGTTTTATTTTCTATCTGTGTGTTGTGTGTTGTTTTAGTGTTCAAATTATATTAAATTGACCTTTGTGTTGTAAGTGGTGTCAAACTTGGCTGGCAGCCTTTCGCATTTTGTCACAGTAAACAATTGTTTCAGCAACTGTTCCTATAGGAAAGGTTATTAGTGTGAGGGTGCTGATGGAGGAGGAATGCCCTTGACCTAGTGGACTACCTATTGGAATCCAGGCACATGTGGTTCTGATTTATCAGTGAGGACAGTTGTGTTTAGCTGTCAGATCCTGAGCTGCTGGCAGCATACTCCTCGGTGCCCGGCTTCCAGTCATTCCTGTAACAGAATGCCTGCTCTTTTATTTTTGTGACTTTTTGGGGGCACAAACCAAACTTTTAGAGCTAAAGTCAATGGTCAGAAAAGTATTTCTTACACTTTTTTGGTAATACTGCAGTCACTTAAAAACTTTTTTTTCTGTGAGCTAAAAATTTTAATGCCTGCAATATTATCCAGAACATACACGTTTGCGAAACCTCACATCATGTTTGTCAGAATGATTTTTCCTAAGCATGAAGGACAGCCATGCATATCCTAAAACCTATGTGAGCAGATCTGCAGTTCCTTTTAAAAAAAATTTATGAGTAAAGATGTCCATATTAAAGGAAAGAAAGTTCACTAAATTTCATGCTGTGTTTAATATGGTTGGACACAGCAGTCCTACCTTATGCAGAGAGATGAATGGAGAGCTGTGTTCAGTCTTCTGAACCCCACGCATGCATTCTGGAAACACTTCTTGGCACATTTACCTGGTCTTTTTCTGGTAGGCCTGAGGATGCTTTGTTTGGGATCCAGTCTGGTAGTGCGCCAGTTAGCATGCACAGAGCCTGAGCTAACAAGTTACATCAGCTTGGGCTTAGTCCTGACAGTGCCACATGGTTTCCCTTTGCTGCAAAAGACACCTGGAGACTTCACCGACCACTGGCATCTTCCAGTGGCAGTAATAATTGTTAATTACTTTTTGATTGGGATGAGGAATAAAGTTTAGCTTTTTCCATCCATTTATGCAAGGTAAATCCCTGTCCTCTCTAGCTATAAATGAAGGAGTGGCTTTTTTTTGTTTGTTTTTTTGTTTTGTTTTGTTTTGTTTTGTTTTTGTTTTTTTTAACAGGGTTTAAATGAAGGGGTTATTCGTACTCTTTTAAATCCATGTCTTAAAAAATGAAGTGCACATTAGTCACAAATGTAAGTATGGCTGTACATGATTTCAGGAGTATTCTTATAGAATTCTCTTTTATCAAATCATTGGGAAAATGAAAATAATAACTGTGTTCTCTGTGTGAGGGTGCTGGGTAAGTTCTAAGATAGATAAAGGCTGCAGTACCAAGTGACTTGCCAGTAAGCGGAGAAGGTTTTTTTTTTTCTGTTGTACACAAGTGTTAAACCAGCACTAGTGATGTTTGTCACTCAGTTAGCAACAGCTGCTTGTGATAAGGACCTTGAGAATCACCTGTACAGGATCAGGGTACCGCACGTCAAGGGTGGGAGATGGGCGGAAGAGTGGGAGATGCACAGGAGGGGGCAGCAGCCCACCTGCTGGGCCCAGATCAAAGGGCTGAGGGGTCAGGGGGCACATCCCGCTTAACCAGATTTGTCTGTTGAATAGCTATTTCAGATTGTAAATCTAAGGGTGATTTCATTAAGTCCTTCTGGCTGCTGTTGGGGCATGAAATAATAAAATTTTATATCCGTTGCCTTTCCTGCTTCTGGCAGCCAGATTGACACATTGTTGTCTGCAGTGTTGTGTTTTTCTTAAGAAAATAAATGGAAACTATTAAGTAAGTAGAGACAAGTCATTAAGCAAATGGATTTTAGACTTGTCATGAATCATAATCATTCCCAATGTAATGTACAAACTGCCTTCTAAGGATTAAAGCTTTTACCTTTCCAAAAGAATTACTGGGACATAAAAGAAAATGTGTCTGTTACATTTTTTAACATGTTGATCACTTTTGTATCTGGTCGTGAAACCTCCTGATCAACTTGGTTTACGTTTCTTCACTAGTGCAGCCATGAAATTATGTAAATGTGGTGGGGGGGGGGTGAGCACGATGGTGGTGGAGTTTGTTTTGTTTTTAAAGGAATATTCAATAAACTTTCAGAGGAACAGTTTTAACATGGCATTTTTTATGGCAGGAAATGCAAAAACTGCCAGCTGTAGACAGTGATAATAAAGCAACATTTAGTATAAAGTGATGTTAGTATTATTGATGGATATTGCTTCTAGCAAGTGATCTGAATGAGACAGAGGAGCACCCCTAAATACTTCTATTAGAATGTAGTTTCTCAGTGTCTTTGCAAACTTTCACGTAAAACATTTAGATTACTTCACATGTTTGGCTGCTTGTGAGCAGGACAGACACACTAACTGCTGCTTATTTACTGACCTGGTGTTTAAGGCCCCCTGGAGTTTGTTTGAAAAGTTAAGAGATTTTCACAGTAAAGGTGCCATTTCTGAAATTTAAAGTGCTCTTTTCACCAGGAGATAAGTTCTTTCTGATTAAGTCGGTAATTCTTACTAAGCCATGTTTATAGAGGCCATAAACAATGGGTTCAGTGTGCTTGTTAAACCAGCTTTCCATACCTCTCCACTCTTTTAAAAAGAGACATTTAAAATAAAATGCAGGTGTGGATGTTAGTTTGAGTTGATGTGTTTTAGATGATTAATTATGGCTACAAGTAATTCAGTAAGGATGGTTAAGAAAGGTTGGCAGTAGTGATGTGTGATGAACATTTTCACTGAATCATTTCTTTTGACTCAGCAAGTCCCCAGTCTGTAGTAAAATTAGATAAGGAAACTGTAATGTTTGTATTTCCTCCTGTTCTTTGCTGCTGTTTTTTTCCCACAAAATAGGAATGTGCTAAATTTAGCCCATTTTATTTAACAGGTATCACTTTATTTGTAAGTTTTTGTTTAAATACTCAGGAAGCTGTGAAATATGGAATGTGACTGTGCATGACTTAGTGGCTGTCCCTTCGTGTTTTGAGAGAATTACACCACCACACAAACTGCCTGTGAAAATGATCTACATGTAGTTGTGATTCATAGAGTCTAAAGGGATTGCATGTGAGAGATTCAGCTGGATGCTGGGAATTTTTATTAAAATTCCACCAAGAGAGTAAATACTTCTATTTCCAGGTCAGCTGGGCTGATAGGTGCTACATTTAGTGAAAGAACTATGTGATTATTTCACAGAAGCCCTTATATAACTATCTGATAATAGCTTAATCAGAGATAAAAGATGATAAAAACAGAGAAGGATTAAGATGACCTGGTCAGTCTGCCTTTCGCTAGGATGATCACTGAAAAATTGTATTTTTTTCAAATGCCTTACACAACAGATGCTATAAATCAAGTTAGTCACCAGTATTTTGTGAAATTTGAGGGTTCCTCTCTGCAGGGAAATCTACTCTCTTTGTGCAAATATCGAGAAGTTTTACAATAAGGTTGTGTTCTTCATGGCATGAAGGTGTAGCACGACAGAATTTAATATTAGCATTCAGATACAATGATTTCTGGGCCATAAGTGGAGGTGCAGTTAGATTGATCAGCATTTATAGCCCTTGCACCATGAACAGCATCCTTTTGTGCTATACCTTTTGGCAGATACCCATGTGTCTGCCTGTAGCCTGTTCCTTGCTACAGAAAGCCTCAACGTTTTGTTTGCTGGAGGGAATCTGCAGATTCCTCGCTAAAGCTAAAAAAGCACCCATTAACAAGTTCAAGCACACATTTGTTGCTTCTTCAGCAAGAATCAAGGGAAGGAGGTTTTAATTCCTTCTGTCTTGTCCTACTAGCACTCGATTTTGACAAGCTTCTGGCTTTGGTTAAGTACATTGCAAGACCTTTTTGTTGGAGCTTTTTGGACTCCTCTGAGTATAAGTGAGATTTTTAATTTTCTGAAACAGGAAGGAGCAAATCAGTTTGTCTGGTGCTTCCGGACTCCTAGAAGGAGCAAGACTCCTGGATTGCTTTAGAGTTTATCAGATGCAGCCAACAGAGTGACCTTTGGTTCCTGAAATGTAGAGGAAAGTACCTGGTCTGTCATGCACTACTTGTGTTTTTTATATGGAAAGCATTAAATGTAATATTCTTCCATTTAAGTTAAAGACATTTCTCATGGAAGACCTAAACTTAAATGTCTACAAAGTGTTTTTTATAGTCGTTGCCCCTTTTTTTTCTCCTCTGTAAGTACACAGCAGTTTTCTTTATAGACAGGGGACTGAGCCTTAAAAACTGAAGGTAATTATTTAGATGCCTAAGGCTCAACTTTGCCATTGTTTTAGAGCTTTAGTTCCTTTCTTTTAAAGGAAGCAATTCCCCTCACCCTGCAAAACCTTAATTAAAAATTGAGTATGTTTTTGTTAGTCTTCCTCTTCAATAACTTGCACTTGGTCTTACATATATGTTTGTAGGTATTTATACATTTGTTTACAGTGGCACTGGGAAATTTCCTGGATTGCTGTTTTCTATAGTTCCACTTTTTCTGGTTTTTTATTTTCAAAGCTTTATTTAAAGAGGACTTAAATATGTATGATTGGTCAATAAAAAACAACCAAACCAAGCAATTCAATTATCTTGTTAGTGGAAAAAGTGTTAAATATTTAAATGCTGCTCTGTTTCGTATCAGTGATGCATTTGTTGCTATTTAAGCAGGGAAATAAAGTCTGACAGTGTTTAAATGTGCTTAAATCACCTTAGATACCTTTAGACACTGAAAGTCAAAGGTATAAATGATTGTTATTTTGAGAAACAGGTTATGCTTTTGTGTCTCCATGTACTGTTACAGATGATGTTAACTCTCAAACTGCAGATATTTCTCTGAATTCATGGGACTAGGATAAAATGTTTAGGCTCACCTAAACGTATCTTGAGAGACCAGGATATGGTGGAGTTATTTTTCTCTTTGCCTTTTTTTTAAAAAAAAAATAATTTTTTATTCATTAACTTCTGGTAGTGTCTGGCTTACTTAAATACAGTTGTGAGCTTGTTAGAACTCCAAAATTAAACCTCAGATTTGGAATCCAGTTCCCATCCCTGACTTATTGCAACTCTTTAACTCTTTATTTAAATTAATTCCTAAATATGAAAGTATATACTTGAAATCTTGACTCATCTAGAAACTTCTAAATGTGCAAACAGGATACCAGAATTAAGACAAAGCTTAGTTGAGGTGCTTGAAATAAATCTTCACTGGAATAATTGCAAGCAGTAACTCTCTGGTTTCAAAAGTTTCAGAATATACAATGTAAAGAACCTTCCTCTGCAAACTGAAGGTTAAGTTGTAAGCATTCTAAAATGTGAATAAGTAAAACAAATGACAGACAGGATGCTTGGCTGGTTTTAAAATGCTTCAAATTTTGTCATGCCATGATTTTATGCCATACTTACATACTTATGTTTCCCTTTCTGTGAATTTGCTCATGTTTAGAAAGTAAGAAACATGGCCCTGGAGGACGTAGTGATTCTCAATGTAGACACCAACACACTGGAAACCCCTTTCGATGACCTTCAGAGCCTTCCTAACGATGTGGTACGTATCAGATGATTCATCCAACTATTCCTTTACTTAAAAGTGTAAATCCTTTTGACCTGTTCAGTTTGTAACTTAGATCTCTCATTGTGTTACTCTGGTTATTGTAAGTAAACTGCCGTACTCCTTTCTTGGTTTGAAGTGTTAAGGAATGAGATTGCAGACATAGTTTTTAGCTCTCTAAGGAAAATTAGCTAATCCTCACAAGAGTTAAAATGGTGCAGCAACCGAGTTACACTTCTGGAATGGCATGAGCAAGTTTCAGGTGATCTGAAGAGTTTGTCTTTTATGGGTAAAAAAGACAAATTCGGAACATGCAGGTCATGGCATAGCTGAACAGGAAAAAAAATTCAAACTTCTTTTATCATAGAGTGAAGAAGTAGTACTACTTTGAACCATCTTTATCCATTCCAAAAAATAGTGCAGCTTTAGATAACTTTTGTTTCCAAATTGAATTTTGTGGGTTTTTTTTCTTGTGACTTTCTTCAGGTGAACTGTAACAAAGCTGTGCATTTTATATCCTGAGTTAGGATATCAAATGGTTACTTCATCTTCACTTCTAGCACTGCTCAGTGCATATAATTCAGACCTTTCTTTCTCATTCAAACTATTTATTGTCAACTTATTTACTTTTTAATGACTTGAAAGAAATGTTGTATAAATACTTGATCTTTTCCCCTTAATGGGACAAAAATGCATCCAGCTTGCTACTTGCTGCTCTGATCATCTTCACTAAAGAAGCTGAGAGGGAAAAGCAGTAAAGTGAGTAAGAATTTAAGAAGCTATTTTTAAGTCAGAGGGTGACTGTTTAGGAGAAAACGGCAGGAGAAAATCTGGATTTCTTTTACTAGTTCAAAATATTGTGCTAGCAGTTAGATCTATACCTTTTTAACTGTAGTTGAGAAATAAAATTGATATGCCTGGAGCTCAATATAAGCTGGTCTGTTTGAGGAAAAACTCAAGTAATGGTGAATACCCAGTGCCTCCTACTGTGACATCCCATCATTTTGCTATGATCTGTGGTGTGATCCATTCTTCGAAAACAGTGAGCTGGGGATGAAAGGTCCATCTTGATTGTGAACATTTTTGCTTTAGCAAAGCATTTAGTCTATAAAAGTTACTTCCATGAATTTTTCTGGCTTTATATAGTTTTTCATTTTGATTTCACTCCCAGCATCCAAATCTGCCAGCTGGGCATCGCTCGTGCCATTATCCCCAACCCGGGGAATGACAGACTTGTAAATTTAATGGAATTATGTAAGAAATGTCTGGATATGGCAAGTGCAGGGCCTCAAACATGGATATGATTTGTCAACAATCAAGTATTATATTAGATTTTATGGGACTTCATTAAAGGAGCTGTTGTAGGCGCACTGTAGAACATCAGAAGAGACTTCACCAATAAACACAGAACTTCAAGCTTTGGAATGTAATAAATTTTAAGAGACTTCCTTCCTTTCATTATTTACTTTTACTTCACTTCTCTAACAGTAGAGAGTTGTATTTTATTAGTTCAGATTTCTTGATTTGGTTTTCCACAGGTCTATTTAAAAGCTACATGTTATCTTGGAGGATGTTTGGAGCATAGCAGAGGAAGTGCTGCCAGCAAATTCAATTAACTGGCATGGCTCACAAATAGCATACATGGGGGATTTTTTTTTTTCCACAACTGCTATATAAATACAGCTGGGATTAATATTTATCGCAACAAAGCCGTAACTTGAATCGTATTGCTTTGTGTAATTAATGTTTGGTATCAGTGTTTATGTCTTATTTAGCATTGTTTCATTATTTTAGTTACCTAGATAATGAAGCATTCTCCTCTAGGTCTTTTCCTTTCCTTCACACTGCTTAATATTTGGCTTTGACCACTAGAGAGCAGCTGCTCTTCTTTGCAAGAATTGAATTTCTGTCAGTTCTTTCATGCATCATGTGTTTGGAACTGTAAGTGGATCAAGTTGTTCATCTCAGCAGGGAGACTCTAAAGCCAATCCATTATACTTACTTTTTTTTTTTTTTTCCCCCCCACCTTTTGCTTCCCTGGGAGGATGGGGAGATTCTGGGAGTGTGTCTCCCCACTGATCTCAGTCTAAATATATGCATTTATGATCTGAGAAACTGAAAATGTCTTCAACAGTTTCACGATCATAAATGGCTGTTATGTCAAACTATTCTGCCAGGTTTGCTACTTCAGAGTGAACAGAGCAATTCATGCACTGCTGAATAGACACAAAACTTTGCTAAATTAAAGCTATGTTCAACAGTGAGGAAGAACATCTTCAGTGTGATTCATTCACCATCAGGTAATTAATTCGGTGGAAATTTTTTGAAGCTGTTTTCCCCCTCTCCTTGAACATATTTTTAATCAACTAAATGGGGTCCTATGATTATTTTAGAGCTCCAGGTTGTGAGTTGTGCTTGAGTTTCATGGTAGTGATATTGCTATTGAAACTGTTGATTCTTTGGAATCTAGAATGAACTATTCTTGAATTTTTGACTCCCAGGATCCAAATGAACATAGACCACAACTAAATGTCTTTCCAGTTAACACTTGTTAATGCTTAGGTAGCATTAAGACAGCTCCAACAGAATCAGTGTAAGCTGTTTCTTTGCTGCAGTTTGCCTTAGCAGTACCTGCTTCAATCAGACTTCCTGAACTGGTCAGGTCAGATCCCAGAAAATCAAGGTGTGTGCTACTGCATTTTTGATTAATAATTTGAAATGCGAAAAACCGTCCCTCCTTCACCTTCTGCTTCCGATATGTTGCTGAAAATCTGGCAGCATGGAACACCCTGGGAAGTAACTTTCCTTTTTAAAATAGTCAATATTAAAAAAAGAGATTTATTAAGGACTGTGATTACAATAAGTGCATCTGCTGCTGACAAGTCTCCTACACCACCGTCTGTGTTGCAAGGAATAGCAAAGAGGGGGTAGTAATTTTTTTTTCATGCAACCCTTATGGATTTTTCATGTATTTCCAAATAAGTGTCATCTTCTAGTCTTAGTTGTAGTCAGAGCTTCATATTACAAGGAATAAAGCATAAGCTCACTCTGTCAACTTGTAGTTTTTATTAAATGAAGCCCTGATGCAATGCAGTGTACTGCGCCAAGGAGATCTTGCATATCTGATGGCTGTGAGAGTATTGTAAATTTGTACTAGCCTATGAATATCTCAGGCTGTCAGTAATTTTGTTGTGTATGCTACTGCTGTCCATTCATTAACAAGTTACCACGAGTAGGAAGTCTGTGTTACTGTTTTTCACTTAGTGGGAAAATTTACTGCTTTCAGGACAGCAAGAAGTACTAAACTACAACTCTGTAGCAGAACCATTTTCTTAAAGGTGATTCCGTTTTTTATTTCTTACACTGTGTTTGCAGTAGAATGTTTCTTGCTTCATTCATGTTGACAACTGAAAAGCCTTGGACCTAATTAAAAGAATTTCCACTAGCACCTTTACTGAACCATTTCATTATGCTGCATTGCACAGATTGCATTTTGAAACATGGTGATAGTTTAAATCTGACCTTTAAACCTGAACTGCCAGAAGTATAAAAATCTTCTTTAAAAACACTCTCAGGGTAGACTGCATGTATATGTGTCTGTTTGGCTAGAAATAATCTTTGTATTGAGTGGCCACATTGTTTTGGTTTTTTACTTTTTTTTTTTTTTTTTAAAGTATTACTGCCTCTTTAGGCAGGAAACAATCGTAATTCTACTTTATCTTATGTACTAATTTATTCCACAGTAAACATGAATTATTTTTTTTCTCACTTATTAGTTTATTTGAATACTTTGTTGTTAACATTTCCTTTAAAAAACTGACACTCCTATTGGTATATTGCCGATTGAAAGAATAAAAATGTACATGTGTGCAACAGACATCCTACAGTGATTTAGGCTTAGAAGAGTAAGTAAATTATTTGAAAGCTTAAAGAATTAGCAAAATACCTATCAGTGTTCTGCTTCTATACAAATAGGGTAGCTGAAGCCCAGAAAATCTGTCACGAGCCTTCTGAACTTTTAGTTTGCTGTAATAAAAAGCATAAAACCTTTTCATTCTGTTTACATGGCAAGTTCTTCACGTGAAATGTTTAAAGCAAACCACTTATGAAAATGTTAGAGATGGATTGGGAAGTTACTCAGAGCTGTGGACATTTATTGCACTTTCAAGAACTACCTTTAAATGGTTTATATAATTTAATACAGGAAATAAATACACAAGTCATCCCTACAACATCAAACCCCTTCAAATATGGTGAAGTGTGCTCTCTGGGCTTGGAAATCTGATAAAGCTTTTACATTTTGAAAATAACAAAGCTCCTTGAAAGACATTATGTCAGTGAATACAAGCAAGCTATTTTATGGACATGATAGGCTAAATCTGTTATCATGTATTATGTTAATCGGTGCTTATGGGCTCATTAGTGCATGGATCATTGACATAAGACACAGCATTCAGATTTAGAGACAATGCTGGACGCTCCACAATGCTGGACAAGTAAAAAAGTTTCTGTTTTACTTAAAAATTGTAATGAAATTCCCTCTGAAATAGAATCTGGAGAAAATATACATCAGTTTTGGTGAACACAAGTGGAAATATAAGTTTCAAAGGACAAAAAAGTAGTGCACAGAAGGGATTATATATTTAACACCGGAAGAGCAAGATGAGGAGTCATTTTCCTGCTGAAGAAAGAAATGAAGGATGTGCTTATGGGAGGGATAAACCTGAAGCACTCAAGAGCACTTGTTTAGTGAAATCAGCTTGCCATTTGCTGCTGAAGCAGGCTCATAGCAAAACTCTGAGGCAGAATTTTGGAGGTATGGATGAGGCCAGAATAAGCTTTTCTTATGAGCCAGAGGATGAGGGGAAGGTCTTGAAAGTTCATTTGAAGCTATCAGTTTATATTTTATGAAGTGTTATACTCTCAGAAAACAGTTGTGTTCACTATAACGAAATCTGTAAATGCTGTTCTTACAACGCTTCTTGCACAGTGTGAACTATGAAGAGCTACTCTGGTGGACCTTTTCAGAGTAGCATTTGAAAAAGGAAGACTTGTTAGTTATTGATTGAATTATTTCTGTTGAATTCATAATATGAATCTTTATGGAGTCATTCATGTCCTTCTGCAAATCAAGGTGACTGGGAATTTCCTGGCTGCCTGCTTTCCTTCCGAAATCGTGGCTCTTTCCTGTCTTCTGCATACAGCATCTCATCAAACCTGAGTTTTGCACGTGACATGACTGCAGCCTCTAAAAGGGCTGCTTAAATTTCTTTCAAGATTCAGTGCCCAGGTTGTTGTTTTCTGTATTGCTGTGTGTTGTTTCGAACTGTCTCAAGAACTCAGCTCATCCTGATTTTGTCTGCTACACAAAAAAATTGCTACTGACATAACTATTTGTTAATGATTTAACGTAACCTATAACTGTTGCAGCACAGGCACAGCAAGTGTAATGTTAATCTTTGAAAGGTTTTTTTATCTCCTTTCCCTGCTTGTGTTTGGGAAAGAGAAATGCTGTCACTAACAATAATATATAGATACACAACCTTACTTCAGTAGTTACTGAGCTCCGAGCACTAGAAAAGAGACGTCAAACCAAGTCACAACCTTCCTGCATGTATGAGAAATTCTCAAGCACAGCCAACAGTAATGGATAATGCTCTAAAACTTTAGCTGTTGCTGTACACGGAAAACAAAGATTATTCAGATAACGTGGGCTGTGGTAGCTTCAGCTCTGCCCGCATAGGAATGTGTTCAGTTGATGTTTGCTGATGGCTGTATGTGAGGCGTCAGGGCTCTGTCTGCCCCAAGTGAATCCTGAGGTAATCCAAAACCCGGTAGGGGAGGGGAGAGGGCAGTGAGGGTTAAGGGTAGAACCGTCCTGTGCACGAGAGGTTTAGATCTCCAGAGGAACGGGAGGGAAAACAACTTCCGTAGATAGAACATCCTTAATAACTTGAGACTTTGTCGAAGTGCAGGCTTTGTGTTCTGGGTGCATTGGGTGGCCGTGCTGTTGGCAGAGAGGTGGCAGGGCCTCTGCAGGGCCAGGCCTGGCCCGGGCGGTTGGAGTGGGACGCGGCCAGCATCAGCCGGTTCCAGACAGCTCTGTGGCAGGCGCTCGCAAAGCAGCTCTGCTGCTCAGAGAGGGTGTGAGAGACGGGGCAAAGTGCCACAGCCAGAGCGAGGAGGGGGTAAGGGGTGAGGAGGAAGGGGGTAAGGTGTGAGGACGAAGGAGCATCAGAGAGCAACTTCTGGGACTGGCTGCGGCAACCTCACTGAGGTGGAAAGGTTGGGAGTGGAGAAAAGTATGTGAGGGAAGGCGTTCTAGTTTCTTTGTTTTTCTATTTTAATTGGCAATGAATTAAATGCATTTTCCTAAGTGGAGTCTGATTTGCCCATGATGCTAATTGGTAAGTGATGTCCCTGTCTCTTGTCTCGGCCCACGAGCTTTTTCTTCATGTTTTCTGCCCGAGCCCTGCTGAGGAGGGGGAGAGAGAGAGTGGCTGGGTGGGTGTCTGGGAGCTGGCCAAAGGAACCCACCACATGCAGAAATAAAACTCTGAGTTCGTTATTTTCCATTAAGTCACTGAACTACAAGGCAATATAGCCTTAAAAGAAAAAAAAAAAAACCAACTTGTGTTTGTGGCAAACTAAATTTTTCAGACCTGCAGAATTTGTTCTTAGCTGTGGTGGTGATGGATGGCCTGGTTATGCAGAACAGTTTCTCTATTAGACATGTGAATTAATTTAGCTGAAATACTTTATGGATTCTGATCAAGAATGACACAGAACTTCATGGACTACCTTCAAGAGAGTACTCAACAGCATGTTCACAACGGATTTTAAGTAGGAGGGCAGGTTGAAATGAAGCATTTATTTTCTTGTTAGTTTCTGACTAGAATCCAATCATATCTTCGAGAAGCAAAACAGCTTGAAAAGTGCTTTTAGAACTGAAAAATTCCACTTTGAATTCACAATGTCACTTTTTGTCATAACTGCTGCTGTGGTTAGCACATTTTTCATTTAGCTGTGCCCCAACGTGTTAAGCTTTGTTTGTGATACTAGAGTGATCTAGACCTGTTGTGTGATTTCAGGTTTCTGCACTAAAGAATAGACTGAAGAAAGTCTCTACAACCACTGGAGATGGTGTGGCAAGAGCATTTCTAAAAGCACAAGCATCTTTTTTTGGGAGCTACCGAAATGCCCTAAAAATTGAACCTGTAAGTAAGAAAGAAATTAATAAGCATAAGATGTAAATATTCAGCTGTGGTGGGGAAAAGCAACTGACAGGAATTCAGAGTGTCGTATAATCTGCTTTTACTAAACTCGGCATTGGGGCTCTTTGACTGACTAGTACTAAAACCTGTTCCAGACTCTGAAAAAGAAAGAGGTCCAGTGCAATGCAACAAGTGCAAGCATGATCAGGCACACAGGGAGAAAGGTATGGGTGTTGCTTGATTTTGAAGACACCTGAGTTAGAAGAGAGACAATAAAAATGTAGAAATTCTGATCACAGGAGGCTAGTGCATAATTGACCATTTTCTCTCACTGCAAAACCTGGATATTCATGGTATTCATTTTAAAGTTAGTAGAAAGTACACTTTTTACACAATATATGCCTGTGCAGATTTATGGAGTCATAGAGTTTAAGAATATAGTTAGTTAGAAATTGTCCTTTTACAGAAAAAAAGGAAGACTATCTGGAGTTGTATCTATTGACAGTAATGGGGAAATTCAATATCTTCCTTGTGATCTGGAGTGATCTATGATTAAGTGCCATCTGAGTGGGGGAAGGAGTGAACTGTACTTGATCTTGGGTTTTATTGCTTCTACTGAGGCATCTGTTCCTGGCTTACTGCAAGTAGCTGCATGGACTTCAGTACAAATCAGTCCAGCCAAATTAACATATTTCCACATGTTTTGTGACACTCTGGTTCTGTTACCGTGTACTTAGGGGGTTCCCTTTAAAGTGTGTACATTTTGAAGATAGACAGAGACAAGTTAAATGGTATGAGGAACATTCAGATGTAATTCATGAGATACACCCCAGAAATATGAGGGATGAAAAGTGCTAACTGCAGAGTGAGCCACATATTATTTGCAAAATATTCTTTGTTCCTTGTTTCTGAAACAGTGAAGACTAAGACACAAGCAAGTCAAATGCAGTGATAAATCTCAGTGTGGTGTTCATGGGCTCATTTGAACTTTTGTTTAGACTTATTGCTGCTTAGAAAGAGCTGATCTCTGATCTGCAAGCCTTGGAGGCAGAACAGAAAAGTAGTGGTAGCAATGGAGAGCTAGAGTTCCACTGGGAGGTGTAGGGATGAGTTCTGAGGGTAAGTGGGGAGGCTAAATGACTGGAGTGAGAATGAAGGCCTGCTAGTTGAGAAAAGGTGCTGTACTTTGTGTACTCCTACTTGTGAAGACTGATGAAGACATCTGACATGCAGACAAGTAATAAATCTAATTGTAATCATTATGTTAAAAGAAAAGAGCAGAAGCTGGACTACAGGCATAGTATTTCTTGAGGCTGAGGATGTTTCAGCAACTAAAGTCTTTTCAGAACTATAGTTTGTCTTACTCATTATTTTTAAACCCAAAAGGAAAAAATATCTCAGTCTGAATTTTAAACAATCTAGCTATCACTATCAAATAAGCATCATTCTAACAATCCATATTTGGGTTCATAAGTGACTTTTGAAGTCAGCATGAGTCCTTCCACATCTTACTGGAGGAATCTGTGTGTTGTGTGTATAAAAAATAAATTGCATTGACTTGGGTATATCTGGGTGTCAGTGTCAGGCTTGTAAAGCATCTAAGGTGGAATAATGGAAGGTATTTAAAATATTGTTGATATAAATACCCCAGATGAAACCAGTAAGGCACCCTGACTGTAAACCTCCTTTATCCATGTCAGGGAGACACTGGCTTCCCTTCATCTGTGCAGGCTTCCTTGTTCTCTGATGCTCCTCCCAGTAGTTGCCAGGCAACTCTGGGAATATTGGTGTATGCTTTGCCTGGATGTGTGTGTGAGATTAACTAGTTAAGGGATTTACGATGAAAAATAAAAATTTAAATTGCCTTTCTGGAAATACCATCTGGTATTTTGAAGGCTGAATGTTGAATATTTGAAATCAGTTGACAATGGCACACCCTTAGAGAGTGCAGCATTGAGGGACAGCTAACTTGAGGAAGTAGTAGAAATTGTTCGGATTGTTTGTCATTCCATGAAATGCAACTCGTAAACATAATTGCATATGGATTTTGTAAAATCCAATTTTAATAAGTAGGAAGTGGAAAATTCAGGGCTTTCTAATTATATTTTTCAGTATTAAATGAATTCAAAGAAGCAGCAACTTTTTCTCCTTTAAGAGTTTTTGTCTCATCAGACAATTTCAATTTTGCAGACCGTCTCATCTGGTGTAAGTTAACTTCTCAAGATAAGTGGTGTGAAGCTATTTTTCATTATTCTGTGTAGGCCCAGAATATGTCACAGAACAGACTTTAACTTCACACTATACTTAAGCATAGTAAGTGCTCTTTTTCTGTTCAGAAGCTTTTACTTTCAAAGATAGGAAGTTGTGTAATGTATGTACAAGCTAGTACACCAACAATACTGTTACCTTAAACTTTCATAGAACTTTTGCATGTGAAAATATATCCAGATAAAACAGTCTGCAAGTGTAATCAGAAGGGTTATGTAACAAAGTAAGTGATCCAGTCACATTTCCTTCTCATGTGTGTGTGTGTTTTCTGTAGCTGTGTTAAGCCAGATTTGAAGTATAGAGGAATATGTTACATGTGATGTGCTTGGTCTCCACAGAGCTCTGTGGCTGTTCAGTACAGTAAAGCATATGAGAAGCAGTGTGCTACTTGGCTGTACCTTTAGGAACATCAGTTGGGTTTCTAAGGGACACAGCATGAAGAGTTTGCTCACTTGAATGATTTTTGTTTTTTATTCCCTTTTTTTTTCCTTTTGCAGAGGGATTTTTTTTCCCATCTTCTAAATACTCACAAACGTGTGCCATCTTGAACTGAAATAGCTGTGTAATTACTATGTGTGTAAAGGAGGCTTCTAGTACTTGATAGTTGTATGAATATTGGTAACTGGGAAGATGAGGCTCTGATTTCCTGCATCACAGATGTTGGCTCTGCACTTTCTTCTGCTGACACCTAGTGGGTACAGACAACATGTGAGGGCTTACTAGCACAGCCAGTCTAAGAAACAAACACCTGTGAATAATGGTGAGCTCACAGTGCAGCCTGACCAGAAACAGTGGCCTGTAGGGTATGGTCCAATACAATATATGTGGTTCAGGTTCGGGATTGTAGTACAGCTAGCTGAGGTATAGTGGTTTAACAGCAAGCTCCAAGATTGACAGAATCTTCTCAACTGACAGGCTTTATATGTCTGGATAGGTGGTCACTCCAGTGAGTGTTGCAAAAGGAATTGTGTGGGATTAATGCCATGTTTTCTAGCTAGACAGATTGGGAAAGCTTGTTTATTGTACTTTGCTTTAAAACCTGTATGTTCTGAACAGATATTTCTATTTCCACATCTTGGTTCCTTTTGTCTGTATTTCATTCCTATAAATCCATCACTGGGGGCATTTAAAAGATGTGTGGATGTGGGACTTACAGCCATGGTTTAGTGGTGACCTGACAATGCTGGACTCGATGATCTTGAAGGTCTTTTCCAACCATAACAGTTCTATGAAATACACTGTAAGGTGAAAATGTCTGTGCTTTTCTTTTGCAGTCCTGCTACTTTTTGCGTGGGTGATTAAGAAGGGGTAATTTTACCATGGCCCAAATACAGCTACATTGCTTGTAGCAAAACCTAGATTACTTTATTATTTTGGTTCATACTCTCTTCCTGAGGTCTGTCCAGGAAAGCCTGGCATTGCTTTGCTCTCATGGGGAAGCCCTTATCTCTGTGAATTAACTGAAATGAAGTAACCACAGTGCTGAGATCTCTGTCCAGTGCTAAGGGATGTCACTGGTTGCCACATTTTGCATGTTTTTTAAACAAAGTAAGTCAAAATGGGAAGGGAAGAGAGCAAAGGGAGCAGAGCTGCGATAGTGTTGAAAGTGTAATTAAATTGTTTGTAAAGACATTTTTAAATCAATATGACTTTATTTTTAGCATGTAATTATTGATTAATACTTTGAGGGATTTTTTAAATGTGGTTTTTTTTTCTTTAATTGAAGATTTCCTTTCAGTCCTGGAAAGACACAGCCAGTAACTTTCAATTTTTGTGAATAGCATTGTTCTGGATTGTGATGTTTCCAACAAGAATAAACTGTCTACTTCTGCTTCAAGCTGAGATATGTTGTTGGAGTTTAAACCATCCAATGGTTTTCAGTTAGATTTAAAACATCAAATAGCAATTGGGAGCTTGCTGAAGTTTTAAGGTGCTAATAATGAAACATAACCATCTAAGTATCTACTGAACCTGCAGTGGCTGTTACAGTGGTTGATGGGTTTATTGAACTGTTATACCATTATCAAACTGACACAAGTTATGTCTTCTAGATTGAACAGGGATCATAAATAGTTATCAGTACTAGCTTTAATGTCTTGGAAATTGTTGATAGTTGATGATTCATTAAAGAGATTGATTTATTAATGTCTTTTATGTCTTCATGGTTAGTTATCCAGTCTTACCAAGGTTTATTAGCCCGGGCAGTCATTAGTTGTGTAACTGGATAAATTGTGATTAACTTTAATTGTTCTGAATTGATTTGGTTTAAATTTAACCTAAATACTCTTTAGATGCAGCCTTTTAAGAGTAAACAGAAAATCTTGGAGGCAGGGTCAATGTTCTTTTCTGCTTCCACACTTCCTATGTGCTTTTGCTGATGAAGTAACTTGCTAATTTTTTAAGTGGACAACAATGTGTTTAAGACATTGCAAAATGGATTTTAATCTTAATATGGAACTACTTATTGAACTCTATGTATGTACTGAGTATTCTAGCTTTCAAACTGCTTTAGCTGAACTGCAGTGTATGTATGTATTTTTTATGTATACATAGTTGCATTTGTTCTGTTGTCCTCTGAAAGCCTGATCATTTACATTTGGATTCTAAATAGAGAAGAAAACATGCTTCCATTTTTCATAACTGTAATTTTGGAACAGATTTTCCTTTAGCATGATGCAATTTGAGCAGTGGTGGGGAAAAAAAAAAACATAAATAGGAGGAGATAAAAAGTTGGATTCTGTTTTTTGACGTAACATTCAGTTCAACCTAATGGAAATAATGGAGTAAGCCTTTTCAATTTGTGGTTTTGTCATAGTTCTGGAACAGTATAGGGACATCTAGGGGAAGTGTAGGACTTTGTACTTCCATAAAAGATACATTGTTAATAAAGTGTGTCTCCTTTGTTGCATTTTCAACATTTTTTTTTTTTCCCCATTTTTCACGGGGAAAAAAACTTTCCTGCCTTCATGCAGAAATGTAATGTCATTTCTGGAGAATTGTTTTATCCCCTTATTCTCTTTTGGCAGTTGTTGTTCTCCATTCTAATAAAGACAGCACTCATGTAATTTGTCTATGCTGCAGCGTATCCATACCTTCTGGAGACACTGGTCTTGACCATGGCACTCACCTCTGGGGTGAGCTGGCTGTTGAGTCCTTTGGTGTCCACAGGTGACACAGCCTACCTGATCCTCCTGACATCAGGTCAGTGCCAGTCTGTAAGGAGGAAGCACAAGGATGCTCTCCAGTTCTCTTTTCCAGCATCGTATTAATGTAAAGGCCTTGCAATGCAACATACTTCCAATGTGTAGTTGCCATGTATGTTATTAGCAGGTATTAGTTCTGTTTCCATCCCTGTTATGAATTCCTTCCTCACCATTTGAACTGCTGCGTTAGCAGTGTCAAATGTGAGATTGTGCTCTGCTGCTGCTGAGATACTGCACAAGTGAACTCTAGAAACATTCATGTTTCTTATTAAGTTGATTCTGAATTTTAACCTTAGAACATGGGGTCACTTTCAAATTAAACATAAAAGTTACTCAAAATTTTTTAGGAAGTAAGGTGCAACTTAGCAGTTAAAAGGTGTTTTTAAAAGGCATGAAGCTGCGTTCTGGACAGGACACAGCTTGATGAACATCCATTAAAATTTAATGTTGTAATTTCCTATATTTGTTGTAATCTCTAACTAGAGAATCTACTTTAACAGCTGTTACTGTTCTTGGTATGAAAATGCTGGGGCAGCCACTGAATTGCTATCTTACTTCTACAAAAGTAAATATTTTTTTCACAAATACACTTGCAGTATTGCAATTTCCTACTATCCCAGGATATTATGTTTAACATCTCATCAATCTTGGTAGAGCTGTTCCTTCTATGAGCTCTGAATGGGTTCTATTACCTAGGATACTGTAGCTGACTGTAATGAACTAAAGTATTGATGTTACTCTGGCATCGTATATTTGCTGGGCCAAGAGCTGTCTCTGCTTTACAGGCAAGCTGTTTCTCTCTACTGTTTAAATTCATGACCAATGAAGAGAAAGTTAATATTAGGCCCATAGATATTTAGATAGCCTCCAACAATGAGGGTTTCAAAGTGTTTTAAGAGGATAGTTTACTTACCCATTTTAGGGATTTACGTCACTAGGTGTTTTCTTGCTTCATAGATTTGTAAGTAATACCATGATACCAGTAACACAAACTCTAAGACATTTCTCAGGAAGACATTAAAGCAGCAGTCTGATGACATGGCATAAAGCCTCTCTGTTAATTATTTAATTTTAATCTTTTGTCCAGGCTAACAATAAAAATTCTTTCAATAATTTGAGGTCCATAAGATGCAAGTGAGGCAAAAGTTGGAAAAGTAGATGATGTGTGATGCAGAATGAAAAAGAAAATGCAAAATGAGTCCAAAAAGGGAATTTTATTGGAATATGTGTGCAGTAACATAAAAAAGTGCATGTTACACAGTGCTGCATAATTCATTTTGAAAAGGCTTTGTAGCATTCAATGCTTTATCTAATATGAAGTATGATTGTTGCCATGGTGAGTTGTTGTTTTTTTTAAGTTATTCAGTGGAAGAGTAAATAGTTGTTTCCAACACCCAGTAATTGCCACATCCTATTTACTTTCTTTGCGTAGCCATCTTTTGCATAGTTTCATGGAGATTTTTCCTGCTCGTATATTTTAAAGGTATACATTATATACAGAATAGATTCTTTTTCACCAGAGCTGACACCATAGGTCAGGGTTTCAGGAGTGTTTGTCTGTCTGTATAAACTGAAGAAGGATCACTAATGTTTCTATTCCATGTAGACAAATTTGTTAAAAGTAAAAACAAACTGAAACCGTAGGGAAGACAGTGAGCAGAAGCCTATAAAATAAAGCTTTTTGTTGTTCTTACAGTTTCGTGGTGCTCCTATTAAAGTTAGTGCTGATGGATATTTAATAGAAATTTTCTCCCGCCCATCTTGGTTTTTTTCCTGTTCTAGTGCCATTGACTCTAAAGTATGTACCTGTATAGACAGTCTAGCAGCTCCAAAATGATGGTGATTGTTAACTGAAAGGCAGGCAATGACAGTGGCATTGACAATGACAGTGTGTACAGTCTGATGTTTGTATGATAAGCTGGAGATAAATTCAACTTCTGTATATTGTGGAACTTACTTTTTATTCCTACTATGAAAATTCTGTGGATGTGGTGCTTAGTGCCATGGTTTAGTTGATTAGATGATGTTGGGTAGTAGGTTAGACTTGATGATCTTGAAGGTCTTCTGGTTACTTCTGTGATTTCGAGGACCCCAGTTTTCAGCAGTCTCACTTAGAAGCTGCCTGCAACTACTGTTACGCTTTGCCATTTATGGGAAGTGTTCTAAAAGACGCTAGCCAGAATGCAAAATCACTGACTGAAAAAGATTTATTGGGGGAAGACAGTTTTGTTTGTTTGTTTTCTGTGTAGTTTTTGTTTTCATTTCAATCCTCTTGCTGTGTTTTGTCTCTGAGCATTACTGTTGCTATAGACAAGTTTCAATTTTTGCTGTTTTAAACCTTAAAAATAGCTTTTTCTAACAAGCATTTACTGTTCCACAAAATGCATTTAATATTCTACAGCTAAGTCTGTTGAGATATACATATGTTAATGAAACCGAAAAGACGTTCTCTTTAATCTCTTATAGCAGACTGTTATGTAGTAAATAGAATTGTTTTGTAATTTCCAAACTGTTGTACGATACTGTGTTGTATAATTCTGTATAGAAACTAAGATTCTGAAGGAATGGTAATAAAAAAAATAGTGTTCGACAAAGTTAGCATGGCCCCTGCTGAATGTGGCTTTTCTGCTCTAAAAGATGCAGTCAAACTTTCCTGTCCATCGTATGGGTTACAGTAAAAAAAACACGCAACAACAAAATCCGAAACCAACTAGAGAGCCCCCCCACTACCCCTGCCCCAAACCAACATGGGAACAGTTTTGTATTTCAGTCTAGGAACATAGCCCCAAGCAAGGGATCGTGTGCTCTGCATCTTGTAATGCACTAGCAGCAGTAGTAGATGAAACACAAAATTCTTTAGAGTGTGGTTTTCAGAATGCTGATGTTCACAGGGCTGCTTTGAAATTATTAACATTTATCTGTTTCATGCTGACATTTAAGTTTTTGTGATATCTTAGTTTATTGGAACTTGTGAGCAAACTGAAGAGAAGTATCCTGTGTTTGATTGTATAAGTAACGTCACAGCCTCTGTAGAAATTACATGTTCAGCCACTAGGCTGGATAGGGTGAGTCTCTGTCCTCTGTGTTGGTGTTGCAGAAATAAAAGTAGCTTTGTTCAAAAGCCTCTAAATCTTCCTATTACCAGGGAAGGTTGGACAGTGAGGAGCAGCTCTGTGATACTTGAGCTTTACTGTGGAAGGATTTGTACGTTCAGCTGATAAATTATTCGTCTGTGCCTTTCACACCTGATTCTCTGTTTTTTATGCTATTTTATACACTCGCTTTTGTTTCTTCTCAATTTGTTTCAAGCCTTTGTGTGTTTTGGACTGACTTTTGCCTGTGTTTTTGCTGTGTTTTCTCCTGATACTTGACTTATAATTGAGAGTGGACAGCCTCAGCAAGCAATGAAGCAGTGTGCAAATGCCACCATGCAGGAAAAGTTGAAGATATTTCCTGAACTAATAAAGCGCAGGGGACTTAGAGTAGAACAATGAAGCAAGTAAACAAACACCAAGCATAAAATAACATGACCATTCACTTCAGCTTCTGTGTAAGACACTCAATGACTGTGTTTTGTAAATGAGCTGTGAGCAAGTTGCATTTGGTGTTAGGGAACAAAAAAACCCACAACAGCAAAACAACACACCACCCATCAAAAAAACCAAACCCCAAAACAAACAATAAAACCCCACAGTTCATGAAAAGATGGAAAAGAATGAGGTTTATACTCTCACCTGTATGAGCAACTGTGCAATTGAACAGAAAATACTGCTTCCCCTGAAAGAAAGTACTATGAGAGATTTTTGATCTTTGGATTTTTACGTTAACATGCAGCAGCAGGCAAACTTGATGAAATAATGATAAAAATTAAAATAGTTAATCATATTAGGAACAAATTAATAGTGCCTGATGATAGTAAAGCCATGCACTCTTGTCTTCTACAATGCACATTATAGGTCATGTACATATTGGAGCATGCCTTTTATACTCTGACAATACAACAGGAGTAAAGTGAAAGGTGGTAAATCAAAATTATTTGTAACAGTTTGCATAGCTAGGTGATAGACCTCATACAATGAAAAATGCTATGGGAGTGAGAATGAGACATTTGTATGCGTGACATAATTGACAGTTCAGTGTGATTGCTTTCCATGGCAGACAGCATAGGAGACCTGCTCTCATCCAGAGTTGTACTTTGCTTCAGAATCACATTGAGATATTCTGCTGCTGCCCTGGGGCTCAGCACAGTCACATGTAAATGCAGGTTCAGTAGTGTGCTTGCTGTCATCTCAATTTTTCAGCCCTGGGGAGGGGTAGGGGGATTCATGTTGTACTTGCTTAAGGCTTCTGGAAAGGGAAAGTACAGAAGGGGACAAAGCCCCTTTTCTGGTTTGGTTCTTGCATATCATCAGACAATTGGGCAGCTTTGGTATGGGTGGAACATCAGTGAAAGGTAAATTCTGGCTCATTACCACCATGTTATATAAGCAAAAATTAATGTTGAAGACACCTTTTTCTTCTTTATTCTCTTTTGGGGGGCACAAAAATGGAAACTGCAGTGTGCTGATAAAGGCATTGTTCTTTAAAACACACACTACTGCAGTCTAGTAAGACATCAAATGAAAAGACTCTGTCTTTTCTTATCTTTTTCTAATTTAATTCATTGTTTTCCTTTCATTCAATGAGTAGCAGCTTTTGGCAATGACAGGTATTCTATTGTGACTGAAATATGCATTTTGTAAGTCATAACTGTACGTGGTATTTAAATAAACTGTGTATGTACAGCGTGCAAGATTTATGCAGAACACAGCTGGAGGTATTCTGCTCAGAATTCCTATGGTTTAAAATGTCTCTTTCAAGTTTGAAAATGTGTTGTGAAGTAGATACCATTATGATAATTGGAAGTTCAGCTTCTCTGTCTTGCTCTATTATTTTTTTTAATACAATTAACACATCACACACACTTCACCTGGTCTCTCCTCATTTACCTCTGACACTTCCTTGATATTTATTTAGACACATGTGGTGTCTTTGCTTTGAACTCAATAGTTGGTATATTCACTAGATTATAATTTTTTTAATAAACATTTTTCTCTTTTAGGGATATACAATTAGTTTGTGTGTTTAGAGAAAAATATACATACTGATATCAATTTAAATTCCTTTACTTTTTTGTTAGATGATCAGGGCATAAATTTTATAGAGATCGTAGAGAATACTGAGTTCTCTCAACTGTTTTATTTAAGGTAGCATAAACATGAAACACAGAATTCAATCTTCTGTTTGAATTAAGCTGCTTTCAGTTACAGCAGCAATGCTTTTATTTCTGAAAAATTTGAACAATGAAACCAAATTCTTAAATACTTTTGGCATAGTTTTTTCTCTTAAATATCGTGTGTCATGTGCTATGTTATGTGACATATTTGAAACTGTTAGTGACACAACACCAGTATCCTCCAGAAGACAACTAGAAATTACTTGACATAGTTCTTATAATTTTAAAATAACCAGAAGTTTCTGACAAATCAAGTTCCAGTTATACCACAGGAGGAAAGAATGTGAAAATATTGTAATATTGTACTTCTTTTGTGGAAATTATGTTTGCCTTTTTTTCCTTTTCTTTATCTCTATATTATTTTAGCTTTAGGAATACTCCTAAGGCTTGCAGGTTTAATAAGTAGCGAATCCAAAATCTTTTCTAAACCTGATCCTCACAATAAAGCACAAAATTATTTTTTATTATTTAGTTAATTTTAGCTGCAGTTTGACATGATCTGGGGCTGTGTTTTTGTAGAGTTCTTCTTCACTGTCCATTCCTGGGACAGCTGTTTTCCATGATACTGTCAGTAACTATATTACTGAAGATTCTGATATTTGTAAATTAATTTATTACAGGAAAAAGGTGTCACCAACTGAGTAAGAATTTGTTTTCTTTGTTTTAAAAACAAACTCATCAGCCCCAAAGTTTTCAGGTCTAAGACTCCAAGGTTTTCATATGGAACTTAAAAACCATTGAGAAAAAAAAAATTGAAAGTAAACTGCCCTTGAATGATTTTTATATAAAGCATTATTTTGATTCCTATGAAAGGTTTGTCTCTGAGATCTGATGTATTGTAGAGAGTCTTCCTTGTTTCCTGCAGCACCAGTTAGTTGTGAAGTGGAAATCCACACTGTGTGAAGGGTTCTGAAATGCTGTCCACAAAAAGGAGGTATGGCTGTGACAAATGCAAAAATGAGGTGTGTTTGGTTGCTTCACCGTAGCCATCACCATGGAGAGATCCATTGTTCTCCAGTTGCTTCTTTGCTGGGTTGCTTAGGGAAGGGCATGATGCAGAAACCATTAGACCAGGGCATTTATAAAGAAGACATATCACAGTAATGGAAAAGGAAATCAGTGTTTTCTTTTGAGATACCTTTGACTTGGACTTTGAATGTTCAAATGCATTTATAATTATCTCTATGTAAAACTACTTGGAAGAGTGTATTTTTTAAATTTTTCTTTTTTAATGAAATCATTCCGTAATAAAATATTTCAAATACTGGCTAAGCTGTAAAGCTTAGGGCTGATAAACAAAGCATCTGAAGCCAAATGGCCCCTTAGCTAACCCCAATTAAAATAAAGATTTCATTGCGCTCTGTCCTGACAGAGAGGGAACATATTGTTGCCTTTAAGGGAGTTTGGTTTAGTTAATGAAAGAATTTATTTAATTTTTTTCAAATACAGAACCTAATTAAATAAGTTTCAACTTGACTTGTAGTTGAGGACATTTTAACTCCTTAAAGGTTACTTTTGTGTCCGAGTGCATCTCTCCTGAATTATTTCTGATGCAGTACTTAGTTCTGTGATTGATATAATACATTTTCTAGCATAGCTCATGTGAGTACATGCCTGTTTTCTATATACATACATGCCATTGATTCTAGAAGTGTAAACCCTGTTATTGACACAATTTGGCATTATTACTGAGAAATATTAACAGACTAGGTTGGTTACAGTAATGTAGAAGTGAAAGTGGCACCGTTTTGTGCTGAATTCACTGTGAAAGATCTATGTACATCACTCACTTCTGCAGTTCAGTTAAAGGAAAGATGTATCACAGGATTGTTTTTGGTGAAGCTCTCCAGCAGTAGTTAAAATTTGTATCTCTAGGACACTTTTTTTCTTATATAGGATTAATAGGGAAAACAAAAGCAATTTGTAAGAAGTACAAATGTGATTAGTTTGTCTATCTTCAGGACCTATGTGTAATTGTATGGGTAAAGTTTATCTTCCACTTGTCAACTAATCATTACTCCACTAAAAATATATGAAAAGTAACACTTTTATCTAAAGATACTTTCCTCTTACTTAGAAGTACATTTTAAACTTAGCGCTTGAAGGCAGTCAAAGAATAGGAATGACATTGCTTGCCTTCATTTTTATCTAAAATTTTTTACAATGTTAAATGGCTGCTGTGTCTCTGGTGATAAAATCATATGAGAAGAGTTACAGCCTGCATGGGCTGATAGTGAATAATACTGTTGGGCTAGGATGTGTGTACTTTGTCATCATTGTAACTGAAATTAAAAGCACCTACCACTCCAAGTGGTGGGTTCATTTAAATTAAGCTGAATCTAATCAAGGAAGTTCATGCTTAAGGTAAATAATTTTTAGTTCTAACAGGTATGTAAATATTTTATCCAAATGTCTATGAAACTGTAAATATGTACTGTTCTGCAGAAGTGGCTTTCCAGTTAATAAGGAGGACTTCTTGATCAAAATTTTAAAAACACACATATGTTGTGTCCCCTCGTTCAGGGGTTTTAAACCAATGTTTGTAGTATGTATTCTCCTCCAAATGTCACTTAATCATACATTCTCCTTTACACGTTGAGTAAATTGCATTCCAGAACTCAGTGAGTTTCCAGGATGAGCAAAAAACTGTCTCTGCTAAAGGGCTATTGATTTCCCCAAGTCAAACTTACTCCTAAGGATTTTGACCACTTTTGCTCCAGGTGTGTGTGACCTTTGACTAAAGAGGTGAATGCTATTCAAAGAATGTCTACCTGTGTGAGGAAATAAAGTAATTTTATTTACAGATAAGTTACAAAATACTTAATACAGATAAGTTACAAAAAACAGTTTTGGACAGGCTTGCAGGGGCTTTTTAGGTGAAAAAGAATGATGTGGGTGCAAAGATGAATTAAATTAAGGACTAGATGGTACTGAAGTCCTAAAAATCTCTTACTTACTTGCCATATGTTACAGATTTTGAGATAACTGAGATGCAATGCTGTTCTTTTCTGTGAATTCCTGTAGATTATTATAATTAAGATCTTTCAGAAATCTCAGGAATAGTTGCTAAACATTAGCAAAAATAAAGCATTGCATCTAGCCAGAGTTCTAGACATCCTCACTCTGCCCTAAAGCTATGTTTCTCATCCATTATCTTGTCATAGCTTATTGTGCTCAATTTTAATTAATTTTAGTATCAGTTTCGCTGTCATAACTGACCCGAAAGTTTTGCAGAGACTATTATCCCCACATTTCCCTTATATATTTTTCTTGTTTCTTGTTTTTCATCCTGTCCAAATTCTTTTCCTGGGAAGTCTTTGGTGATGGGGACTGAGAATCAGAAATTGGAGTATATGAGGTAGTGCCTTTACTGACATGTATCAGTTTACAGCCAGAAGTAATCATCTTTGTTTTCTTGGGAAACATGATTCTAATAGTCATATAAGAAGGCTTAAAGATTGATATATTTGATAAAGACCTTGGGGTTTAATTAATTTAGCTTATGCTCAGCGTAGCGCGTACACTGACTATTCTGCATTTAAGCTTCAGCATAGAGGTGCTGAATCTTTAAATATGAAACTACTTTTGCAGTGTTGCAGTCTGCAGTTCTGGCTTTACTGCCTTTTAAATGTGCTGTATTCACAAATGTTAGGCAAAGCTCTTACTTTGATATCTCAAAGTCTGAAAAGTCACATTTTATGCTTAAAAAAAAATAATTAAACAACCCTTGGATCATCAGTCCTTCCTACTGTATAGGAAGCCCTGTTATATTAATTGGCTGTCAAATCCCTAAGAAATAATGGATTAACGTGCTTGATCATAATGCCCTGTTCAGAAGCTGGAGTTTGCTGATGTCCCCAGCCTCTCCATTTAACGCAATCACAGATCTGCATCCAGGACATTTGAGTGGTTTGCATTTCATTAATACGATTTCAGCAGACAATACTAAGTTGCTGTTGGGCCTGCTCTGACAGCTAATTACGGAAATGAAGTGTGTACATGGCTAAGAAACAATGGAGCACTTGCCAGAACATTAAAACAATGCAGAAATAGTGCCAAATCACTCCTCTGAACAGTTTCTCTTGTCTCTGCAGACCACCCTTGGGACATGATTGTGGTGGTCAGTTAGAGTTTAAGGAAACAAAGTTTATTACTGTTGACTAAAATGCAATATAGTTCTTCGGTTCTGTGCTTTCCTCTGTGTAATTCAGATGATTGCATGAATTTACCCTGATTGCTCTGATTGCTAGGCACACTTAACTCTTGCTTGAAGACAGCATTGCACATTTTTCCCCCATAAAATATCTAACCTGGTTGTTTAAATGCCAGATGGTATTCAAACCATTTTGTGGCATTATTTGCAGGAAAAGCCCTTCCTGGTAGTTTGGAGGAGAAGGATAAAATAATCACTTCAGTCTCTTCCAGTGTTTTAAAAAACCCATAGGCAATCAAGTGAAACTTGTAGCAGCAAAGCTTCAAAATAAAGGAGTTACTGTTTGTACAATAGGTGGTAATCCTGAAAAGTGCTGTTTCAAGTGATACTGAGGAAGTTTGTGTTGGATTGGGGGAAGATTGGAGAAATGTTTGGGAGAGGCCTCTGTTGGAGAAAGACTTGTTCCATACACAAGCAACAGCAAACTCAGTAAGTTTCTTGAGATGCAGATCCTGGTCTAATAGAGGCTGAGGAAAGAAGGAACACTGAGGTTTTCTACCTTTGTCTTTCCTGAATGCCTGCTTGTGACTACACTAGAGATGCAACACTGAACAGATAGACATTTCATGTGATCAGTTATGGCCCTTGTGTTCCAAAACTCTGATTTCCAGCTCTTGTCCTTTCGGTTGTGGGTTTTGGTTTTTTTCTTTATCCTGTATTTGAGTACCAACCACTGGAAATGAGATATTGCTACAAAATAATGTAACTCGCCACAAAGTAAAGTATAAAAGAAAAAGCAAGAACTAGTTTTAGATGCTGAGTGGACAAGACTCTCCTGTCTCACCTCCATTTCAGACATTCTGAGGTGTTTTGGTAGCAGATGTCTTTCAGAAGGGATTATGTTTTTGTGTTAGAAAGAAACGGCCACACCTTCATCATTGGGTACTTCCTGTATCCATTTGCAAACTTGTGTATGTATGGTTCTAGAGCAGAAGCAGCCAAAGCTACAGTGTGTTCAATACTGGGGAAGGGGACTTAGCTCAAGGCTTTTGTAAAACTTGTCTTACTGAAGGTGGTTTTGTCCTTACGATGTATTGGCAGAATTATTAACAATAATATGATGCTGGCTACAAAGCCATTTCAACTGACACCTGTACTGTTGTAAGAGAAGGTGCTAGTAATTATTGGAGATTTTGTGTTTCTGCTGATGTTAAGAGGAGTCTTAGATTACCAGCGTGGCTTATGTTGATGCATACATCCGTGTTCCTGGTTATAATGAGGGCCAGAGCTACCTCCAAGCAGCTCATGGTATTTAATCTGTGCCTCTTCAAGCCTATAGGTAGCATGGAAACAAGTGAATTTGTATTAATACACTTGAGCCTTTCTTCCCTTAGTGGTATGTGCTCATATTTCTACTTTTGCAAAGCTTTTGTCTTTTTAATCCTTAAACATTTCAGTTAGTATACAGGAATAGAGAAAACCCAGGCATCTGGGTTTTCTCTATTTCTTCATTCCAGTGACAATAAGGATCACCTAAATATGCTGATTTAATGATATTTGCAATCTGGTGACCTATACAAAATTGCAGCTTAGTTTTTTGGTCATTATGAAAATACACCTTTTAAAATGTACTACTTTTAATAACTCAGAAGTTATAATCAAGGTGCTTATGGTATTTGGCTTTTAGTTCATTCACAAGCAATTAAAGGATCTACTACAAGCCATAGCATTCTTGTTGAGTTTGCATCTGAAAATTTTGGATTAAAGTCTGCTTAACTTGGAGAAAAAAAGGACACTAGCTGGTTGTGCTAGTAAAAGGGTCTATTCTGCCTGATCAACTCAAAAATTCCTGTTGCAGTGCTGGCCATTCTTGCAATTAATTTTACCAAACAACTTCCAGCCTGAGCTCTGCTTTCGTGTATTCTCTCTCCATGGAACTTATGTTCTTTTTCTCATTTCAAATTAGATGAGTACAATGAAATCCTTATTTTACATATTTATTAACAAGGCTTTCATCCCTGTGGTATTGTAACTATCCTCACTACTTTATGCAAAGAAATTACAGAGCGATCTCACAAACCTTTAGGAGAGTTATGTAATCACACTTTTTCAAGCATTATTGCTTGTATCTGTATTTATCTTACACCAACCATTATTTACTGGCATTCCTTTCCATACACTGTTGATGACATTGATTTTTACTTTCTAATTTTTTTTTTTTAATTCTGAAATAAATCATGTTATAGAACTCATGCCAAGTTCGTACATCTTTGGTTAGCCCTTGTTAGAAAACTGATGTGTGAAGAAATTATGTCAACTCCTCTGTCTGGCATGTGAAGGGTTAAGGGAATTTTTAGCCTCACCAAAAAGTATTTGGTCAGGTACTCAGGTGCTGGAAATTTTCTTAGCAACATCAGTCACCTAGGAACATGATCATCTGCTGTTCTGGGGTAGAGATTACAGAGCTTAATGATTAGCTACTATAAGCTGCAGCTGATGCCAGACTCTACCCCCTTTACACCTAATTAGCCTCATTAATGAGCTCTTCTGCTCTCCACAGAGAGGGCTTCCTCCTTGGAATAGGAGGCAAAAATACTTCACCCAGGTAGATGTGCTGAAACCTTTAATTATTGCCCACACCTGCAAAGCCTTGTGTCTCCGACAGCAATATTGCTTAGCTGGAATAGTGCTTATTTACAGTGACCAAAGTACAAAATATTAACTCTTTAGCACCTTAGGAATTATTTTTGAGCTTTGAAAGTATTTATGTAGAGTATAAATTAAAGCACTCTAAGACGTTATGCTTAATAAATCTGAGTGTGTTGTGAGTGGTGTTTTTTGTATGTGACAAAAATATTTTTTTAAGTTCCTGAGTTTAAATAGCTGTTGAATGTTAAGTGTTGCATTGCCAGGACTAAGAATACTGTGGGGCAAGCTGCATTCTTCAAATGAGCAACTTTTGCATTGGGAACAATGCAGTTCTGTACTGCTAAAATTAAATAACATGCATGTAGTGATAAATTAACTGAGTTAATGATGTGTTCTGGTGTGATTCTTAGCTAGAGCAATTCTTGGTAAATATCTAATACATTCCAGCATTTAAATTTCTTGAAATCTGATAACATGGTGTTTGTTTTATTGTTTATTTGTTTTAATGCTAAAATAGCTATCCAATATTTTTGCATGTGCATTTGGGTCAAAGTGATTATGCCCATGTAGAGCAAATGTGTTTGTGCATTTATCAAATTAGCTCAAAGGGCAGCTCAAGTCAGTGCTTATTCTAGTTTTTAATTGGAAAGTTCAAAATGCTAATTTCTCAGGGCAAATACTTTGTTGATTATTTAGTAACTTTTTCCACGGTAGCCTGTTTTCTTGGATTTTCAATGGAAAATGCTTACTGTGAAAATCTCTAGCATTCCTAGTTTACTCTGTGGGACTGGAAAGAGTGTCATCCAGTCCTTCAGAATCAGATGACCTGAAGATGAATGAAGCAGGCGAGGAGTGCTCTCTTTTACTGCTTTTCATGCTCGCTCACCTGGCTTTCTCACCTTCTGCCACCTCCTTGCAGCAAGTGACACAATCACAAAGAAAATCTTAGGCTATAGGATGCTCAGACTTTGCAGGTGACTGTAGTCACAAGTTGTGGTTCTTTCTGAGGGAGTTTAAGACAAAGAAATTATTTTTTTCCCCTGGAGATTCAGCTTCTAAAATGAGTAGGAGATTGTGTGCCTCTTGCAAGGTGTGTTCAGTGCTTATGTGGAGTGGTAGAGCTTTTCAACCAAGGTTGTGGGAGTGTTACATTTTAGTCACCTTTGTTTCCCTTGAAGATGTTCTTAGCAAAAAGCTGGGCTAATTCTAAACTAAAGCATTAAAGTTCAAAAGGAATTTGGAACAGAAAATGTGTATTCATACTGTCAGAGAATAGTAAGAAACGGAAAATAGGGTCGCAAAGCTGTGAGGTCACAGCAGTAATAGGCATTATTAGCAATTCCTATGAATTCATAGAGCAAAGTTTGTTTTACTTAATTAAAACAGCATCACCAGCCAGGATGTAATAATGCACTGTGTGAAGCACAGAAATTCATGTGCATTAAATGCAATTTGATTTCAGTGCCAAAATAAAGCATCAAAATGAGTGAGTCTTCAAATATTTGGATAATATTTTGTCAATTGTTAGTGCTCCTTATAGCTATCACATAAATGGGACTGGATTTTATGGACTCTCCTGGTTGAAATCTTGGCAGGTTTAGTTCTATTTCCTAGGTGAGAAAGCCTGAGGTTCCAGGGCAGATGAGAAGGGCTTATACAAGATAAAAATTATCATTGAGGGCATGTGGGTCTGGAGGGCAGCAGAGTTGGCATTTTTGGCCCAGCAAATATCTGCCCATCTGCTCTCTGTCAGAATATGTTAGAAGTGCATCTGGATCTGTGCCCCAGAGTTTCAGCTCTGAGCAGGTCATGTGCTTGTCTCCACGACAACTCAAGGAACTGTGTAAACTGCTGCACTCTGAGCCAGATGCTTCTCTGCACATGTGGTCTAATTAGATGGCATTCCCCCCCCCCCC
>WBNM01005720.1:826322-907379 GCA_013399055.1 Ramphastos sulfuratus
CCCCCCCCCCCCCCCCCCCCCAAAAGAGTTCAGAAATTTTCTGTGGTTTCCATGTCAGAAATGTGTGGCTGATATGATGGGAGCTGGGAGGAGTCATGTGGCCAAACACCAGAACTCAGCCACAGTGTGTGTGAGCTGTAGGTTTGCAGGAACGCAGAACAAATTCCCTTTGGTTGCTTCAACAGGGATTGAGCAAAACCTGTGGGGGAAGGTAGTGAAAGGGAAAATCTGCTTTTTTTTTGTCCTCACACAGTGAAACTTCTGCTTTATGAATATACCAGGGAGGAACTGGGGACTGAGAACGATGACATACCTTGCAGTCAGTGCTTGGAAGACACAGCGTTCTCAGTCTCTCAGAAGTGGGTTTTCTTTTTTTTTTCTTGTTATTCTTCTTTCTTTCTTTCTTTTTTTTTTTTTTTAAACGTTTGAATAAAAACTGCAAGAAGTGAGATGTTGTAGAGGAGAGCCTGGGGAAATAGAATTGAACTTAACTTATAAAAAATGATACTTTCTAATATGGCAGGATCCTGAAGTTATTGTGAGATGGGGGAAAGAGCCTAATTTAGTGCAGGTGATGAAGGAGCTCTGCTAAAAGGGATTGAAAAGCAGTGTTTTTTTGTGTCTTACCTTCTCATGTGATTAAAATCCAAGCCTCTTTCTGACAGTGAATAAATGTTATAGGGAGAGTAAAGAGTTTTCATTTATTTTAAAAGGGAAATTACTTTGTTTTTCTATTTTTTTCACCTGTTGAGGAGAAGAATCTTGATGAATTTTGGGCTCGATTTCTTAGTTCTTTCCCAGAGATTGTTCAGGCAGATAGATAATACACCAAAGTTCTGTAGCAAGCAGTGTGGAGGCAAGTGTTTGGTGTAGTGATTTCCAGTTGTTCCCAGGAATGGATGCTGTTGCATCTTAGAAGAGTGTTAAGGACATAAGTTACTGACTTATAATCTCACCTATATGATAAATCACCACAGCAAGCACATGTATGTGTGCGTTTATGTATTAATCATTGACCACTTAGGTTTCCCTAGAGACCATTACCTGACTTAAGCAGAAAGGAATTAAACCTTTTTCCAGTGTTCCTAACCTAGTGCCTTTGATTACCTCTCACAAGGGACATGATAAATTCCTTTTCTAAAGTGAGGACTTTTCTAGCTGTGTTTTTAATGGCAATAGTTGAGGCTTCCACACCAAATGATCCAGTGGCATCACATGATAACAAATCAAACCTCAGTGAGTTCTATTATAGTAAAAGCATTTACTTTGCCAGATATTATATGAAGGAGGTGGCGTTGCATATCATGTTATCTTCTATCTTGTGCATTAGTATATCTACCAGAGACTAGATGCCTCTGCCTCAGTGCAAATTTGAAGTTCAATTCCATTATATCCATTTTATTTATAGAAATAGGCTTTTTGTTACTTAGCTCTGAGAGTGGGATTTTTATGACCTACCTTTATGACTAAAGATTCTCTCATATTGCTTTAGTGAAGTCAAAACCAGTTTATTCTCCTTCTGCATCTATATTAGGTTCTAAATACTATATTAGGATATTTCAATCTTTAAAATAGACATTTTATTCAGTGTGGTTTGAGGGATCATGATACAAAGGAGTGGCATATATCTTGCACAGAAATTTATTTTCATTGTCTTTACTTGGGTGAATCCTGGAAGCTTTGTGGATTTGGACAAGTTTGGGCATTTTACATATATCTAAGAAATCAAAATAAAGCAAAATATTAACATTTGTGACCTTTGGGTATAATGGTAATTTCTAAATCTTGACCAATCAATTATTGTTTGGGGTTTTTTCTTATTTTAATAGAATATTTGGTTTCTATTGAATTTCAATAAATGAAACAAAACAAAAGTTTGGCATTTATCTCATAGGAAATACTTAGTGTAGATTTTGTTTCCAAGCATACTTTTATATTTTGTCATAGTATAAAATAACTCCTATAAGGAATTGCACTGTAATTTTTCTCCTCTTTTTGTATTGTCACTAGTGTTCCACAATAGTTAAAACAGAAAAAGGCCATTCTATTATAGGGAACCTGAATTGGTAGCTGCTTTGCATGCAGAACATACTAGCTTCAATGGGAGTATTGCTCATGGAATGATTGCCGAACTAGGCCCTGAAATTACCTTGCCAGCTAATGATAAAATCGCATGCAGGCCACAGGGGTTTTTGTGGAATAAATATAAGAGTGGAACAATATACAGTACACATTATACCAGTAATTTAAAGCATATTCAGGACAAAGAGAGAGTTCCTAGTGCAGGCAGCATCATAGAGATTTGCTGTATCTGATAAAGATTAGGTTTCTCAGCTCATAATACCATACTATTACTTTTCTTTTGTTAGTCTTTCAACACCTACACTCATGCATTGACACAATATCAAGTAGGAAGAGGAAGAATAGCCTTGTATTTAAGGTACTGAACAGGGATTAAAGAAATTTCGGTTCCTTTCCTTGGCTCTGCCAGAGACTTTTGTGACCGTGTACAAGTTACTTATTATTTTCATGCCTCTATTCTTGATCTGTGAAATGATGATTTTTTTTTTTTTCCCCTCTTTTTTTTTTTTTTTTTCTTCTTCTTTTTACTCAACCCTAAATGCTTTCTTGCTGGCTTCTTTGCACTTCATCTTCCAGGTTTGTTGCTTGAGTTCTAGAGAAGCAGGCTGTATCAGTTGCTTAGGGATAGAAAGGAGACAGTTGATGTAGGTGATGGGGAAACCAGGACAGGCAATGGCTGGAATTAGCCGTGTAAACACTTTGCAAGATGGCTCGCTCAATTGCAGTAAAGTACTTTCATTATTTGTGAATGTCACTATGTGTCATTTTACTTGGTCTAACATGAAAAATACAAGTGTCCTAATAGACTAAAAGGGTGTGAAAGGAGAAGGAAAAACATTGTTGTGTGATGCACGTTTTTTCCAGTTAGGTATTTTTTCTTACTTTCATCTTTTGTTTGAAGTCAGTTTTGTACAAAGTTGTTCAGGTCTTCCAATGATACTTTTCACTGAAACTTTAGTATCTGAGCAGCTTTTATTGCAATGATTTAATTCAAATCTTATTCTATATTTCTTCTATGAAGGTTACACAGTAATTTTAATTCACGTTTTGGATGTTACATTGCAATATGATAAAAGTATCACTAGGGTTCTAAAGCACAGTTCTAATGACAGAGATAAAGATTATGATGAAGTCTGAGTATCTGCATGTTGTAATTTCACATTTAAAGTTGAGTTGTATGTTTCAGTAGCTTCATTGTAGTTGGCACCCTGCTGGAAAATACTAATGGTATCTTCAGTGGTTGCAGGAAGCAGATATATATCCTATCTGAGGACAGTTTACTTTTATTTGGGTTTTGGTGAAGAACCCATTTGTTGATACGAGTCTGTTTTTTTTTCCTTCTATCTTAATTCAGAACTCCAGTTGCTATCTAGTTTTACAAAAGCATTTTGGGAATGCTTTCAAGGTAACATTTATTAACTTCCAATATCTACATGAGAGAACTGGAAGGTAACATTTATTAACTTCCAATATCTACATGAGAGAACTGGGTTACAGCCAGTAACCACGAACAACTCTACATCTTTGCAAGTTTTTCTGTTTTCTCTTATTAGCGTGAGGTGCATTCTTCATTGTACAATCAGAAAAAGCACTTCTGTGACTATTTAGTCATGCCCAAGTTAGGAGCTTGGGGAAGCATGTTAAGTTATTTTGTATGCTGCAGTGCATGTTTGTCTCACCTCATGTGACTTGTCTGTCAAGGAAAGTTGTGTAAAAGAAAGCTGCCAGGCTCTTGGAAGAGCAGTACCAATTCTGCTGAATGCTGTATGCTGCAGGTGCATATAGCCATGATCCACAGCCAGTATAAACTAAATTTTGACAGATGACATTTTGAAGGGGATGTTGATGTAATTAAGTGTTATGGTTGGTGTCAATGACTCTGCTGACTTGCAATCACCTTTCTCCCTTTTATTTCTCCCTCAGTGATATTATCACAACTTATTACAACAGTTATCAGATCTCATATGGAAGAGTGACAGAATGTCAGAAATTGCAATTCACCAGCAATTGCAACAGTTGAGAATTTAAAGAGATGTCCCATTTTGTTTGATACTGTAAAACATAGTAAAAGTATCTATCAAAAGTATAGATACTGAAATCTATTAAAAAAAAAAAAAAAGGTAGGAATATTCACTCTTAATATGTCTCTATGAGGGCTTATATATACCCTAGAGAGAAACATGAAATCAACCAGTAGTGGCAAGGGACATTTGCATGAAACAGTTAAGTGTTTGGACAGTACAGCCTTCATTGCTAAATACATGTTTTTAAACTTATTTTCAAGACTGCACTTAGCAATACTAATTTATCAGAACTGGTAGTCTCTTTTTGAGCAGAGTCTTAATTTAGTTTTCTTTAGAAGCGTGGTCAAATCTCTGAACACGTGATTTCTTTGTTCCTGAGCAGCATCTTGAAATGCTAATAAAGCTGTGGTATCATTTGCTTAATGCAGGGCGTTTGATCTATGCTTTCTTGATTCCATTATGACTGAGGCACATGCAAAGAGCCTTCTCGTGCTGAATGTATGTACTGGTTATAGGGAGGTTATTTGTCGTTGCAATTGCCAGCTGAATGAGCCAGTGTCCTGTCAGGTGTCTGTCACCAATTTCATATTTTCTTTATGGAGTCCTGCTGGGTGACTTCCTCAGCCGTGATGAGCTAATCTTTCCTTGACGTTGTAATCACAATTCTTGAAAGGTCTGCAGAGCAGTAAAGGATGTGGTTATTCACAACATCTAGGTAGTAATAAAACAGAGATATATGGATCGCTTGCACGTCATTGTTCTTGCAGTGTATTTGGGGTTTGCAGTAGAGCACACTGACACTAGACTTTACAGGCAGTAGACTGTCACATTGTCATCTTGCTCTGCACCTTTAAATTCCACCCACATTTTTCTGTTTCGTGGCTGGTTTACCAAGTAGCTCTAATGGCTTGTGTATTTATTAGAGAGGCTTTGAAAGAGCACCTACATGGTTTGAAGGCATGCATACAGCAGCACAAAATTCATTACTCTACACCACATGCTGGCCGTGATAATGCAGGAGAGATTACATGTATCTTCCATGGCATAACTTTTAAGTTGTCTAAACAAAGTCTTCAGGTTTGGGGTGTTGAATTTTTTGTGGGTTTTGGTTGCTTTTTTTTTTTTGCTTTTTTTTTTTTTTTTTTTCCCCCCTTAGAATCAAGTTTTGGGGGATCTTTACTTATGCAAACGACTCTCACTGTTGACCTAATTTGAACCCTGTCTTTATTATCTTTATGTTACTTCCAGGAGTTGCATGCTGGTTTGAAAACTCTGTTATCCAGTTGCACACTTTGATGTCTCATCTCTTGCCGGAGTGGGAATAGATTTCCACTAGATACGTTAGCACCTGTGTGTCTTTCCAGAAGTATCATTTCTGTCTGCCTCTGTCTCTTCCTCTGTTTCCTCCTCTAATCTCTGCTGTCTTCTATCCCATTTTTAGTCCTTTATATTCACTGTGAAAATTACTGCCATATCCAGTTAGCTGGCTTGTGGGGATGGTAAGTCAGACAATTAAGATATGATACTTCTCTCATTGATAATAACTGTCTTCATGAGGTCCTGTACCATGTTCTGATTTCCTTGAAAAATAGGGGATCGTGCTGAAATTTTTTAGTGTAAAGAATCAGAATTGAACTTCATCTTTCGTGTTTTGGTTTCTTAAAATATAACAGTGGATTTCATGAAACTCTAGAACAGTCCTAAGTAAGTCCCAGACTCCTCTCATTTTCCGCTTGCTGCCCTAAGTAGTTTTAAACATTATTTTAGAATGTTACAGAATTCCAATTTAAAAATAGGGTTGGCAACAGATCACATGTGGGCTGAAACTTTTCAGCTTTATAAGGGATCATGAGACAGCAGCACTGCCCCCCATGAACTTCATTATACCACATGAATATAAAATATTAATATAAAGTGAGGTTTGCAAAGGCATAAGGACAAGGCACCTAATTTTTCAATGCATCTGGGAGTCCTAAATCTTAGTTTTATATTTTAAAGTTACTTCTCCTGTGTTAAGATTGCATATTCAAAGTCTTGGAAATGTGTGCATTTTTGTATTGAAAAGTAATTTTGCGATTCAATCTTCAAATATATGTGAATTACCTAATATTACAGATTAAATCAGATTTTTCACGGAATCATATCATGCACAAATTTGCAGTGCCATATCTTAGCCTCTGTTATACATTTATAGTTGGAGAGGGGAATAATGGATATTTAAGGTGTTGACAAATCAAGACCTGAATTCTAGTTGTTGGAAACAGCAGGTTTAGGAGTTGATGTTTTGTATCAGGAGTTCATTGGTTTATATAACTTATTATAGTTGTTTTATAGGTGAACAAGACTACTCTTTTCACAAAATACCTGTAGTTCTTAGCATGTACCCTCATGTATGATGTCATCTGTCAGTAAAAGCAGAGCTGATTAGCTTTGTAATTTACAGTTAAGTAAATCTGTCAAGAAAATGGTTTTATTGTCCAGCTTGTCTTTTTGTAATGAAACTGTGGATCGGGGTTAGCAACAGTGTGTTCACCCTTCTGGAGGTCAGGGAGGGTGGAAGGTACTAATGCATTCTAAGCCGAAAAGCTCACGATTGACCTTGATGATTAAAGTTTTTCTTATCATCTAGCAGCAGTTGAGCCTGAATTGTCTCTTAAGAAGTCAAAAGGTCTAATCCATCTAATGAACTAACTCAATCATCAGTACTTTGAAGAAGGAAGTGTGTTAACCACTGAAATAATACTGGGCTCCCTCAGCTGCAATATGTGTGTCCACAGGAGTGATATATAGCTTGAGTGTAAGAGGAGAAGATGGTGTCATTGTGCTTGGATGTTCTGTTTGGCAGGACATAGTTCTTTCTACAACATTCATACTGTTCTCTGGCTATGGGAGAAATTTTGAATTCTTCTCGATTATAGGAAGGATTGTTTGTTTCCTTTAAAGTGTTTTGTAAGTAAGGATTAAATGAAAGCTAAACCTTCTCTGGTGAATTTCTTACCTGATCATGGACTGATCTACACACTTAATGTTGTATCTGTCAGACAAACATTTTTCAGGCATTCTTTGTTATGTTCTGGTAGCTGAATTTGGTGGGAAGCCTTTTTCATAGTAGTCAAATAGACATTACATCCTGTTGTTTCTTGTGCTGTTGTCTCTGCCCTGCTTGGAGTGTCCATTGCTACAGTTTCTGTAGTAACAGATGCATTTTAAGTCTATTACGATTTTCTTTTACTAATTATGGTGCTGTGTAGTATCCTGACGTTTCCTTGGTAGAGAGAAAGAGTCAAAACCAATCTCAAGTGGGATGGCAATAGCTGGGTACAATATTCAGAGTTTTTGCATGGGGAGCTTATAGTAGTCCAAATTGTCAGTCCCATCTCAAAATCATAATGACTTTTTCTACCTCTTTCTCCAAGTCTTCTTGTGACACTTCTATGTCATGCAATTTTGTCCCTGATAAAACTGTTTGAACCATTTAGTTGCAGTGGTGAGATCAGATACGTCAAAGGACGGGCAATTGACAGCAAGTGCCATCTATCAGGTTGATAAGCTCTGGGGCAGTACCAGAACTCAGCTGGAAATGTAACAATTAATAAGTTTGTGAACTCCAGGAAAAGGTGAATACCTGTGGATTTTAAGAAACATATCATCTCAGTTTGCCCAGCACAGTTTGGAGGATTTTGTACCCTTTTACTATGGACTGGGTGTCAGAAATCCTGGGGCAATATAGTGGCTTCCAGCATAAACTGGTGGGGAAATACCAATATGCTCAAGCAGTGCTGTCACATGGGAGGTTATTGAGCATAGTTGTTTCAGTGGCCTTGTTATCCTGGCTTTACACTGACAGTAGCAAATGAAATTGCTAGTACAAAAAGCTATCAGAAATTGATACCACTCTTTTAAAGGGGATGCTTTAAGGGGTTTTGCTGTCTAATGTTGATTTTGAACACCCAAAAGACAGAGTCCAAATATGTTTTGAGTATGAAAAAGCCTCCATATTAATTATCCATCAGTATAATTTTATGTTTCTATGTTATTTCTTGGTTTTAATTCACTAAATGTATTTCCTTGCTGTGATGAGTATTTGTAGATTTAAGTGTGGAGGAAATTTGTGCCCTTATGGCAGATGCACAGCAGACTTCAGCATTAACATAACTCATTAAAAGAAGATAAAAGTAGAGCTGCAAAACAATTTCTATCTTTTGCCAACAAGGTTGTGAAAAAGGGAAATTTGCTCATTCAGTTTATGAAAGTCTAATCTTCCTGAACTGTAGAGAGAACAGAGCAGACATTACTGCCCTGTTTGCGCAGCATGGACTGGCTGAGTCTACCGAGGCAGATAAGGAGAATATACAAAATTCAGATGACTGTGTCTTGTATTCTGGGAGCAGTAAGTAAAATCACCTTTCTAGATGATGGAAGTTTGCTTTAGCAAAATATACATAAAGTAACTCTATTTTACTTTGATGATGTGCAATTTGCCAGTTTCCAAAGTGTTTCTCAGTCATGTGACTGAAACTTGGAAGTAAACTGCAATCTACTCAATGTTATGTAAGGTCTGCTTTATTTATCTCTTTATTTAGAGAGGGAAGTAAAATTGAGTGGATTCAAATTGACTTAGTCAAAGCTTTTTCAGTATTTAATGCTTTGAACTCCACAGGGTGAACCCATCACATTTTGTGAAGAAGCATTTGTGTCCCATCGTTCTGCTGTCATGAGGCAGTTTCTTCAGAATGCCATTCATCTCCAGCTCTTTAAGCAGGTACTGGCTTAATTGCTCTATCTTTAACAATACAACTGTTTGTTTTTGCAAGCTTATTCCTATATTCCTTGATCTGTCAGCTGTGTAATGAGGAGAATTTATGTAGTTGGCAGCACCTTAATTCCTTCTTGCTAGCTTCTCTGAGATTCAAGTGATAAGACTTTATATATTTTAAGAAGGTTTTTTTTGTTGTTTTTTTTTTTTCTAAAAGGTGTCTGTGCTCAGTTTTGATCTGGGCATACCTAGACCAAACCTATCTACTGTAAACCTTGTAGAGAAAACACATTACTGTCAAACTTGGTATTCCTGCTTCAGGGATGCTGAAAATATGTGTCTATAGGCAAACACAGTAATATTGGTTTGCAGTGAAGCAGCGTGCTGTTCTGCACTGGTAAACATTTGGCCAGCTTTGGTTGTGTTTTCATTCTGTTTAGAGTCTCTTCCCAATAGGGATTTTGAGGTTACTCTAGTAAATGAAGCAGAAAATCTTTCAGAAAAGAAAAAGAATGAGATGTTGATTAGTTTACACTGTCTTTTAATGCTGATGTAGTTCATCGATGGTCGTCTGGATCTTCTTAACTCTGGTGAGGGCTTCAGTGATGTTTTTGAAGAAGAGATTAATATGGGAGAATATGCAGGTAAGAAATAAACTATTCCGAAGTAATGTCAGGCACCATTCTTGACTTACTACTTGTGGGCCATCATGATGCATTAACTCACTTAAATAAGTGAGGCTGCAAGATCGCTGTAGGTAGAAGTATCTTAAATGTTTTCTCTTTCTTCTGTCCAAAACTTTGTTTGAGTAATGTAGTTTGTAGTTTGCATGAAGTCTGTTCAGTCTTACAAAACCTCAGCTTTGCCTCTTGGATGAAGTTCAGCTGAGAGCTCCAGCAGTGGAGGATACTGGAAAATTTTTTGTTTTACGCAAAGCCACCTCAAATTTGTTTTAGTGAGCTTAAAAAAGCCTTGATGTTTTCAGATGTCTGAGAGACAACCCTACTAAGGTAGAAATGCCTCTGAGCAAGTAAAAGAAAAATTATAGATGTCTCATAATTTTTTTGTTGTTATGCTTCCATTAGAAGGATGGCAGCCCTGTTCTTTTTCTGTGCTAAATGCTATCACTTTGCATTTCTAGCTTGTTTTGTATTTGGTGGAGAGTTTCAGTTTGTTTTTGTGATTCTCTGTAGGTAGTGACAAATTGTACCACCAGTGGCTCTCTACAGTAAGGGTAAGAACACAATATTCTTCCAACAGACCTTCTAATTCTTGCTGACCCGTTGTACAGTTCTATATGGCTGTTAACCTCTGTCCCAAAGAACATAACCGACCTGTTTCCTGCGGTGTTTCACTGTGAGAACTTGAATTTAGTTGTGAGAAACTAATGTGCTTTTCAGATTAAGTAATGAACAGAAGGAACAAAATACACTCAAAAAAAATTAAATCACTCTAGGAATTCTCAGGCTTGAAATCTCACTTTTAATATTTTGGAGGGAGATAGAAATTGGTTATTGTCATTTTAGAAAACAATGTGGTCTTTCTTTTCTTTTAATAGAAAGAAGAGGGAAAGTTGCCACAACAATATGCTCCTTCTAAATCTAAATGGTGTGAAGTGATGAATGAGGACAGCACTGTTTGGGATGGTTTAGTGCTCCAGTTGTATAAATCAAAAACTAAAATACTTTCAGAGAATAATATGCTATTCTAGCTGATAATCAACAACTGCTTTTAAAAGTCTCCTTTGATACGTAAAAAGTGATGTACTGAAAATTAAAATATTTCTGGTTTATGAGTACAAGCCGGTAGGAAAGACTGAACTGTTTTCTGGCAGAACTGAGTTTTGCAGCATTCCATTTGTCTATTTTCCTTGTTACGAATGTGGTTATGTTCATCACACAAAATGCTGGGCTCCATATTAACTTGGTGGTGTTGAATTGAAGATATTTTATAGCAGCCATGCAAAAAAATTCCATTGTATAGTTAGGTAAATATCTAAACATCAATACAGATAAACAGATAGGTTGACAAGCAATTTCTAAATTATAAGAAAGCAGAATGGCCAAGAGTGAATATAAAAATCTATGTAATTAAATTCAACAGCTTATAGTTTTTATTGAAGATTAATTGATAACAGAAATGGTAAATCCTAAAGCTGATTGCATGTGATTTCAAGAAATATGATTTTTGCACTGAAAATATAAAAAATACCTATATATTTGTTCCTTGCATTTTACCCATCTCGTGTATTTATCGAATCAGATACTGTACAACAATAGCCAGTGCCGTGTGGAATATGTGTAAAACACAAACCAGACTAACACATTATTCTGCCTGACATATTTACTGTCTTATGACTTGTGTTGTGTTCACCACATGCAATTCAGCTTTTTTGGAATTAATATTTATGACTGTAGTTAGATATAATTTTCCCTCTGTTTATTCCTTACTGAGCACTTAGATCTTAAAAAGGCAGCATTCTTTTGATAAATACTATTGGGGGATCCTGAACAGGAGAATAAAAAAAAGATAGGACTTCTTCAGACTGAGTGCGCAAGGTTTCCTGAGCTGAATTTTCTGCCCCAGACATTGAGTATTTGGTAGGATACTTCTGTAGAATTGTAATGCAGTGTACAGGACAGCCCTGAGGGTGAGTGGAATAGTCAGAGAACATCATTTTGTGAGACAACTTGTAAGACAAAGGGTATCTTGGTGTTGGTGTTTCAAAACTGCTGTATTCAGCAGAATTGAGGTTCCTTTAGAAAATCAGAGAAATATTTAACACTTTTTCACTTGTGTTCTTTTTCTTTAAATTTACTATTTTAATGTTCAGCTTTGCTAGTAAGCATAGTTAATGCTTTGTTATTTTAAGAATGTAGATTTTAGTTTGCTGTTTGCTTTGAAGAGCTTTAATGAAATTTATTCTATTGTTATTGTAATTATAGAAAGGAAGTGGAGCCATTTTAAATACAGTAAAGACAAAGGCTAACCCTGCCATGAAGACTGTCTATAAGTTTGTAAGTATCAAATACTGGGTTACTGCTGAGATAAGAGTGTAATTGCAATTCTGTTTTAACCTTTCAATTGAAATTCAAGACTTAAATTAATTTTTATTTGACTCACAAAATTACTTAAAGCACACTTTCTTCTAAATTTCAAATTTAAATGGAAAAGTAATTTTGAAATTTAAACATAATTGAAATGCAAAGGAGGAGGGCAACTTGTGATTTCTTTTGAAAAGTATAGATGATAAATTCCATTTATTTCATAGAACTATTTCTGGGAAATAGTGCCTGTATGCTCTGCTAAGCAGCTTTACCATCTCATCATTGCTCTGTTGGAAATCATTGTTACCTTAGGTTTCTCTGCTTGCAGCTTCATCGAAATAAGGGAATCCTCTCATTTTACAAATTGTTTCCATCTTTTCTAAATGTCAATTAATTTTCCCTAGAGATTTCTTATACCTGCTTATTTAGAGCTCCACTTACTGTGTTATTCTTTAAATGAAAATGTTTTCAGTTCCATTAACAAACAGCTAGTATGTGACTGTGTTATGTATAGCTGCCAGTTCGACTGTGCAAGATAAAACCACAGAAACAAGGAGGGATTTCCTATAGGCTCAATTTTAGGGACTAACTCTACAAAAGACAGTGATAATTATTTAAACTTCCATTTTCTTCTGCCTTCCTCCAGCCTGAGAGAGAAAAATAGGATGAGATTAGCTTTAGTAGATGGGAACTGGCATCCAGAGCACTGCAAGGAAAAAGTTTGTAGGTTTACTATTACTGTTGTTTGTTAGCTTATAGCAAAGAGATATACACAGAGGGGAAGATCAAGGATGAAAGATGTCTGTGGCATTGAAACAGAGTAAAGCAATTTTTTGCAAAGACTGTGGGTGTGGTTTTTGTCTGTTTGGGTTTTTTTTAGTCTTCTGTTTGTTTTAATATGTCTTTAGTATCCTGTTACCTTTTTTTTTTTCCTTGCCATTTTTAGTAACTAGAGAAGGTGAATCTTGATGCACTGAAATCAAGCGTTGGCACTGCTGGTAATAAAAGGGGATTTTAACTTAAATTAATTTTTCATGCAGGCAAAAGATCATGCAAAAATGGGAATAAAAGAAGTGAAAAACCGCTTGAAGCAAAAGGTACTTGAAGTTCTTATTCAAAATGTATAAGCACCATGTATGAAATACTTAGCCACAAAAAGCATTATGTGATCAATAGGAAGCTGTTTGATACAGTGTTGTTAGCACACTTCAAAATGCATTACCAGCTGTCTCGGGTTTTTCACACTGTTATAAATATTCACAGACAAAAAAAAAAACTGTCTTCAAATACATTAAGGCTCTGACTTAAACCCACAAAAGCCAGAAAATTGAGTGTTCTATTTGGAGTGGTCCCTCTCCTGTCCTTTGTGCTGGGGCATTGTGGAAGGGGACTTCGTGTGAACTGGGAGGTCTTTCCTGCAGCGATGGCAGTGAACTTTTTGCAGATGGCAAATCGTTGTTATTCCCACAGTAATCTCTCCTGGAGAATAGTATAGTGTCTGTCATTGGGAAAAGGATTTATGTTTCATGTACTGTAAAGTTTAGATATAAAGGAATTACAGTTGGCGTTCATTTTCGATTTGAATTATGGCAGAAAAAAATTCTCAAGCTGTTTGTTGTTTTCCAAATCTTTCTTTGTTTGTAAACAGTAAAATTCCAAGAATGCTGAATTGTGTTTGAAGAATGTATTATCCAATAATAATTTGCCTCTCTTAAGCCAAATGTATGGTCATATTGATACATACCTACATTAAATCTGCCTTAGGTTTAGTTCTGATATTCTATTTATTCTAGGAAGCAGAGCTGTTTGAGTCTTTTGGGAAAACAAGACAGCTAACTTGCTAATAGAGCTGAAGTCCTTACTCAGAAATGTATAATGTAATAGTTCTGGAGATTCTTTACTCTGTGCTATTTCAGTAAATTTCTTCTCTAAATTTCTAGACCATCATCTTAAGATAGCTCTGCAAATGTGTTCCTGTGGCATGGACAGAAATCTACCTGAACATGCCAATAGAATATTCATACAAAGGGGTTATTGTGCAGCCAGGTTATGAACTGACAGAATGAACTGTGTTACAGTCCAAGTGCTGTTCACTCTCTAAACAGCAGATTGCTAGAGATTTTTGAGTAAGTTGCTTCAGATGCTTTTAATGCTGTTTTATTTTATTACACTTACTACTTTACATGCGGCCACTTCAGGTGTATTATGAAAACATTAGAATCATGAAGCAGTTTTCTTGTACATGGAATTCTTTATGTAATTCTGAGTTTCACTTCTGGACATAACCTTCATGAATAATGAAATGTTTGGCCTTCTCATGTGCATTTCTAAAGCAGTTGGAGCTGCGTAAAATTACCAGATTGTTTTTCTGTATTTTAAATGCTAATATAATTGTGTGTTATTCTGTGACATTTGTATAAGAGGCTGAGAAGCATCTTGTTCATTCATTACTTTGTTTTATTATTATTGTTGTCTTCCTAGTCCTTCAAGCAGCAGCACTCTTTTTAAGAAACACACATAGCGTTTACAAATAAATGGCCCAATTTTGTTTCACCTTCCTTATTATGTGGCATTCTGTAAGTGAGATGCTTAACCGTGATTGTTCAACAGTGGCTTTCAGAAGAGCTTAAAAGATTTCCAGGAATAAGTGAGGCATACTGCTCTACCTCTCCTTTCTTCATTAAGTCTGTTCTATCTATCCCATCCTCTTCTCCATTTTGAATGCAGTCTAGAAAGATAACTCTAAAATGAGATACTGCTCTGTTTGGAGGGATAAAAATAGCAACAATTGTTTTGACCACCCTTGTATTGGTTTTAATCTAAATAACTGTGATGCTCTGTTGACAAATCTGTGAGTGCATCCTCACTGATTTTGCTGTGAGAGTGGAGCATTTTTCATTTATTTACTTACTGGTATGTGCCAGTGTTAGCTGTTTGAAATTGTGGCATAAGGAAGTACTTAATTTCTGCCAAGTTTGGGATGCTAGTCTTTCATCTTCTAAGGAAAACCTAAGGTTATTTTTAAATTGAACTTACTATCCACTACATTGTAACATACTCTTTGCCATTATTAATACAAAAACTATATAGACCAGTGGTAAGGAAAAGTCAAATATAAACATCTCTTTTCCAGTTTTCCTGCCAAATACGAGCAGTTTCTGAACAAGATAGAATTTAAAAATGCAATAAAGCTAGAGGTCTGCTTCCTACAACTCTGCATAGCAATGGTGACCTCTTAAATATAATCAAGAGCCCATTTTGCCCTTGGTCTGCTCCAGTCTTGGGTTTGAATTGCAAATGGGAAATACAGGATTGACCTGTTGAGAGGTCACTGTGGTGTGTGTAAGGTCCTTCTTTAATATGATAGTAGAGATTGAATGGGGCTCTATTTCCATCCCTTGTTCATTTGTGGTACAGTATTTCAAAGCAACAGAAATAGTTTTCAGAGGATTCTTATGAGTGATAGCAAATAATTGTTAATAGAAACAGCATGGGAGCTTTATTTTATATCTGATACAGTGCTTTTTCTTTTTCTCTCCCCCCCCTCCCTTTTTTTTTTTTTTTTTTTTTTTTGGGTAAAGGCTGCTTTTTCCCTGTCACAAATGGACCATGGTGGTCAAGTCACTCTGTTATTGGATTGTTTGAAGCTTAACTACATAGAATTAGGAAGAAGGAAGAATATGAATGGTACCATCCTCAACTTTCAGTAAGGAGAATGTAACTTACTGAAAGCTTCTGGATAAAACAATTTATCTAAATGGTTGGGAACTTGGCGTTAATGTATTCAACATTATTTTTACTTACTGGAGCCTTGTGTGCTTCTAGTTAATGTCTGTTATCAATAGGCTGTTGTCTGTGCTCTGTTATCAGTACAGCTCCAAACAACTCATTTAGAGGTTTTAAAATAACCTAAGAATTCTTCTAGGCATTCTGGAATATGTTTGGTTTTTGGTTTTTTGGTTTTTTTTTTTTCTTTTCGAATAGACAGTTTTGTAGTCTATTATAAAAGGTCCCTAGAAAAATTACTAATGAATATTTAAACAGAGGAAAACCTTGTTCAGTTTGCAGGGTAAACTTTACATACCTGCAAATGCATATCTTACTCATTCTCTGAAGTCGGTCCTTTGAAATAAATAGGTGGTAAAGATTTAATTTAAACTGTTAATGGGGGAAGCACAATTTATAAATGGAGATACTTAGGAAGTGTTATAGACCATTGCCATTCTCCTTTTCTAGTAATCTATAAAAGTGGCCTTTTTTCTCACGCAAAAGGTGGTTTTGTTTCTAATACTATCCTTCCTCAAATCACACTTTCTTTTCATTAGGAAGTTAAATTTGGCATTTCCAAATCCTTTTCTGGGGATACATCAGAACTGAAAGTCAGACTTATGACAAATCAACCCAGTCTGATGTGCTGCAGTACAAGGAACAGCTCATGAACACCAGCCAGGCTGGTACACCTCCATAGCACAGGTTGAGGTGGAAGTGCTGGCACTGGTTTCAGAACCAGTGTGGAGGTATGAGGTGAACTTGGTCCCTCAGCTGGGACACACAGGTCTGCCTGGCTTTTCTCTTAGTACCAGGAACGGACACTGCTTTTTCTTGAGATCTTCCTGCACTATGATCCACTGCAACCCTTTGGTCATTTGTAGTTCCCAAGCTGAAGAACTGCTTTTATCAGTAGGGATTTTGTGAGCCTCGATACCTTTTTGGTGCCGAAGTTCAGAACTGGAGAATCTTGTTCTGACTAACTGCATTCAGTCTGCTAGTGGACTGAAGGTGTGTCACAGACTGCTTTGAAGGGCTGTTGCCTACCTTCCATTTTGTTATTTTAAAGCTCCCTGGAGCCCTTATTTGGAGCATTTAAAATATTTTTTTTCTGATTATTTAGCTCAAGTGTGTTTTCATTGAAGGTAGAAAATGAACTATTGCGAAGCAAATTGTGCTTTGATGACTGAAGCTATGTTGTTGGTTTGCTTGCCTTTGGGGAATTTGCAAAAAAAAAAAAAAAAAAAAAAAAAAAAAAAAGAATTAACATAGTTTGTAAGTAATTAAAAACCCCAAACCCAAAACAAAACAAAAAAATTCACAAAACAACAAAACACCGCAGAAGCAAAACCAGAATCTGCTGCAGTCTCTTTGGAAGTCTGTACCCCAAACACAGTGGAAGCACACTGTAGGATGATGTTAACTTTAGTGTGTAATTATATCATCAGAGAAGTACAGCAAATCTATAGCAATAAAAGCTGCAAGGATTTGCAGTGATCGTTACACATCTTAGGGGGTTTTGCTTAGTGGCTTGATCTGGCTGTATTTTTTTATCTCCTCCCATTCCCATGTCTGAACTTTTGCATCCATTTCACATTTGTCTGGAAATGTTGCTTGCACTGGAGTAGGCTTTGCTTTTGGTTGATTCCCAGCCTTTGTTGGAGTCACAGCTGGAGGTGGAATTCTGGAAACTCTGAAATGCTAGGAATGTCCAGTTCAGTGCAGGTCAGATGGTTGTGAATGTGCTGGACACCTTTATGGCATTTTACCTTACAGGTCTGAAACTTGTTGCCTGTTCAGTATGGCTTTACCTGTATAGAAATATGTAAATGAAGTTTATATTTAATGGCATTACATTTCTAAACAGTTACAGTGCTGCCATAGCTTATGTGATTGCCAAGCTGAGCCGATCCCTTGGTAGAGTGTTGCTGGTTTGGAGCTGAAGTATGAGTTGGCAGCAGCATATGCTTCTTGTCATTGAGCTGTTCTGGGGCTCTTTGTTACTAATTCAGTAACTTTGTTGTATTTTGTAAAGACACAGTAGCATTGTGCAGCTGGAGGGCAGGGGGAGGAAAAAGTTTTTCTCTCTAGTTTGACCTTAACAAGTTGTTAATTTCCCCATGATCCTTATGTCCATATTGGTGAACCACTGCTCTACCAGCTGGATCTAAAAAGGTCTCTCAGCTTCTCTGTGAAGGAGACAAAGCCCCTTAGAAAGTCCATCCAGCTTTTTGTTTCATTTGACCTAAGCACATTAGGTCAGTCTGTGTCCAAAAGAACCATTTCTAATTGGCCATCAGCTTACATGTCTCATTATTGTACCTTAGCAAGACGGAAACTTGAGGGGGCATGTCAAAGGTCAGTGAATCAAAGCAATGTCTATGTCAGCAGCCAACCTTAGGTCAGTCTTGCAGAGCTACAGCGTGTGCAGGTTTCTCTGTATATTTACCAAGCATTATTTCCTTGACATTGTTGCAAAGAGATGTAAGGTTTGGGGCCCACTGCGTTACCAACTCTCTCTCAACTGACTTTCAAACTCTTTTCTCCTTGTCTGATTCCTTACGTCTGCGTGCTTTGTCTTTTTCAAAATCTATGTTACATATACCATAGGTACACTTGGCAAGTCTTCTAACCTGGGTTGATGGGTCACTTCACTTCTGAAAATGGGGACTAACGTCAAAAGTAAAAGCAAAGCAAAACAAAAAAGCATCCTGCTGGGCAGCAGTTGGTTTGATACAGTCTCCTGAAGGCATGTTCACGCTCAGAGATAAAATGCAAAGCTAACTAAGCTCTGAGTTTCATCTCTGCTTGCCACTTCCACACATAATTGATCTGCTACAGATAATTCTGTGAAGTATGTAAATAAAATTACCGCTTTCATTTTGGTTTGTAGAAAACAAAATAGCTGTTCCTAAGTCTCTGTTGGATTTGTTCCTATGATAGAAATTTTGAACTGTGGTGGGTTTTTGGGTTTGTTTTGGTTTGTTTTTTTCTCCCAAGATATTTCCTGGCTTTTGCATGTTTAAGTCAGACATTTTATTGGATGTATCTGCATGCAGCATTGGTATTAGGAGGAAAGAGTGCTTGTGTTCAAGCTCTGATTGACAAAGTGCAACAAAATGTTCTATTCTAATGATGTTTTCTTTTCTGTACTTTGGTGTTTTCTTTCCCTGACATCAAAACTGTTAGTCAGCATTATCCTGTAGTGTGTCCTTTGTGCCCCTTACCCTCAATCAAGGATGTTCCTGGCCACGCTATTCACCTTTTCCTACCATACAGGACATTGCTGAGAACGGGTGTTCTGCAGTGCCTGAGGAGTCTCTACCAAGGACAGCACCTTCTCCATTGGTTGAAAAGAAGGACCTTAAATTAAGAGAAGACAGAAGACCAATCACAGTACATTTTGGTCAGGTATGCCTTAGTATTGGATTTCTTTAAATTGTGTGACTCATCAAAAATAGTTCAGAGCTGTCACAGAGATAGATATTCCTAATCTTTTTTTGTAGCTGAATTATATTGTTATAGATTTATTTCTAAAACCTGCTTTTTTGGGGGAGGGTTCTGATTCTTTTTTGTTCGTACAATGAACAAATAAATTTTAAGTGAAATAAATTTTAAGTGAATGAAAGGGAAGCATAATTATTATAGCAATTTTGTAAACTGTTCTTTTAGCATGCAGTATAACCCTCAGGAATGAGGATGTGTAATTTTAAATGTCCTCTGTTATCTAGCCAGATCAGTAGTGTCAATATGGAGCATCTAACTATTAAAGCATTTTAACATTATCTGAAAATTTAATGTGATGAAGTAAGATGGAAAAATCAATTAATAGCTTATTAGTGTAGTCTGTATTTCAGTATTGACAACTGAGCTATAGATACTGGTACTTTTCTTTTGATGTGCCTGCAAAAGAGTAAGCTTGGCTGTATGGGGGTTTTAAGAGACACCTATTTAGAAAATGTTGTAGTTGCTGTGATTTTTCATGGAAAAACATCCAGCACTTATTATCAGTTTGCCAGTGTTCCCCTACTAACTGTAGCCTGACTCAAAAAATAATGTTATTTTTTGATTCACAGTTCCCTTCACTTTCTCTGTGTCTATTTTTTACAGTATTCTAGTCAGAAAACAGTAGTGAATATCTGGGTTTTCCTAAGGAAACAGAGTGTAATTTTAAAGCAATTGTAAAATTGGGAATTATAAAATGGGAAACAAGCCAAATTTTTAGAGAAGTATCTATTAATAGAAGCTAGTCAGTGCAACTGCAGTGACCGTTCAGGTGTTAGGGCTACACGAGATAGAGTCATTGCTCAGAGCAGTGTTGTCTGTATCATTTAGAATTAGATTTCTTTCAGAACTTTTGTCACTGTGCTAAATGTAAGTTCTTGGAGACTTTTTTTGCAAAACCAGATTCTCTTCCAATTAAATATTTGCAGTAGTGATTTCTTTTCACTTAGGTTCTATGCCAATACAGTTGAGAAGAATTTGGGCTACTGAGGGGAAACGTAGCCATCTAACTCTGGCAGGGAAATGCTACATTTCATTTAAAGCAATCAGAAAGCCAGACAATACTATAGTCTACTTCCATTTTTTTTCCTTTAGATTTTTGTGAAGGGTGGATGATTTAAACATTTTTGTGGATGAATGTAATATAAAATGGAGTGGAAAGTGCAGGTTTAAATTCGTGAAGTTTTTGTTTGTTTTTTTTTAATGGTCACTGTCAAATTTTTTAATGATCACTTTCTCTATGTCAAAAGAAACACATCAGCTTTATGAAGGCGCTGGCTGTGTGGGAGGCTGGCTTGCTAAATGCTTATTTTTGTCATTACGTTACAAACTTTGGATTCCAAAATATGATCTAACTTAGTAGTTGTAGGGGTAGCTCGCATACAGCCTTTGTCCTTTCACAGGTGTTTTTTTTCCTGGTAGCCTAATGCCAAAATTAAAATTAAACTGTACTTTTGTTCTAAAGGAAAAAGATGGTCAGGTTTATGAAAAATAAATTAAGGCTTTGGGGAGGAAAAAAGCCACAACATTTACTGTTTAAATGGGAGATGGCTTCTAACTAGTGATTAAAGGGAGAGATTTTAGTGTCACTTTTAACTCTGTCTAGAATACAGTAGGTGGGAACAATTAAAAAGCCACAAGAACTCTGAAATAAGGGCTGTTTGTGCATTCACAGTTCTTATAAACTGAAGAGGATGAAAGAGGCTTTTTTCTCATTGTCACTTGCTTTCTATGTCTGCTAGTATTATGCCAGTGTATATGGCAAAGGCAGACTTTTTTAAAATGCATGCATGCGGATTAGGGTCAAGCCCTGTGTATCAGTAATGCAGTAAGCCTCGTCCATAGCACTGCAGTGAGAGAGCTACCAACAGCAGCGAGATGCTTTAATTGAGACATGCTGTCAAAGTGACAAACACATTTGCATACAGTCTATTTATTTTCGTTGGAAAGGTCTGCAGTCTGCTGTTGGTTGAACATTCTTAATCAGCTTGCTGTAAGTGAGCCGGCAGCTAGCTGTCCTATGCTAGGTGCTTCTCTTCATTACATGACAGATTAGCTAAAGGGGGATGGGCTAGCAAGCCAGCAGCAACCTTTAATTTTAACTCATTATCTCTCACCCTATAGTGAGGTAGCTTCTAGCTTTTCCAAATGCAGTTGTGTATCTACAGTTGTTAGGCTACAAAAAATATCAGTAAAATACATTGAAATGGCTTTGAATGTATAGCACCTCAGCTGATTGCTCTCAAAAATTTAGCAGCAATTACCTAACTGTGTGAGACTCCCTAGTGATATAGCTCATCTTGGTGAGTGGTTATCAGGCATTGTTTGAGAGGGCTGTTTATAATGGAGTTGTTTTAACAGTGGTTTCTATAATACTAAGACATTGTGAGAAAGCCTTCCTCAATCTTGAAATGAAGGATTTTTGCCAGATATCCTAGGGCAATGCAATTTAGGTTTAAATAAAGTGTTCTTAGTAGGACTACCAAGGAGACCAAAGTGGAAGGGTGTGACCACAGCTTTTTCTCCAGTTTGACTTTGTGTGGGTTTTGGTTTGCTTATGGCGTATTTTTAATACTGGCCCTAAGATCTGCCAGGGACTACCACCATCACCATGGACTCTGAGGCAACACAACTGTGCTCAACAAGTCACAAAAGCAGTACAGACAACTAAGGTTTAATAAGCAGGGAGAAGAGGGAATAATACTCAAGGCAACAAAAAGATTCAGATGAGTAGTATGGAGTACTGAGCAGTGGTCTGCTATCTGGAAGGTTAATTTTTGTAGAAGATACAGTGCCACAGAGAACATCCTTTGTGAATGTCTTGTTATTGTTTGTTTTCTTCTGACATTTTGTCTTAAAAGCTGACCAAAAGTTATGTAAAATATCAGAACACATGCTGCACAGTGAACTACCAGTGTCTGCTACCACTGCCATGGCTTTCCTTAAGATCTTTCCCAGTGATGCCAGCAGGGCAAACATTGTGATCCCACTAACCATTGAACTGGGCAGAGTGGGGCAGCTAATACAGGTGACTCGAGTGTTGGTAACTTTTTTCCATGCACACACTCCCACTTTTTAGGTAGAATGCATGTGTTTATCTTTGTCATCTTTTAGCTGTTTGAAGAATCAGCATTACTCTATGTCACAGTGACTATATTGAACACATTCTTCATCCAAGCAAGCAGCTATTAGGGGCTACTTTGGCAGGACACAGACCTTGAAACACTGGGGTCTATTGTGATACAACTGTGATGTTTGGTTTGGGTTAGTTTTCTGATGAGGTGGGTGAAGGATCTTCTTTAGTTGTTGCTTTGGTTTTGTTGTTTGGATTTTTTTTATTAATGTTCATTTTCACCTAATGGCTGTAGAAATTTCTGTTCCCTTGATTGCTTGTAAGTCTTATCATTTTATGTTCAAAATAAGGAAGAAGGACTGTCTGGATGCAGAGCTTTCTTAGTGTTTTTGGGGTTCTGAATTTGCATTAGTGGTGCTTCAATTATGTGTTTCTGCTAGAAATTTCAGCTTCCATCACTGAATTGGTGGTGGTGCTGAGCTTCAGTGATAAGAATGCCGCACAGAGCAGTGTTAAGCAGCCTCAGATCTCTTACACTTGGTGGGTTTTATCAACTGATTGATGTGTATTGCAGTTCGGTTTTGTCTGATTTCAGAAGTATGTTGTTTGAGGGGTTCTTAATATCTCTACATCCTGAACAAACAGGGCAATTCATAATTTGCCTTTATGCCACCAAGAAAAATAAAAAGAAAGAACAAAAGATTTTCCTTTTACAAGACTGAAATATCTTGGTAAGGTATTTTGGAGGGTTTGATTTAAACTTTTTTTTTTTGAGACAGAAGTCTCATGGACCTCATTCAGGTATTTGGCTTTATTTATACATGTTATGTAGTTACAGCCAAAAAGCAAAGTCTGGGAAATGCAGTCATGTCCTTAATGATGGTGGTTGCATAGCTGTTCCAACAAACACAAGCTCTCCAAAGTATCTTGCTGAGGTTTTAATGAGCAGCAGACTTTTTCTCTGCTCTTCTATGGATTTATTTTTACGTAATCTAAAGCAAAAGAAACAAAAACCCCTCTCTTTATAATGTATAAACAAATTATTTTTCTAGGAGAGAAAGATAAATTAATATCTGAATCTGACGTTTTGGAAGTGTTTTCCCTCCATAAGACAGTGCTTAACTATTAGGCCACTAATATACCAACCGTGGCTATGATAACAGTTACAGTGTCTGTGTAGCACAGTCAGCAGAAGAAATGCTGTAAGATTTCAATGTTTTTGAGACTTTGCTTAGATGAGTGAACACATAAGCAGGTCCCTTCAGCTGCTGTAGCTGTGTGTCCTGGCATGTGTGCCTACAGCACAGCTCTTGTAACCTGTCCCATTGTACAGGCTGAGACGTGGGTATCGCACGGTCAAACAGAGCACTTAACACTTGGCAGAGTTGCAGCCTTTTCTTGGGAGCAAAGGGAACACTTTCTTTTCCAAAAATTTACTTGTTTTTAACACATCTTTCTCCTAATGACGCTTCTGCCTCTATTTACACTGCTTCCCCTCCTCCACCCTTCTTCAAGCTTTCATTTCTCTGAAACCGTGCACTGCCTGCTTCTTCCAGAGCCTCCCTGTTCCTAAGGATCATTACCTATGCCCGGTCTTCACATCAGTCTTGGAGGGTAAGCACAGGAGAGGGAGCCTAGACTCTTGAAAAACAAACCCATACTTACAAATGTCCTTTCTCTGGAGCTTTTACATAGTCAGCAGCAGAACTGATCTGTTACAGCTAAACCAACAATTGATAAGCTGACAGAAACGTAATTTGTTGGGAAAGGAGATCATTGCATTAGAAGCAAGTTATCCTGGCAGCTCTGTTCATATCTCTAATTGTTTCTGTTATAATTAGAATGTCTTTTGTCAGGTTAGGTGTGCTTATGTTTCTGTGGCTTATTTTATTTACCAGCAAATAGAATATTTTATTCCATTTGTATACTGAAAGGTAAGCTTAAGAAAATACAAAAGACTGTTCCAAGTATGTCTTTACTCAAGAGATTGAGTCTTATTCCATTCTTAACACAAACACAGAGAATCACGATTCTGGGGGCTAATATAAGTAGCTATGAAATGAGTGGAAAATACACTCTTGTGCTAAAGCAGCTTGTCTGACTGTCAAAAGACTTGTCCAACTTAACAGCTCATCCTTACTGCTGCTAAATTTTCACAGGCCATAGAATGGAAATTATCATCTTATTTGCTGTTTTAATCATTTGTTGTTAATAAACATACTCATTTTTCTTACTCGTGATCCACCCTTAGATGTGCAGAACAAAAACCTCTGCTTTGTAGGGCAAGTTTCTTCCGCAAGAAGATTAAATGGCATTAAGAGGTCAGGGGGAAGATGGGGAGAAGACCAGCCAGCCACATTCCAGAAATGCAAAACTGGATCCGTGAGGCGAGAGGCAGCAGAGGGAGGGATTATCTCCAGGGTGAAAGAAGAAGTTGGGAAGTGAAGAAGGCTCCTTTGCCAGACCCTGTGACTCACTTCACACCCAGGTGCATTGGAACAATAGCAGATTCCCCTGGATCACAGCAGACATTGTGTGGCACTGAGGTAGAAACCAAAGGGGAAAGGGGAAAACAAGTTCATTTTCTAGTATTCATGCCATCGCATCCTATGGTGGTAAAGCCAGCCTCCTCTTGTTGCTACTCTGAGCTATTCTGACAATAGAGGTACCTTCATTAAGAAAACAAGCTTCCATTCCATTCTTCCCCACTGATGCCCAGTTCTTTAAAATTATTTTGTCTTCAGAAAGCATGTTTTCTACCCTCATTTCTTCTCACCCATTTATTTGACTTCCTTTCAGAAAGGAATTCACTACTGCTCAGTAAAAGTCACCTTGTGAGAAAGGCAAATGTATTGGACTGCTTGTCTGTCTCGCATCTGCTTGAGATTACTCACATGTCTTATCAGTTTCTTAGGGGACAGTGTTCTTAGGGGGATAAAAACAATGTCAATGGACAAGAAAATAATTCATTTGATTGAAATTCTGCTTTGTGGTGTGCAAGATCTGCAGAAATAGCAATCCATAGGATAGGAGTTATCTAACTAAAAGGCTTGCACTCTTGTCATGCGTGTAAGTATTTGACAAGTGAGACCTGGCACTCTCTTTAGGAAGATGTACACCACCTGCAGAGCCTGCCCAAAGGTTACTGCCTCTCATGCACTCACTTGCCAGTATTTTCTAATGAGCAACCAGACAGCTATGTCTTCTTCAGCTGCTGCAGCAATGCAGTATGTATGTAGCTTATGCTATATACCGGTTCATACTCTGTAATAAGATTATGTGGCTCCAGTCCTGCATGTATTCATCCATGTAAAAGCGCATTCCAGACTATGGCTTTTAGTGTTTCCCAGCTGCCTTGGCATTTAAAAGGCTTCTTAAGCAGGGATGTTGAGAATAAATTTACTGCCCCAGGTACATGCGAGTCAGATACCATAACACTTGGATGCATGAAGAAAATATTGTGGGTGAGCTGACCTCCTAGGGCTCTGTGACAAGCAATAGCAGCTGTAGCATGCCCGCAGAATTTTCTCGTTAGTCCTGTTTTGCTGAGGAACCCATAAATATCTTGCAGAGAATACCTTGGTCCATCACTGTTGGCATGTGGAAGAAGAATAGTGCTTTATAAATAATACATACCTATAAAATAAATACATCAGCACATGCAAGGCTAAACAAATCACCTAGACTGACAACTTGAGAAAAGCTCAGAGAGTCTTATGGATGACTTGCTTAGTCTATCAACGTAGATCAGCATCCAGAAGCTTCTTATGTATTACTTACGAAGTTGATATGTGCAGTTGGGCCAGAACTGTCTGAGTTGACCTCTGGGCCCCTGGATTAAACTAGAAGATTAAAGGGAGAGAGTATATGAAACATATGATCCTTCTAACTGCTAACCCCTCTGTGATTGCTTGTTTGCCCAGGCATTTCTTGGATTTGCCCTCTGGAGTTGGACCGATTAATGCCAAGTAAATGGTTGCCAAGTGCCATGCTACAGAAAAAAGGGGCAATGTGCTTTCATGTGGTTGTGTAGAGGAGCATACCCCTAGTTATGGAGACTGCCTCAGTGAAGGATGAAGCTGAATGAAGGAGATGGTCGTTGCTGTTTATAGAACTCCTTAAATGAGACACCATCTCTCCTTTTATTTTTTTTTATTCCCTGTACAAATACTCTGTTTGCTAGAGAGGAATAGCTGTGAAAAGATAGTAAGGGATATGTCCATTTTCCAGCATTTTAAGTCATGGGGGTTGCATGATCTCCTTGATTTGAATTCCAGTATCAGGCCCACAGAAAGCCCAATGTAAAGCTGACAAAATGACCAGTTAAAAAAAGAGAACAGACACAAAATGGTGTGGCTTTTTTTTTTCTTCATATTTAATATTGCATTGCTGGATTTTCCAGTATTTTAAATGAAAAATATATGTAGTTAGTTCCATGTTGACAATGTCCTTGAGGATTTGACAGTGAGATTTTCCAGCAGTTGCTCTTCGTTAGGATCCTGGTGGCGTTTAATAAGGCAGCCGAACTGTTGGCACCTTCGGTTCTTGTTTGTTCTCCGAGGGCTTGGGGCTGCTGCAGTAAGCACATCGACCAGGGCTGATCATTACAAGGGCGTACGCCACCATGAATAAAAATGTCACACGTTTTCCCATCTCACAGCGGTACAAAATGTCAGTCCTGTCAAACAGACATTGCAGGTAGCAGTGAGCAGTCAGTACAAATTGGGAAGCCGAATATTCCCCCAGCTTTCTGATATTCTTCATCTGAAGCAGAAGAAAAACAGTTGTTAACCTATTAGCTGTGATTTTAAACTCTACTGAGATAGTAGGTAGATAGACTTTAACACATGGGGATAAATATATTCCTGGGATCTGGGATTTTTTGCAGGATGTCTCCTCATCCATATATGTGGGGAAACAGAATTAGAACAAGCCACGGCAAAATAGATCTCGTTTTGGTAGAAGTCCTTTGGAAATTTGAACGTCATCTCAGTGACATTCTCTCTCAAACCTTTCTCTGCTTCACCGCTGTGAATAGTTCTGAAAAAAACCTCCTTGCTATTTTGCTAGTAATCCAGAAAGGGCATGGTTCAGTCAGGTAAGGGAATTTTCTTTCATGGGCCTTTCATCAGCAGTAACATAACAGACAATTGTGACTTTATTCTCTTTCTGTATACACTGCTTTCAGGCCAAGGCAAATTATGCAATGAAGAGTCCATAGGATATGTGATTTTCTGAGTGTCAGACATGCCTTAGCACCATGAGCATAAATATGTGTTCTGAGTAATCTGTCTAGGATTGAGGCAAGAATATTGTCGGCGCAGGATTCTGCTGTTACTACAGGGTCCAGAAAACACCTGATGCAAATAGTGGTAACAACATCTCAAAGGAATATAAGATGGTACTAAGTCACTGCTTGTTGCCCTAGGGGACAAGGAGAGCAGGTAAAACTGGCTGCAGTAGTCTATGTAGAAGTATCTCAAAGACACTTGCTTAGAAGTCCATTCTATAAGTAGAAATTCCTTTTGTTTTTCTCTGATACCTTCTCAGAACACAAAATTGTTGCCATGCATTTAAGCTAGTGAGTCATTGCAAATTGCTCCTTACCCAAATGGCACTGATTGCCAAAGCAAATTGCAGCAGGAAGGCTCAGTAAGGAGCACTCATGCTAAAGCACACAGCAACAGAACTGAGCCGTTAGAAACAAGTTTAAAAGTATGCTGACCTGCTTCTGGCTTATGAATGCAGCTATCTGCACTATGATTCTTGGAATCATCCAAGGCCTCACTATGTCTGAACAAAATAGGAAACAAAATGTGTGAGGCTTTTCTGAACCAGAATGACTCTAGACTTAGTTAAATATTTTATGTTTTATAGGCATCTGCTTCTTGTGGAAGAGTTATCTACTACATGTAGCTTAACTTACAGTGCTTTTCAAACCGGTCTGCAGGCACCTGGGATCTGCGCTAGGTAAATAAGAGGCTGTTGACAGTCACCTCCTTTGGTAACTGTCAGGAGTCTTCAAACTGTGAAGAGTTGAATAATATCAGTTTAATAGTGTTTTACAAGAACCGAATGCACATATAGATGGGAGGAGGTCAGGGTTTACTTTCACATGCATTGCAGATAAAAAGTGTACTAAAAGAACAAAGCGGTCACAATCTGAAATTGTACTGATACAGATTTATGGGTTTTGTACTGCTTGTTTGCATAGTATGTGAACTTTTCTGTTAGTGGAGCTAGAAAGTAATCAGAAGTCTTGACAGTTCTTTAAGCCACAGATACCATTTCAAGTTAGCCACAACTACACAATATTCCATCAACATCACATAAGAACACATTCTACCTTGGAGCATGGCCTGACTATATCTATCTGCTCAACACTTGCTGCACACATAGAAAAATATATCCATCTGATTCTCAAAATTCTTCCTTTTTTCTGTAATTGCAGACCAAAGAAATAAAACACCATTCAGTTCTGCAGCCAAGGGGTTTATTATTTAAGCCATGTGTTTTCAGAATAGCATCCGCTGTACACAATAATAATCCACAGTAGTGTAACCTATAGGTTTAGGATTTTCTGTCCCTGACTCTCATCCATAACAAGCAGATAATGAAACATAGCCAAGAGGCCTGTTTGCTTCATCCTGGTGGAACCTTTTAATTGGACAAGATATACATGATCATGACATCATGTTCCTGCTTTCATTCTTGGTTTTAGGAGAGATCTGCTTTGGTTAGTATCATGTAAGTCCTGGGTTTAAAGCAAACTGCGGTATTTTTTAAAGTTAGCTATTCTGGGATTGTTTGCACAGTATGAGATTAAGAGATAGACATTATTAACACTGCCAAAGAGGATGAGTTGTCAGTACTCTGAGTCTAGATGCACCATAAAAATATTTTTTTTTTTTTTACACTTGAGTAGGAAGAACAGAGTTAGTCTCAGCCAGAAAAGAAAGGAAGCAAAGACAGACTTTCAGGAACTCCCTGTCTTCCCCTTTAGCAAAGAAAAGTTTGCTCTGAGTGGCTTTGAGATTGCGTTCTGTATCTTTAGCAGTATCTCATGACACCAAGTATGACTCCAATGCCTGAAATAAAGATCCCTGTTCAGTATTAAGGAGAACAGAAGCATATAAGCACCCACCTCTCATTTCCTTCTCTTAATGTCTCCTTCTCTGTTACGTAGTGAAAGGTTGGGTTTTTTTTTTTCCCATTAAACTAATTGGTATTTAATTGTGGCAGTCACTGCCCCTTTCACAAGTTCTTGGCACACCTATAGGCATTGCTACATTTTTGCCAGATTCATTCTACCTTCCCAATCTACAAATATGGCTTGAAGAATGAGGCATCCCTTAAAACATGGAGATTATTTTTATCACAGGACCCAGCAGATTTCTGTTGAAGTATTTCAGAGTGTAAATTAAAAATATATGCTGTAAAGCATACACTGTTCTTGTCATCCCAGTTTGTGAGCTGTACATATGGGAGTATGTAAAAAGTAGTGTGCGTGCTGTGTAGGGATCTGGATGGATAATAAAACAGCTGCCTCATAGGTTCCATCTGCTTTCTGTACTGAATCTTTTTAGGTACCGTACATTTTTCAGTGCTGTTATTTTCTCCCTTGGTTTTTTGGCTTTTTTTTTTTTTTTTTTTCCGTTGAGTGTTCAGTTGAGGTCCAGCATATTTTTCCAAAGTCAGCACTTCAGCTCTTTTGCAGCATGATGTGCTTGAGCATGGGCATGTTCAAGGCCATGCATCTCTCTCCCATGTCTGAGTGTCTTTAAAACATGCTAGCAGTTTTAAAGTCAGTCCTGAATTTCTGAAGAGGATAGCCATGTAGAAAAGCTTTGGAAACTATTAGAAGCACCCCTCACTGCTAATTGAGAAACAGCAGCACTTCTTTGTGTACTGACAAACCAGTTTTCTGTAGTTGTGTTTCCCTTATACATTTTTGCTAATTGCAGTTGTTGCTGTACGTGAAACAGCACCTCTAATTTACTCAGAAATGTTGTTTGGAATACCACTTTTTTAAAAAAGAAAAAACACTAAACTGACATCCACAATTAATTTGACGTAATATTCTGCTCACAATGTGTTACCTCATGGACCAAAAATTATCCTTTTTTAATGTTTTCTCTAGTTGAAAAAAATAAATAGCTGTATTGTGAAAGTTCCTTGGATATATAATAACTATTTTGTGAGATGTGGGATCTATAATTTTTAAATAGGGTTTTTACAGTGTAAAAGTGAATGTAAGATTCTTCTTCCTCCAGTATCTCATAGCTTAAAATCACTTGTCTGATAATTAGTAAAACAGTGCCAGATCTGCAGTCATAAAATTGGCTTTCTGCAAATTTTTTGTCTTGTTGGTTCAGAAGTATTTATAGAGAGACAATTAAGAAAATTTCTAGAGTAAGAAGGTATGCTGGTAAACAGCAATGGGTAAGAAAGTGCTAATTTAGACATTTCTCCCCTTCATAGAAAAAAAAAAGCCTATAGTATATACATTTAGGAACATACCTAGAACAGCAATTTAGCAGCTTTTAGCAGTGTAGCCTATGCTGGTTTGTACCCATTCATCCTTACAGTACAGGTAATTAAGTTGATATTCCAACACAGCTTCCCCTACTGACCTTTCAGAGACGACGTGTTTTGCTGCATTAACAAATTAACTTCAAATCAGTGGCTTTTCCAGTAAATATGCTCTTCATATAGTTTGAATATACTTGCTTATCCCATTCTGGTGACAGATACTAACATCAACATTAAAAACGAAGCTTTGCTAAAGGGCAAGCAACTGTTATCTCCTGGTGGACCTCCACGTCAGTTACTCCTCACTGCCCTTTGCCTGTTCTTTTCTATGCTTCACAACACTGACTTAAACTGTACTCTGTCCCTGTCCATATTTAATGGAGAGGACACACTGCTATGAATATGTAGTTTTGTCTTAGTGTTCTGTTCAGGTCTCTTTAGGGTTCAGAAATGTAGGATGTGATGCAAAACATGCAAGACCACAAAATGAATTTTATTTCTGGTGGCACTTCAGTGGCTCAGGTAAATTTGAATCTGAGTGTTGGATTTGACTGTATTCCTGCAAGGACTGAGGTCACAGTTTTGAGAGTTAGTATGATGCCTGTTTTGAAAGTCCAAGAATCACATAAGTTTCTACACTGTTAGTCTTTTCTCCAAACAGCATTTATATGTTTCTTTATTGTGGAAACACATAGAATTATTTTTTGATCACAGATGGAAGCTTAATGATATTTAAATCTCTGCTGGAAAAAAGTAATCCAGTTGGCAGGGTAAGGATATGAAACTATTAGCTCCTGCAGAAAAAAGTTCCTGTCCAAAATCTATGCCACTTCACAATCCCCAAACAAAAGGAAGGCTGAGAGGTGACCTCAGTAAGTATAGGTAACCCATACATGTATCATAAACCTTGAGAAATTCTGCTTTCAGTATGCCTTGATCATGAAGTTGAATAATTAAATGCAAGTCACAGCTCATATTAAAGAAGAGAGTTTCTGACCCTCTGGAAATGAGAGAAAAATTGAATTGCAACTTAGGTTTATGTTTAGCACTCAGAGACCAAAAGATAGAGAACAAAAAATAGTATATGTAGTAAAGAGTTCTAGGCCAACATCACCAAGTTTTAAACCCTGACTTGTAATTGTTGGTCAGTTAGGGCTAACACGAGTAAAATATTAGTGCATCGCCATTGTCTAATCAAACAATGATGTGGCAGATAATTAACAAATCTTGTCACACAGTTTCTCAAAAAAATACTTTTCCTCCATCAAGTACCTGGGTGGGTAAGTGCAGTCCAGTTGTACATGTCCTTGCAGTGACTATAATCAGTGTATTGACCATCTCTCCGGGGGGTAATCCTCAGCTACTGTGGTGTCTGTTGGCCTTGCTCTCAGAAGGGCCTGTCTTTGTCACACTTTTTTTAGAAGCTTTAATAATGCTGCCATTGGTTCATCAACTTAGAGTGTTGATGCTAAAGTCTTTCAGTGTTTCTTCAAAAATTATCCTGGCTTTTGCTGTATAGAAAGGGAAAACTGATTCCCAAATTGAAGATGACACAGCTAGCCATAGCTTTAAGAAAATACTTGTATTTTCCACCTAAATAATCCACTTAAGAGTTGCCTGATGTAGAAACGTTCACAATCTCTGGGTAAGTAAAAGAAGAAAAAATAGCAAAGGAAAGTATATATCCAGAAGGCATAAACAAAATAATAAGAATTGCATCTTGGTTTTCTGCTTCATCAAACACTTTGCCTAAGTTGCTAGGTACTAGGCAAATGTCTTTTAAGTACCTAGAAAAGTGAAAAATTCAGATTATTCATCTGTTCCATTATGCTTCTGAGACATAATGGAAAACAAGTATGCTGTGCTAGGTAACAAATTAAATGTGTTTTAAGATTGCGCTCTCAGCCTGAGCAGGTAAGATGGGAAGATACACGTCAGTGTAACTCAGCTTCTGTGACTGAGTAATATCGGCTACAGAAGAGAAGCAGTTCAGTAGGGCTAATGGCAGCCACCTCAGCTCACCACTCTGTCATTTCTCTTTTTGTTCTCTTTGTTTTCATATTTACTTTCTTGGAAAACACAGAGTAAAGCTATCACATTAAATAATTCTGGCCTCGGCTCTCCAACCCAAGTGTCTTTTTTTTCCTTTTTCCTTTACCCACCCCAAAAAGCTGAGCCAAGTACATGTGTGCAGTCTGGCACTCCTTCATTGACAACCTAAGCAAGAAGAAATGAACCAACCAATGGATGCAAAAGTATATTTTAATGGGAAATTTCAAATAAAATTCTGCTCTTGCATCTCATCAGACAAAAAATGGTGTGGAAAAGGGTAGGCTGAAGTTGTACCGTTACAGTGTGTGAGGATAGTTGAGAAAGAGTGTCTGTCAATCTAGAGTAAAGGCTATTCTAGTAAGAAATTAAGCACTGCTGAAATATAAATCTGGAATCATTTGGAAAGAAATACAGACATTTGCTTTCTTATTCTGTCTGAAGAAACTGACTCCTATTCCCAGTTCCTAGTCCTTCTTTGTGCAGCTGACAGGTTTTTGTCTATGGAAGGCACTACGGGCTGGGTGCAGTTGTCATCCTCTGGTCAGCAGGCATTTGGAGACTTTTCTCTGTACTCACTGAGGGCTCTACTTCTGAAGTGCTAATTCATGCACATGAACTGCCACAGAAAGGGCATTAACAGTCTGTCTTGTGCTCAATATCAAAGTTGTTTTTAGGATGGTTTTATTTAGAATCTCTTTAATTGTCAGTGAATTCCTTGTCTAACAGATTATACCTTAAGATACCATCTATGTGAGGAGAGTCATGCTGCTGGCTCAGTCAAAAGCAACTGGATTTTAATAGCTCCAGTGCTGTTACAAAGCAAGGAGTTGGCCAACTGCTAATTTAAAAACCAAGAGACCAAAATAATCATCTTAATGCACTGTTCTGTCCTTGTTAGAATTGTTGGTGATGAGACATTTCTTTACAGTGACAGTGCACATCTTGCTCTAGACAACGCATTTAAGCCTTGATCCAATGCAGTATCTAAACACCTGCTTATCTTTTAAGTGTTGGAAAAGCTTAACTGACTCAAGGATCTTTCCAACACTCTTAGATATCCTTGTTGCTTTGAGGCCTTTACCGTAAGTTTTCACAAGCACTGATATCACTTGAGGTTTTTGTGAAAGGTGGGTTTAATATTCTGCTTTTCAGGATTCTTTCTATTTGCATAAATGTTGTCTGGAACACCTGGACCTAGAGCTCCAAAAATCTACCTTGAGTATGTTTGTTGTCTCAGTCAATTTTTGAGAATTGATTCTGAAGTTCTGATTGTGCTGCCTTTGGTGTAACATAAGCTGTGTTAAGTCTATGCCAGCAGGCAGATGCAGCTTCCTTCCTTCTTGTGGCCCTTTGTAGGTCGTGAGATTTGTCACTGTTCTGAGAGGGGAAAAAAAAAAAAGTTTAAAGAACTGCATTTTATGAGTTGGGTATGAAGTTAAGGTACATTGTGTGTTGTCATCCACTCTTACTGCTTTTGCCACAGAATCAGAGGTGTTTTCATGTAGGTAACTTTAATTTAGTTTCCACTTTGATACTGCAGCAAAGACTCCGTCCACCTCGGCCACCGCCTCCAAAGATACAACGTTCTAGGCCCGTGAGTAGTTGGTAGTTTTGTTTCACTGCCACAGCTTAACACTGCCTGAATTACGCTCTTAGTAGCATTACTAAACCTTGGTAGTTTGGATTGTCAGACTTTGCAAAAAAAGCAATGTGTGAATTATGCTCCTAAACTCCCTTCTTCTCTACTGCGGCACAGCCCTGGGACCTGCATTTATTCTGCTTTTCTTTGACGAGTTCTGCAGCTTTCAGTCAGTTGTGCAGGTAACTGATGCTGCTGTTGCAACGTGTGTTTTTACTGTTGCGGTGACTTCTTGAACACAAAGTCTTGCCAGGCTGGCATAAGTTTTTAGCCAGTGAACTTTTGAAGACTTGCACTAAACTCAAATGTGAAAGGAAGCAGAGGTCTGAAGACAAAGTGTTTATTCTTGGCAAGTTCTGCTTTAATTTAATTTGGGACACTTAATTTTTCTCCATGGAATGGATGAATGAATACACATGAAAAAGGAAAATCTCTGTTTGGGTAGTAGAACATTAGATCTTCACTTCAAATCAAGCTGGGACTCTACATAATTACCTAGTAGAATAGCATGGCATGTTGGCCAGAGGAAGACACTCTGGCATAGAACTACTACACAGATACTATACTCAGTGCAAGACCTGCACTGTGTCAGGCAGGGATTCTTTATCTCAGAAATTGTTACACACTATCTCTACCGGATGGCTTTTAAACTGGAGCCTGTGCTGGATCTGCACCAGTGATACTTTTTTCAGTAGCCCAGGAAAGTGGTGTCAGTTTAGAAAGGATGTTGCTTTTTTGCAACAGCCTTGGAACACTTAATTCTGTTCAGGACTTTTGCTTTATGAGTGAATTCCCCCAAAAGGCAAATGTATCTTACTCTTTGCTTCCTTAGACATACATATATGTGCATAAGAAAGAGAGATGCAAGTTTTCAAATCTAATCTTGCTAAAACTTGTTAAAAATACCTTTTGGATGAGCAGGCAAGTGGTTAACAAGTGCATTTGGGTGTGTGTTAACTTTCGATCTTCGGTGCATGTTCCTATGTTACACTTCAATAGCATGTGTTTCTTTTTCTCCCTCTTTTTAACTCTGGGTGTTTAGCTTAACATAGTCATCTTTGGATGGATTCCTGCTCTGAAGGTTTCTGTTTTCTGTGTTTAAAAGGTAGCATTGAATATGCTTTTATGTGTTCTTTTAAATGCAGTTGTTGTGGGAGGCCCGCCCAGATACATTAACTTCCTTGTTCCTTGTTAACCAGGAACAAGCTTTCCATGGTGTGATGGGGTTCCCATCGTGCTTCACAGCCCTTTTGGTTTGTGTTTGGCAGGTGTACCAGGGCACACTGCGAGTCCTCTTTGCAGAAGTTGCTGAACTGTATTGTTCACATTGAGTAATTTACTACATCAAAGTCTTGCTAAGACTATTTAATCTCTCAGCTGTAGGGCATTAATAGTCCTCACCATAATGTATTTGTGTCGACTGTCTTTGCTCCTAATGTGATTGATAAAAGGTGGTTGGAAATGTAATAATACAAGCTCCTGTTGCATTCATATAATAAGTCAATAAGTGGAACACAAATGTTTCATTCATCAAGAGGAAATTCAGGATAAATGTAAATTATTATAATCACTCCCAAAAATATGCTTGTACCAAATATACATAGATTTGTTGTTGTTCAGAACTATTATTTTGCTTTTAATAGTTGAAACACATTTTTCTGTGTGTAAATAATACTTTGTGAAAGCTGCTTTTCCCCTCTCTTAGTCCTGACATGTATTACAGAGGTGAGTATTTTCCCTAGCCTTCCAGAGTAAGCACTGAAAGAGTAGACTAGGCTCCTCTGCTCTTCCAACCAAGTCTACATAATACCAGAAATCCTGACAAATTCTTGCTGTTTTCAGGATATATCTGATATGAGGAGTAATCCATGGGTGCTAGTCCTTGCAATATGAATTATTGCTAATAATGAAAACAACAACACAGACCAAAGAAAGGTTAAGCAGAACAGATATGTTCTTTACATTCTGCTGGTTTGGAAATGACTTATGGTGATATTTTGAAGGAGAGAGGGTTGTTGCTTGTAATTAATAAAGATCTGTTTGGATTAATAGTGGCTGTTTGGAAACTTAATTCATTTAGAATAAAAGTTAAAATATAATTATGATGCATAAAGTTGATGCGAACAGCAATAAGCACATTTAAATCTTCTCTACTGGATGTTTACCTTTATTCTTTTGATGTGTGCTCATGTAATTGGATTTCTTTAATACTTTTGCATTTGATAAGCATTTAACTCTGACTCTTTGGCTACATAAGGCTCAAAATCCACCAAGGAATTGGCTTGATTCCTGGCTTTTCACTGCAATCCCCCATGAACAATGCTCTAAATCTACTTAGCATGTCACCCTGCACTTTACTGGTCTGGTGGCCCCCTGGAGCTATCCAAAACTCTCATCTCTCTCCCTCATCACCATCACTCCCCCAGGGTACCACCCAAAAGGTGAAAGTGTTCACAGCATGATGACAGGCCAGCTTTACACATCATCTTCCAGCTGAGTTTTAATTAAACAGGTTTCTTTCTTCTTCTCTTTTTCTCTTTCTCCTTCTCACTCTCTTCTCCCCCCCAGTTCCTCTTGCTTCTCTCCCCCCTCTCTTGCACACACTTGCTCTCTCTTGGTCTCTCTGTTTTATCAACCCTAATGAAGCAGTATTCTTCATCGATCCTGCTGATTGCCAGCCCATTCCTTTTGTTTGTTGGCACCGAGCCATTCAGCCGCACTCTGACAGCTCAGCTTGTCTAATTAGCTCTGTTGTTCTTTTCCCCATGTTTCACCACGTTGCAAGTTCAGTTGAAGTTGCCACAAACTTAATCCTTCCATTCCTGCCATAAATTCACATTCTTAAGCTGTCTTTATTGTAGAGAGGAGCAGCCTTGTGTGGGGACTGATCTTCAAGACCTTAACATCTGACCTTTTTATAAGCCGTTTTTGCTAAGAAATAGTGGCAATACATCTCTGGATTTCTTCATCATGTCTGCTGTACACCGTTTCCTTTGAAATGAAAATTCAATACAGTAATCCTGCTACTATCTTCTGCATACTCTTGTGTAGTGTAGAAACACTGCACATGGTTTGGTGGCTTCTTCCTGGCAAAAAAGTTTGAGATTTATGTGCACAGGGAGAAGGGTGGGGGGGAAAGCTAAAACACCCTCCCTATGTCCCACCAAATAATAGCAATTAAAAAAAAAAACAACAACAGAAAAAACACCAAATGGTGTGGCTATTAAGGGAGCACAAGCACAGGGAGATCAGAAGTTGAGTTGTATTCCTAACTTAATTTGAGGGCTTTGGGAATTTCTGCTCACCGTAACATTCAGCTAAGCCAACACATCAGACTCCGTTTCAGGTAGGGGAAGCCTTTCTTAACAAAACATGGAAAGCTTGTTTGTACAGCCTGACTCTGATGCTGGAAATGTTGCTTCTCAAATTTGCCTCCAAGGATTAAGTTCATCACCAGGATAGCTTGCTGGTCCAAGTAAGGCACATGCATAAACTTCGCCTATACAGGGATCAAAAGTGCTTACTCCTTTCCTTGAAGAAAATATTGTTTGCTTGTGTAGTTACTGTAAGTAAATTCAACTAGATTTCTGGATATTGGAAGGTGATGGATATGTTCTTGAAGATTGGCAGCAACATCATCTCTCACAGAGAAGCTTTGTTTTTTATTGCAGACAGCAGAGGATGAACTAACCATATCGTTGGGATGATAATGATAATAGGTCTGGCAAGGGTTTCTGTTTGGCTGCTGCAAGGAAGCAAATACCTTTTTCATGTGATAACATTCATTCTAAGTATAAATTTTTCAGTGCTGCCTTACACAGACATCTTCATTTGAAAAGGTGGGTTCCTATGAACAAGAGGACAAAAGGATCATGTCAGAGCTGAACTCCACTTTCCAATATAATGTACAGCAAGGCACAGAATCTTCCAGCTTTATTCCTTATTTAAGGAGAAGTTCACATTTAGGATATCTTTTGTCAGAAATGTAGCCTGTACCAAACAGGACAGTAGAACAAATTTTTGTTGCTTTCCTGACAGCTGTCAGTGACAAGTGTATACATTTCACCTGCTGTTCAAAAACATGGGGTTTTTTTGTCCTCGAACAAGTTGTGGATCCCTGTAGTTTATATTCATTTGTAACATTGCTGTGGCACAAAAAATACATTTAAAAGCAATTCCGAGTGGAAGATACCTTTAAGGTAACTGTAGTTATACATATTTTGTTGTTTATGGCTGTTTGATCAACTTGAAGTATTTGATGAAATGTCTTCTATGTATGTGTATGTAATAGGTTCGCCCACCAAGACCTCATGTTGTTAAGAGACCCAAGAGCAACATTGCTGTGGAAGGACGAAGGACTTCAGTGTCTAGTCCAGAACAGTAAGTAGTTTGCTGCTTTGCTTCTCTCTGTGCATTCAAAACTAGCCAAAGAAGAAATTAAAAATTATCACAGATCAAAGTATTTTTTAACCTAACAGTTGGGTTTTAGTTTTTGGAGCATTTTGGAGAAAGTGCAAACAACAAAGAAGCCGAAGGTTACTTACTGGAAAATTCTGCTATGTCAAGTTAGAGATAATCTGATCAGCATGGTTAGTTTTGGAGGTTCATATCTTTGTTGTTTTGTTTTGAACTCTGCTTTAAAGAAATTGCTAGCCACATCCTTGCAAATCCAGGCTTTATCTGAAAGATATAGAATTGTTTGTTTTATAGTGATGGCAGTGAGGGTTGTGTCTCATGCTTGTTAGAGGCCCCCTTACAGAAGGTCTATAGTGAGCTGTATAGTGAAGGCTTGTAGAACTTAACTGTCTTGTATAGTACTAGCAGATTTATCATCTCTTTAGATTTGATTATGAAGTAAACAGGGGTAATGTCCCAAATCAGTTGTACCACAGTAGCCTACTGTTCATGTATATAATGAGCTGTTTTCCAACATCCCTCTTGTTCCTGTGAACAGTATATTCTGTTACCTTGGAGAGATTTTTTTCTGAGAGTTTTGTGAGTGTCACATATTAAATTTCTTTGTACAAAGAAGACAATATTGTATTGCTGGAGATATTCTTAACACATTGCCATAGCTGAGTTAACAGCAACCCATCACTGAAAACCTGAAGAGAATGGAGATACTGAACCTTACCTACATAGCACAAAAGACACTGTTGGGTGTGACAAATACACATGTAGGCTGCATCAATATGCCTTTTGGATTCACAATTATTTGGATTCTTCTGAGCGTAGTCACCTCAGCTATTTAGAAGTACAAAAGATTCAGCTGCACTAAGTTCTGGATGGATGCAGAGGGTGGAATTAGCTGTAGTTCTAAAAGGTCCAAATGAGCAGATTGCTTCCTCCCACTTCAGAATTTGGGAAAGTTTAGAACTGTGCATTTTGCCTAGGGTGGCTGATCTTGGAAGAAGGAGCAAAAATTGTGGCCGGAGTAAGGACAGACCTGCTTGGCACTCCAGAGCAAACAGCTGAGCAGGGAAGTGAGAGCAGCAGGCAGCAGAGCCAATAGACATTTTCCAAGTTGTGTGGCAAGGTTAAATTGGTATTCTTGTGTGTGAGGCAGCTTTCGTGCTGTCCTTGAACTGCAAGTGGAGCGGTGTTTTCTAAATGTCCAGTGTTGCAGCAGCACAACCGTAGTTTGGAAGGTCACTCTGGAACTGCAGCATACAAGCAGAAGACTCAAGGTCTGCAAGGTGGTTGCACTGATCTATCCTTGTAATTTATCTCAACCTGTAGCACAAAGCAGTTGCATATCTCATCACCACTTTACATTATTTATGTCCTGGACTGTGGTGGCTTTATTGTCAGTGAAGTGAAATGCTTTAACTGATGCCCAGGGTTACAGGATAGTTGTTGCATCTGAAGAGACTAAAATCCCATAAAAAGAAATGGCTTTATCTCATGTGTACCAGTTCCCTGTCAACAATGTTCATGAAAGATAAAGAGGTGGAGGTTGGCCTCCCCACCACTCCCCACTTCCCAAAGTTAAGTCCATGGCTAGCTTTGTCCCAGCCACTCTGGGGCGGGAACACGGCTTTTAATTGAAGTGAATGGTCACTTAAATTCTACAGAATTATTTCTCCATTGTAGAGTGGAATTTGGTTGCCCTCTTGTGGAGTAGATTGCAAGTCCTGCAGAAGGGCTTGTGCTCTTGCAGGCTGGTAGCTGTCCCGTCACAGAGACTACAGGGATTTTTAAAATCAAACTTTTTACTTAATATTAAATAAGACAACTCATGGCACATAGGTAAAGGGTAACTGGGATGATGTAACCATTATGTGTGTTTGGATTCAAAAGCGGCTTGACATTCCAGTGTGGCTTACTGCTAACACGCATGTTCAGTTCCTGCCAGAGAACAGGAATAAACATCCTGTTTATGCTAATGCTAGTAATATATTGAATTATAATTACTGTTTGACTTGGGTTTCATTTCTTCCTGTTAGTTTGAGTGAGTCATTACAATCCAGCTGCTATCACGGAGTAAACTGAAACATTTTTTGTGAAAACAATTGACAATAATCTACAGCAGAAAATGAAGATGCTTTGTGACTATGCACTGACTTGCTGTTCTTCATGAGCTTTTTATTGATAGATTTTTCCATCTTCTAAATGTGGAAGAAAACCAGGTGATGTTGCTAATACCACTGGTACTTGCTGTATGGTAGCCCTTGTGATCTCTTCCTGATGCTTCACAGCTTCAATATTTTATCTGCTTTAAATGCAGTGTCACAGCAGGATGTGATTCTTTTCACTCTTTTCTGTCATCAGGTTCAGGTGGCTAAGCAAATTTTGACATAACTACTTCCAGACAGTTAGTTATACAATATTGCACTCAACTAGATCTTTTGTAAGGTGTCTGGTTAGTGTTTATTAAAATCAAGTTGGGGCAGTGAGGGATGTGGGGGACACAACACACAATGATGATGAGACTGACAGTACAGTTGTGATTTCAGAAGTACAAGTGGAGGAAATATCAAACCTTCTTCTTAAATAAAGCTCAAAGAAATGGCTCAGCTAAGAAATAACTTCACATGAATGCCTTTGAAATAGGCAGTGACTCAGTAATCCTGACTGGTACTGTTGGAGTTCCCTTACTGCAGATCAGAGGAGATTTCCATGAGAGCAGTAGCAGTGCTGAGAGGGTGCTTCTCTCAAACCAAACTTTACAAAAATATTTAGCTTAATTGCATTGGCTCCAAACCTAGTTATAAGCCAAGTTACTCTTTTCAGGTCCTCATGTGTAGGACCCGGTTTTGAGGAGGAACTTCTGTTCAATGAGGAATTTATTTCTGTATTTAAAACTAACACTGACTTTTTGGTCTTAAAGGCTCCAGAGACATTTCCCAACATATCTGGGCCTCTGACTTTTGCCTCCTGCTTCCAGCTGGTAAAGACAATCCTCAGGGCAGTGCCAGGCCTGACTTCCAATGAACTCATTCTACAGAGCATCCTCTTCTCTCTGGAATGTTGCATGTCGTCCCTGAACAGTAAACCTTTGTGCCAGGCATCCTTTCAGATGGTACATCTGTTACTGCATTTCTTATGATATTAGGAAATGTGCTTTTAAAATAGTTAAGTTTTTAATATGCATAAAAGAAAATCATTGTTTTGGGGGCATATATGCTCATTTTTTAAAATCAATCTTCAGTTAAAGCACAGGAGGGCAGGAGCAGTGACTTTGAAGCAGAGCCAGGATTATTGCTAATGTCTGTTATTAAACCAGTGTGTTTAGAAGAGCTGATGGAAAAATATATTGCTTCCTCCATCAAAATTCTTGATTTTTTTTTTCAATAGTGTTTTTTTTTTTTTTTACATTTTTGTCAATAATTCAAGGTCTATAGTGTTCACAGTTCTTTTAAATATATCATTATATAAAAAATGTATAATTAAAAAAAAAATTTAAGATAACAAGACTTTGTAGATGAGAGCTCAGAAAATGCTGGATTACCACCTGGGGCAATCCTAGTCATGTGGGATATGCCTCCTTAAACACAAATTACACAAAAGTTGTTCACAGAAATAAGATGCTGCATTTCTAACAGATAGGCAGTTTTTTGAGAGCTCTTTTTTACACCACAGCAAGATTTTCTATTAAATGAAGAATTGGCTTCCAGAGTGCTCTAGGAACTGTCTTCTCTAAGTACCAACTAGCTGGCTTCTAGGGCATGCAAAGTAGGAGGAAATTAAAATAGGAAATCAGAGGGTCAAGCTCACAATTAACAGCATGTCAAAAGGCTCTTGGGCTGTCTAAACCCATGTCAGTGCTGCAGCAGTTCATTATGGCTTTCCAGAGCTCGTGTAGGACTTAGCAGAGAAGCTAATGGCTTTCCCCACGTATCATATGAATGAAAATAGGCTGCAGTGCATAGTGGGTTATTACCCTGAATTTAGAATGAAGTCAGCATGATGGATGTGTTGAAGGATACAGCCTCATAAAGTACATTAAAAGGACATTAAATTTTTGTTGCTGTACCAGGGTCTTGAAGTTCGGCCACACAGGATTTGTGTACAGTAAAGGTTTTTCATGGCACCACTGCAAGCAAGCATCTCTACTTGGGATGAAAGCTAACCCAGCAAGTACCTCTAGGACAAGGGTGGCTGGAGTCAGAAAGCAAATTCTGCTGGCTGTAGCAGAAAGGCTGTGTGTGCTTTGATTCCTCTGCCCTGGGAAATGGCTGTAGGGGAAGCTGGATACAATGAAGGTGGTACCAAGAACTCAGATGCTCAGCAAAGGGACAGCAATGGGAGAGAAACATGTGGAGAGCACTTGCAAACATGTGCAGGCCTTGCAAACAAGAACTGCAGCACAAAATGGACGTGGCTGCCCTTGGGAACTCCAGTCCTTCCTGCTCTCCCACCTTTTCAGCATGGCAATTTAGAAGTAACTTTAATTTTGGCACCTATTTCTGTTGTCTGCTTTGGAGTGAACCTACCAAATATGTGCAGCTTACCTGTGTAAAGAGTTGTGACAGCTTCAGGGGAAACTGGTGACTAGATCCTTAGTACTGAGTAATAGGACAAAAGTGGGAAATGACTGTGTAGAATCATGCATCTAGATCCGTCAGAGCAGGCAGAGGTGGCATCCAACTTGTTCCCACTTTACATTATTAGTTAATATTTCCATCTCTCCAAAAATTTTATAAAAAGGTCATAAAAACTATAACACAGTTCCCTGCCTTTGCAGTGCAGTGATCACGAGCTGTCGCTTTTGTTAGTTGGCTTGGATGGCTTGTGCCATCAATTTTGTTTGTTGCTTTAATGTAAAATACCCTTTATTTTAATGTTTTTGGTTTTCTGGAAATATTCTGCTCCTGTGGACTTTTACAGTGTACAAAGTGACACTTTAAAAATCCGATACATATTTTAATATTTTTGTTAGCCCACAGTCGGGTGCAGTGAGTATTCAGAAGATGTAGGAAGGAGTCCCAGTGATAGGTCTGTGCTTTGTTCAGATTGAATAGTTACTAGGTAATCCCCTCAGTCTCCAGCCTTCTATTTCATAGTGGCAAGAAAAAGCATATGCATCCAAATCTCTCATTCTCTGTCTAAGAGGGACAAATTCCTTAATTCCCTAGAGCTGCAGTATAACCATTCTTTAAAAACATATTAAAAAAAAAAAAGAATTCTCCTGCAAACCTGAGAAACCCTTTTTAGGAGGATAATGACCAGTCCATAGTACCCCTTTGTACCATCTCGTCTCTATAATCAGGAAAAAGCAACACATTTAATACAATGCACAAATTTAATCTCATACACTAAACATCTTTTAAAATTATTACAGAATTCTCCTTATTAATTCCCACATCCTGTACTCACATTTTCTATGTGTATGTATATATATATATATATAAAATTTTTTTGTTATCTCAAGTACATTTAGGTGTCAATTAAATTTGAAATATCTACATTTGTCAGCATTTCATTTTTGGCCAGTGTGATGTGCTGCTGATTTGTCCATGCATCCTGACACATGAAAAAAGCTCCTGAGATGCAGATCTTCCTCATTAAAAAGGAAACCCACACTATCATAATGGTGCGCAGAGCCATGGAGCGCATCCCCAGCTTTATTGCACTGTGTTTCTGACATGATATTTAAAAAGGAACAGCCACGGCTGTCAGTACTGTCATATGCTAGTGCTAACCGAAGACATGTTAAACTAAACATTAGAAAGAGATCAGCAAGTCATCTGCATGGTAACTCAGCTAAGAGATTAGGTAGGCAGGAGCTGGTGCAGTCATGTGGAGATGATGAGGGTTGTAGCTGTGACGGACACATCCTTTTTTCCCTCGAAGACTGCAGCAGTGCCTGCCTTGTAGCCGGGCTTGCTGTGACCTGCCTTTTCAGAGACAGCTCTTTGTGTATGAAATTCTAGCAAGTGGTGGGTGGCAGACGGCAGGAGAGTTCCCGAATTGGGTTAATGAGGGAATAGGCACTTTTTTTGGATTCTACTGCCTCGAGCTGATAAAAAATTTAGACTTGGACAGTTTTAGATTGCTCATCCCTTATCGTGGCCCAAAACCTCTTAAAGAGCACACCAGCAGCGAAGCTTAAGTGCTTGCTTTTTTCTAATTATGAGATCCCACTTTCATTTACAGAGCCTTGCAAGAGCCACAAACACAAATCTTACCTTGCCATATATTGAATCTTACTTGCTCTGAGCTGCAGTGAAGTGCAATTGATGATCTAGCCACAAGATCTGTTCTTATCTCTTCATAGTTTGTTCTCAGTTTATTTAATGCATGCACACAGACACAATGCATTTGAGTTTAGCGTAGTCTGTGGGCAAACAAAAGGTGACAGGGGCAGTGCTTTAAGGGCAATGGCACCAATATATTTGTTATATGCAGTTAGGTTTAGTGAATCAGCAAGACAGGTGGAAATGCAATACTGTTCTGGACCTTCGGAAATGGTTTTATATTTTCTGGTATCCTGTTAATTGATAATTGACTTTCCTAAGACAAAAAGACATGTATAAAAGGTAAAAAAAGAAATATTTGTAAAGTGTCATTGATTTCTGATTTAAGTGGAGCCTTTTATTACTGTAAGCTTATTTTTCTTTTTTTTTAGATAATGGTAACTTTCTAAAAATAGGGAAAAGAAAAAGCTAAAAAAAAAAAGACATTACAGCAGTTGTTTCCTAGTGCAGTGGCACCACCTCTTTCCCTGGATGCCTGTTCTTGCAGGGAAGAGGAAAAGTTCAGCTATGCAACAGCTTTAATTGGAGACCCACTGACTATGATTTAACACCATCACACCATCAGCTGCATCCACTGCCACCACTGGTTTAGATCTTTTATTAATTAGCTTTGGCCTGCTTGTGAATAAACATTATTCACAGTGGGACCTCTTGAGCTGTCGATTGCAGTGTCCAACTTCTCTTTTAGACCTAATCTTTTGGACTGGTTTTCCTAACTTTAGTTATTTAGTGACCGAGCTAAAAGAACAAGAAGTGATGGCCCATTATGAGTTCGAGTACCGCTACAGGTAGTTTGTTAGCGTGTCTGCAACAAATCAGATTCCTTCTCTTTTTATCCATGCTTTCTGATATCAGCATATTCTCCTCTTACCTGTAACATACATAGTGGTGTGATAGTTTTGTGTTCTTTGCAATGTCTACAGGGTGAGGACTGTCCTTTGTTCCACATGATAACCCTGATCCTCCTTACATTGAAATAGCAAATTTTCTTCTGGGCTTTACTAGCAGGAAAATTCAGCTCCCCGTCTCAATTATGTATCACCTTCTGCCTCCCATGATGTGTTTTAGTTCACTACAGTAACTAGAGCATTGTCAGTGATAGATGCATGATATAAAATGAAGATGTTTGGGAAGAGACCTCTTTGGGGTGGCCAAAGACAGCGTTTGCTTTTTTGAACCTAGTAATTTCTTTTCCATTGTTCTCATGATGTGGAGAAGTGTTCATCAGCCTGTTGTTTGGTCTGTAAGACATGTAAAGGTGGTTTATAATGCTCTTGGAAACAGGTTGCTTGGGTGTTTTTCATTTCCACTCATGCACATGTAGACATGCCATAACACAACTGAAATGGGAGTAATAAATAACTGTTAAAAGTAGAGCATGTTTTTAAAAGTGTATATAGTTGTGGTGGCTTTATACAATATTGTCCTTGAGTTTGAGTAGATGGAACAACACTGGACTGTGGTGTAGAGGCCTCTGATTAATACTGGTAAATCTTTTTATCTGTTTTTACTATTTCCAGTTACTTGTGAAGCATTTATCTTAATATTCAACTTGTGAGAATGTATTTTTTTATAAGCTCTTTTCCTGTCCAAAGCTTTGGTATTTGAGAGGGTGATGATCAGTGGCCCTTGCTTCATACTTTAGTAAAGAATAGGATATTTTAGCATTACAAAAGGGGCAGTATTTGGATTAATTTCTTCTTCAGCTTCTTTGTTCCAGTGCATTTCTGTTTAGTTACCCTGCTCCTCTACTCTTTCCTTTTCTACTAAAGCAGATAGTGCATTTAATTGTTTAAAGCAGTGATAGCCACTTCTGAATTTGCTCCAGTGGAAAGAATGAACCTTAGAACCTGATACTTCATGCAGAAAAGAGTAATTCACTGGGGGTTTGGTTAAAATGAAGTAAAGCAACTGATAGCTACAATAATAATAGAAAAATTATTTAGAAATTCAGCAAGCTTTGTTTTTCTTCATCTCTCAGCCTGTGTATGTTTCCCCAGACCTACACAGGCATGCAGAGTCTGTTCTATTCATTAACAAATATTGGTGTAGTCTTAGTGGAGAGAAGCTGTGTGTGTGTGTGTGTTGGCTTCTTTTGCAGTATGGGTATGGTTGCAGGTCTTTGTCTCCTGCCCGATTAGATGGCACCCTGGACATTTTTAGAAGAGTTATGTTTTCTGCCCGAGAAGCAGAGCTCAACATTTACCTGCAGAGCTCTTCATGGTGCCAGTCATCATGTTCAGAAATGATTCAGAGCCTGCGAATCACTTGGTTTCTCTCTTCTCTGGAGCTTTGATGGTGACAACTTGATAACTTCTTTTCTCTTCCTGTCTCCCTCAGCCTTGTAAAGCCTATGCGACACTATACAGTCTTCCTCTCTGAGGACTCTTCTGATGATGAATTTCAGCAGGAAGAGGATCCTGTCTCTGGCTTCTCTGAAAACTTTTTCTTCTCTGCTCCTTTTGAATGGTCTATCCTTTATTCTTCCATTGTATTGATTCAGCCTTCAAACAGTGGGTTTTGCATTGGTCAGGGTGCCTGCTTCCACACTCGGAACTTTGGGAATGCTTCTGCAGGCTCTGCACAATGCTTCATTAATGTTCAGAATTTCTCCTGCTTATTTGTTTTGGTATCTAGTGGCATGCAAAAGCATCATTCTGCATGAACCACAATGCGGCAATGCACAGCTTATGGTTTTACATCAACTCAAGCTCTGTGGGATATAATCCTTCCATTTGCCCTTTCTTCCAATGTGCTGCTTGTGTTCCTGTCCAAGCCTATTGTCATTCTTCCTCATACAGTGCTGGCTGTGCTGTTTGGATTGTCCTGTGAGTCTCGTTTCAGTGCAGTTATTGGCTTTTCCAGGTTTCATTTACTTGATCCCAGCTCTGTTCCATCAAGTACCACATGCTCAGTGTGTGCTCAGTGTGGTGGGGAGTTGCCGTGCAGATGTCCTCTGAGGGATTTGGGTACAATGAGACCTAATAATAGACAAGAAACAGGAGCCAGCTTGTTGGATTTATTCACTGTGTTATTTGTAAGTTGTTGTAAATTACCAAACCTCTACAACTTAGTCTTGCCTAGTTTTGAAGTATGGTGCTGCAAGTCCCCATCTGCAAGAGCTGTACATGTCAGCTCTAGGTGCAGGATTCTGCCACCTGCCCAAAGTAGCAGGGGAACAAGTGGTGCCTGTCTCTCCTGGCCAGTCTAACCTGGGGCCTGAGCCTACCTCTCAGGTGAGTGGAGCAGTGTCACACAGAGGGTGCACAGGGATTCAGGCATACTAAACACTGCTGGCTGCGCATTTGAACTGACCAACCCCCAAGGGCAGGCTTGAGCTAAGGCCTCACTGAGCATCATCCAGGGAACTTGTTCTCTCCTAATCTGCCCAGGAGCCTGCCAGGACCAGTTGTGTTAGACTAGGCTGGAGAAGGAGGCTCCCAGTTTGAAAGTGGAGTTTCCATCACTAAAACTGACTGTGTGATTCAGAAGGCAAGTTCAGAGACTGACAGGGAAGGGACATGACTGCAGGCTGTCAGGCATGGAGACACAGACACAGAGGTTCAGTAGCAAAGGGCAGGAAAAGTGTTCCAGAACTCTTGTCTTTGGGATGGAGGAGGCCAGGCCTTTAAAATGGTTTGTTTGCAGAATACTCCTCAGGATTTTTCACAGTGTGATCTAATGCTTAGCAGATGAGCACATATGATGTGAGAGACTAAAGATGCAACCAAGATTTGCAAGATCTCCCTCCTCCTAAGGACATGTACCATCAGCTGTCTGTCTTGTACTTGCATTATCACATTCTCGTGTTGCTACTGAACGCCTGCTATTGTGTGTTGAGGAGTGATACAATGGGCTTTCTGTAAATTTGCATGATATAGTCGTATTATAATAAAATATGGAAAGAGGAGGAGGGTTCTTCCATAGTATCTGTTTTTGCAGGTCTCACAAATATTTTCTTTTAATTGAAACCATGTTTAAATGCCACGGTAGAACTGGCTGCCAGTCAAGTGCCAATCACCACTGATACGTGTGGCACTTCTTGGTATTAATTGGATGTGCATTATGCTGCTGTTCTCTGTACACAGAACCAATATGCAAATCTGATGGTGTTCATTTTTTTGCTGAGGTATGTGCAAGAAAAGCACCCTGCTAACTCAGCCTTGGCTGTAAATGTAAAATAGGTGTCTCCATAATGGATTGTGTTGTTTCTTGATAAGATGACACCAAGGTAATCATTGGAACTCTGCACAGTGTTCCCAATTATTGTAGGAAAACACTGAATTATGTTCTGTGCTGAGTTAGCTTGAAGCAAGAGAATGTAAGTGCCTGCAAAACACAGGGCACTTGGCAGTGCGCTTGCTCAGGCTGCCTGTGTAAAAGGACTGAGCACAGGAGCAGTGGCCTGCCTGAGGGGAAGGCCAGACTGTCAAAGAGGAGAGCTGGCATCCAGTCAGCCCTCTGAGTTCCCTCCCCAGCCTCTCTGTAACTGCACGATCGCAGCTTTCCTCCGAGTGCTTCTCACGTCCATCTCTTCCCTTTCTGAAAAGCCCTGCAGGGCCAAGTCATCTTTGTCTGTCCTGCTGTGGTCTCCTTGCTCACACATCATCTGTTCACAGGGCACTGTAAGCTGTGTTCTGTCACCCAAAAGCTTTTTGTTAAAGCCTTTCAGCTCCTTAGTAAATATTTGCTTTAAAGAAAGGAATTAGAAAGTCATTTCCAACACAATTTTTGTTTCTCTCCTAGGCCTCAGCCATACCGGGCCCTGAAAGAATCTGATAGTGCTGATGGGGAAGAGGCAGCCAGTCCAGAGAAATCCAAAGAGCCTCTGCCCCCAAGCCCTCTGCTCTCGAGCAAGGACACAGAAGTCAACCTCCTTGAAGACATTTTCCCAAACTTAGAAGTAGAAGCACAGCCTCAACCTCTCAGCCAGGCTAAGAGCCTAGAAGACCTGCGGACTCCCAAAGAAGAGGGAGATCAACGATGCACGTTTGACTACCAGGTGGGGAGAGGCTTCCATGTCTGCTGGGGGCTTTGCACAGAGCCAGGGCTGGCTGGCTGATGTTATTCTCAGAAAACATTTTCATATTATTGGGTAACTGCTTCCCTTTTCCAGACATTTATTTGTGAGTTTTACAATTCGTTTCTGAATTCAGAAATTCTTGGAATCCAACTCAGTTACACGACAGGAACTTCTTCCATTAAACCCACAGCTTTTTCTTCTAAACGAGGAAATATTTGCCCTGTTCCTTAGAATCTGTTCTGTCCATTGGCTATCACACAGGGCTGTCTTTGAAAGTGATGCTCAGCAGTGGGAATGAGCACCTAGAAATGTTCAGGTCCCCTCCAAACTGCCTGTTTTTTTTATGACCTTGTAATCTGGCCATTTTGGTCTAGGTATCACCAGAACAATCTGGATTGGAGAAGAGAGATTCTATATGACACACTGCACTGAATGTGTGCAGCTTAGAAAGTGCCAAATTAAAGCAGAGTCTGAGATCTTGGTGTGACATGAAAAAGAAAATAATTTCAACCTTATAATAATACTAAATTTAAGGTTATATCCAGATATTTCATTTGACATTTTTTTTCATACAGCAATTAAAGCTTCTTAATTTCTGTACCTTAGATACAGGTACATGCTCCTTACCTACCTAAAAACAGATGCCACAATATGTCATAGGTGAGTGATGCATCAAAGATAGAGCAGAAATTTGAACAGCAGAGTCCTGCTTCTGGTTCCCTGTCCCTCTAGCCTGCCAGCTGCTGTCTCTGTCCTGAGGTCACACTCTGTGGACAGATCCTCCTCCCCTCTTAGCTTAGCAGCCTGTCTTCACTTCATGCTGGATGTTGTGAGAAGATCAGTAAAAGTTAATGTGTTTGCTTTTGTTTGTTTTTTCTCATGCTTTCTTTCAGAGAATGGATCTTGGTGTGTCTGAGAGGAACAAGATTGTGCAAACCATGAAGCTGTCTCACCCTTACAACAAGCTGTGGAGCATGGGTCATGATGACATGGCTATTCCTACCAAGTATTCCCAAAGCTCACCAGAAAGGCCCCTGACTGCACTTGGCAGCATGTCACCAATCACAAGGAGACCTCGGAGCAAAGACAGCATTCTGGCTTCTGCAGAAAAGGATGAATCAAATCCTGTAGTTCAAGGGAACATCACCATTCCTAGGCCACAGGGAAGAAAGACTCCTGAACTGGGGATAGTGCCACCACCACCAGCACCCAGGGCTTCTAAGCATCAAACTCCAACTGGGCCAACAGAAATTCTCACTACCCACACTACAGGACGGAGCCATTTGGTTTCAGATCTTATCCCAGAGCCCTTTGGAGCTGGCAGTGTGTCCTTAGACCCTGAAATCCAGCAGTCTGTAAATTATTCTTCTCATCCATCTCAGCTTTTGTCCAGTGCTACTAGCAGAGCTGAGATGCTCCAACCTGTCAAAGTGAAGACAGATAACACAGGTAATGAAAGTGACTACCTTCTGAGCCTGCTGGATCCACTGAAAACAGCCAGCTGGCAAAGCAGTGGCCTACAGCAAGGTCCCCACAGCCTGCAGAGCTCAGCCATTCCACCTTCTGCAGCTGGCTTTGTCTCGGTGGCAACTGACTTTGTATCTCCTCCAGCTGCACCATTTGTCCAGCCTCTTGGTTATCCTTCCCCAGCACCTCCACCCTTTTTACAGCCATCCCCTAATCCATTTACACAAACAATACCAGGAGCCCTGTCAGTGTCTCTAGTTAGACCCCCAAGGGGCAATTTCACCCCCTCTTTAGGTCATGCTTATAGCTCTAGCTTCATAACACCTAGTTCTAGCTTCTACCCACCACAAAGACCTCAACCAAACATTTCTACACTATCCATGCCAAACTTGTTTAGCCAGGTTCCAGCTGTGCCACCTGCTGGCTCCTTACTGCTGCAGAGCCACAGCCCTTCTGCAGCAAGCTCTCTACAGTCAGCAGCTTTAAGCGGCCCTTCCAAACCCAGAACATTACAGGTGGGCCAGTCCAACTCAAAGATGGATCCCAAACAAGCAGTAGCACTCCTGTCCAATGAGCCCCCTTTGATCCCTGCCAGGCCAGCTAAGGGCGTAGAGCCAGTGTTACTGTTCTCAAAATCTGAGGAGACAAAAGATCCCTTTGAAGATTTGTTGAAAAAGACAAAGCAGGATGTGTCATCCACACCAGGTAAGGTTGAACAGCTCAGAAAGCAATGGGAAACCTTTGAGTAACACTCCCAAAGGCCTTTTGACATCACTTTGGAATTGATAGAGGACGAGTTTTGTTTTTTTTCAACCAGCATAAACCAAGCATTTTTTTCTGGAAGGCTGAGCCAGGAGAGCTGCAGGACCATCTCCATGCTGGAATTCACACATAATTGCTTTCTTTTCGCCCAGAGTTCAGAGTCCTCCATTTTCATGGTCCCTACAACTGCTTCCTCACTCTGCCACTGAAAGCCCCTGGGACTCCTGCACTGCCTAAAACGTGAGGGTAGCTGTGTGGAAAACACAATCCAACCCAGAGCTTTTCAATGTTACTGACACAGAAGTAACTCCTTCCACTTTCAGTCCTTAGCACAGCTGGGAGCACAGCAAATTGTACTGCTGGCCCTTCCTGCCTGTGTGCAGGGCGTGCAGCTTGTCTTGCATTGCACACAGAGCTGCAATGCTCTCCTTTCACAGCTCAAGGGCAGCAAGAAAACCCAGCATCCTGGGCTGCACCCAGTTTATCTTAGGTTCTGAGATTGTCCTGCCTTGAAATAGACCTTGAGGTCAGACTATTGGCTGAGCTGTTGTTGCATATTTCTGATTTTCCTCCCCCAGCACATTGGCAGAGAGGCCACAGGGACCTCTCTGGGGCAGAATTGTCCTAATTCCTCCTTGCAACAAATCCATAGTGCAGAGCAGTGGCTCAGGGTTTGGTCCTGCATCTCTGTTGGGAAACTGGAAACACCAGCAATTGTTTTTTTGGTTTTGTTTGTTTGTTTTTGTTAAATCAGAAAATAGAGGCCATCAAGAGTATCCTAGATCTTATATAGATGTATGTTAGTATTATATATAACTATTATAAATGACAGTATGGGATCTAACAACATCTGACTTGATTATTACAAACAAAGGAAAAAGATAAAAGAAGTGGCTATGAAAATTCACAGCCCATGAGCTGATGTGAGGTTCCAGTTGAGCTGGGCAACTGCTGGGAGGGCAGCATGGCTGTCACTGATGGACTTCAGGACTGCTCATTGCTGTCTGGAACCGACCTGGGCTTTCTCCTGGTCTATAAAGCTCTTGGCTCTGTCAACCTCTCTGATGAACTGCAGTCTTCATCCCACTGTTGACTGGACATTAACTGGACCCGTGAGGTCATGGAGTACAAAACCACAATGCAAAGGCTGAAGGGTACGTTCATTTGGATTTTCTGAGACACTTGTCTGTGGCAATAGTCTTCTTAAGAAATTGCATCTCTTCTAGAACCTACTGTCCTTGCAGTGATCACTTTTTGGTTTATTTCAGTGATGGTTTTTGTTTTGTATTTGGGCACAATCTGATGGTAAACATTTACTCTAGCAAAGGAAATCACATCACCACTAAGCCTTTGATAAAGGAAATAATTTTGGACACGTGGGGAAATTCTTGTAAAGCTTTATCTGATTTCCAGTGTATCTATTTTATTCATATAATCTTGGAAGATTTCTTACTCTGGTGTATGGAAATGGCTGTCAATGCATTTGAGTCTGTGCAATACAGAAGCAAAAAACTCCTGGTATCTGCAGCACCAACAGTTTGGGAAAGCCCTCAGTACTACGTTGCTGTGAAGTACTGTTACTCTGGCAGGCCACTCGGTTGGGTTTGTATTTTCTTTTTGTGTTGGAAGACAGATGGTTTTAGTATTGCATAGTAAAATATCTGAAGTCTAAGCAGTTAGCTCTATTTTATTTTATACAGCTCAGAAGATGAACCTTAGCTGTAAATTCATCTGGGAATTTCAGGGCTTTGCTGTGAGCTAGATGATAAAAGGTTCTCAGTCAGGGTGGCTATGTGCATGCAGCAGGAGCTGTGTGTTTGACAGCCCATTGCAGGAGCACAGCCTCTTCTTTAAAATTCCTGCTGCCACATACTGCTGCTGCACTGAGGAGGCCTCTTCCATATGCTGAACCTGGCAGAGAAATGCTCAGGTAATGCTGGGTCACTGCGGAGCCCTCCCATTGCTGGTTATTTCACTCTGCCCCTAGGATGGAATATTTGATGCAGTTGATTATTGGTTTGGGGGTTTTTTTTGGTTTTTTTTTTCCCACCAAAAAAGCATTCTTGGCTTATTTCGTAAATCAGTTCTGAGGCACTGAAAAGTATTGACACAAGTGGCATTAATCACCCTTCACTTTAATTTGAAAGGTGGAAGGGAGGAGGTTGAGCACATCTCTGTGATCCAGGAGTTTGTGACCTTCCTCACTTCCTGAAGACAGTCTAGGAAGCAGGGGACTGTTTTATGTGCTTCTCACAATAAAGGAATCAGGTTGTCTCTAGGGCAGTATTTTAAGTTTGAGGGATTTTTGTCTTACTTAAACTCAGGAATTCTCAATATGATTCATTCCTAACAGTGCCAGAGGTAAACTGTGCTTGTCAGGGAGAGCAAGTGGGATGTAAAACATTTCTGCTTCAGCTGTGGAAGTATTTTGGATGTGTTTACTAGTAAATCTAGTGAATGAAGTGTTCTTCTAGTACACATCAATGACTTTAGATTCAGCTTTGTACGTTTTCCTGTGCATTTCCCTTGGTTGCTTGGTACTGCTTTGCCTATTTAAAGATGCTTTCTTCTACTAGAAGTAACTTTTATTTTTAAAAAAACCCAAACTTTTTAAAAATTTCTGATGCACCTGATGCTGTACAGATGATAGAATCAGTTTTGCATCTCACTTTCATTAGCTAGATTAGGACCATTTTAGCCTCTGGAATTGGAAGCTGTGGAGACACAGAAGCGTTCTGTTGGTGAAGCTCTTTCTCTGGTTTCCTTGCACACAGGTGACAAGAGCTTTGCGATTCCTCTGCACACACTAGGGAGTTATTTTCTGAGCTGCTCAGATACCCATCCCTCCCCCCTCCCCCCCCACCCTATCCTCTTTTTCATGTGTGTGGGAAAAGATTAAGCAGGAAATTGACATCTGCCTGGACTTCTTTCCAATTTGGAGGTGTTCAGTGTGTCAGTAACAGACGACGGCAGCATTTCTCCCTTTAACCAACCACAGGACACCATGGATTCAGTGACTCTGAAGAAAGCAGTGATGCAGTGCCCAGTGCCATGTTTTTGTTCATTGGGAATGTTGAGCAGTGCTGTCTTCCAAACAGCATGTAAGTAACAGCTAATGGCCTCCTACACTCTGTCTTTCCACACTGTGGGATTTATTCATCTGCTTGGGAATATTTTTGTTGTTGGCTTACTCCTTTTATGCTCACCTGGCAGGCTTTATGATTTTTTCCAACGTCAGGAAATTAAACTGGTTAGTGATGAACAAGAAGCCTGTTAGTGGCTGCTTCTTGCAACATCTAGGTTTGGAAAACAACCCATTTTCTTCTAGCTGGTTAGCAGCTCTCAGTACTTGAAAAGGGAAGCAGTGAAGACATGGCTGTTGCAGTCCCAACCTGTCCTTTGGGAATGGAAAAGGTTGTGGTGGTGGCCGAGACAAATTTTGGATGGTGGGAGGTGGCAAAGTCCACTGGGCACAGGGCTGGAACAGTCTTAGACCTGTATTTTCAAATGGCTCTATGCAATGACATCATAAAACCACCCTGAGCTTGTAATGCTTTGTAGCACTGTAAAATTCCCTGCACCCTCCTGCAGTACAGGGCTCTGGGCAGTCACCCATAAAGATGGAGCAAGGACAATTTTCCTGGGGCAAATTCGCTTTGGTCATTGCCAGGACCCTTGTCCATTTTCTCATGGGGCTGGGGAATTAGATTCCCAGGGTCAGAAAATGAGTTGCCTGCTGGCCTTTGTGAGCTGAACATATCATTAGCATGCATTTTGATTATCTGTCTCTGATTTCAGGCTTACCTGGTTGCTTTTAGTGCCCCAGTGCTCCTTATGCCCTATGCTGTTGCCGTATGTGGAGCAGAGTGGATGTGCACTGGAATTCAGTGCTGAATTTATTTCTGGGAGGTGTGCCAGTCTCTGGCTGTAGGCTTTTATTTCACTGCACATGGACACCTCCAGTTCCTAGAACCAGTGCAGCCATTTAAATTACACTTGAGCGATTTATTCCCACATTCTGATCTTCTTTCCGTCTGCTGCTCTGGTTCCACAGGCTGCTGGCATTGTCCACATAGACAGCTCTGCTGCCGGGAGAGGGCTCCCAGCTCCTCTGCAGCTCTGCTGCTGCCCACACACAACACACACACCCACACCCCCCCTGCCCTATTTCCCCCAGAGAAGAATTTCTGCTGCCGCAGGAGTTGATCCTGGCTCATGCCACAGGAATGCCATGCTGTTGGGAATTTCATGGTTCTAACCACATCTGATCTTTGTGTCTTTGCTCATAAAATAAGGGACTAATGGTGAAATGTAGCAGGTGAGCAGAAAATGCAGCAGGTGTTGACAGCCTCCTCTCTTTCTAGAGCAGCTCTCTATAGGCTGCTGTGCTTCAGAGGGGTCTATGCTTAGAGCTCTGGTGTATGACAAATAAAAACAATCTGAAATTTAATGTAATTCTATCTCTGAAAGTGGTGTTGAGGTTTACAGCTGTGCAGACTGTCTGTACAGCCCAGAAGCAGCCCTCTAGACACAAAGTTACTCTTCAGAGGAAAATTAATCACAAGTCAAAGGAACAAGTTATATTTTTAACCAAATTTTATTGCAAATATCTTCTGAGGGACATTCTAATTATTTACAAATTATAAAATTTACAGTTACAAAAGAGATCGGAATCATGATCATTACAGCAAACCCAGTTTTGTGAAAAAATATATTCAAAAATTAAATATCAAAAGCAAGTTAAATTCATTATTGAAAAACAAAAACTTTCATAAATTATGTTGCAGAAATGTTGAAGACACTGACAAAGTATTGTAACATTTTTTGCTAGTACTGGCTTTGGGTGCTTCCAATGAACGCATTTGCTCTGCTAATCCTGGAACGCGACTGAGCAGAGGCTTCCTGCTGCCTGCCCTGGAGCAGTAGGGGCTGCAGACACTGCTCGCAGTGTGCTGGTTTTTAGAGCTCTCCTGCTGAGGGGGTTGTAGCTGCTTGTTGCCTTTCAGGATACTTCAGTAGCTTTGTAATAGTTTTTGCAACACAGTTCTGGGTTGTCTCAAAATAATACAGGCTACAGAATTTTTGTTTAATTTAGATTCTGTTTTGCTGCCTCATTTTTCTACAATTTCCACACAAAAAAGAGGAGTGAAACTAAAACTGCAGAAGTTCTCTGTTCTGGCAGCAACCGGACAGTTAATCAGAGCTGAGTTTTCAGAGACCTAAAGCACGTCCTAAGCTTGTTACAAGTTTGTTAGGAGTCACTATGGGATGAAGCAACCCACACCTACCTTTGCAGTCAGGTGAAGGCTACCAAGCAGGCTCTTACAGGATGCTCTGCCACAGTGTATGGACCAGCCCACTGCTGCTATCTGGGGACCTGGGGTCCTTTCTCACCAGGAGATAACCCCAGCCTTAAGACAGGGACAGACTGGGACCAAGGGTGAATGTTTCTACAGAGACAGTGCCGACAGTGCCTGGGGCTGCCCCTCAGCTCTGCTCTCCCAGAGAAGCCTTGCTCAGTGTGGTCATTCTCGTGTTGCAGAAACGCTGCTGAGCAAAACCACACTCACCTCTTTCCTGAGGTGAGCAGTTTAACCAGTTCTGCTGCAGCAAGGGGACAACCAGGTGACTGTCTCTACTCTGAGCATGAATTAGACCTTGCTACATAGCAGCTGAAAAACATCCAGAGCAAGTTAGAAGTAACAGCAGTGTTATTGCTAATAAATAAATACAAGCCTCAGTGGGGTGAAGTTAGACCATTCCTTTCTGTACCAGTACTCTGTCCAGCCCTTCCCAAACCACAGCCAGAGTGGGTGCTGCTCTTTCACCATTCCCCCAGTGTTAGTGACAACATACTGTCTTGTCTCTCACTGGGTTGGGCTTTTCTGTTTTCTTAAATTTTCATTCTTCATCTTGTATCAGCAATTGCCTGCAAGCATAAGAGCTGATCTTAAGCAGACAGACCCAGTCAGTAGTTCTAAACCCCCCTTTGCTTAGAACTACAGAGAATTTACAGCTACAGTAAAAAAATAATCCAGAAGCAAAGGAGAACAGTGTTTTCTTCCAGTGTGGTGCCCGCTATGGTGGGCAGTCACGTCCTGCTTAACAACAGTAGTTTGGAGAGTAAATAGCAGCCACTGTTTGCTAAATAGTTTCTTACTGACAGCGGTAGCAGTTACTCTGAAATGCCAATGATTTGAGATCTTACTGGGCCTGCTGTTCTGCCTTTCTTTCCACAGGCTTTGCCATGTTTCACTAACGAAGGGCTGGTACACTTAGCAGCCACAACAGCAAAGCCACAGAATACAGACCTGTCTTGGGGCAGCGTGGAGAGTGAGGGCTGTGTTCATTAGTTACAGCAGTTAGCTGAATGCCACTCTACTGATGAGTCCACACCCATCTGTCCCAAGAGGGACAGTACCTCCTGCCCTCCTCACACAGGCAAGTACCACCTAATGTTCAACCACTGACTGTCTTGCTAAGGTGTCTTCTGTGGTCATGCTCCTGGCCATGAGCCAGCCTTTGCTGGAGCTGCCAGCAGCTGGGAAAGGACATCCAGCTGCTCACATCAGCCTTTCTGTAAGGTCTGACCAAAGAGAGGGATCAGGTTTTCTACATACACACATCCTTCTTTCAAGAAAGTTAATGCTGTAACTGGCAACTCAGTCTCAGAAAGGCACTTAAAATAGTCCTGTGGTTTAGTCTGGTCTCAGAGATTTGGTACTAGTGTCTAACAGCACAGTGGTACTGACTGTCTGGTAATGTGATAGCTACCTCTGGCCTGATGGGGGAAGGACAGCAGCAGTGCTAGGATGAATCAGCCATTGGCCAGCTCTGTCCTAGCTCTGCAGAGGAAGCACAGACACGTGGCTTTGACAGGGCCACCTTATTCAATACCGTGGTGTGGTTCCTGTCACTGAGCCCTGCCTTGCTTCTCTGCTGTTCCTGCTGGCTGCAGCGCAGGGACAGTTGCTGTGGGACTGAGGGCAAGGCAGAGGTGGTGAGCCTGAGCAGTTTTTGCTGGTGACAGTCCTGCAGTGCTGGTGGAACCCCCCTCTGCTGCTTCTCCTCCACAGGAGCCTCTTTTATCCTCCCAGACTTTACTGGTCTTGTTGCAGACTGATTTTGTACAAATCTGCTCTGGAAAGAGCAGCAGTAAGCAAGCAGCTGAATCTCCCTGCCAAGGAAGAGCAGGCAAGTTGCCTGTTGCCCATGAAGTAGTTTAAAGGAATACAGACCTGTCCTACAAGACCTAAGACAGAGACGCTGCAGCAGTTGCATGGTTGTTAAAGGACGACACAGCACCTGTTGTGTGACCGCAGGTATTAGATCAGCCGCTCAGTTGGTGGCATCTTGATTACATTCCACATTTCCACTCGAGCCCCATCTTTTTCTTGGCGGCTTGGGCTGTAGGTTCCCTGAGTTGCTCTCCTCCTCTTCATGGCAAGCGCTGTGGCTGCAACGAGTGCAAGCAGAAGGGCAGCCCCTGCAGTCCCGACTGCTCCCACGACAGAGGAGTTGCTAAGATGTGCCCAGACTGGCTGCTGCGGTAGAACAGGTTGTTACTTATTCAGAGCTTCCATCAGGATGGTGCTGCAGTTCACAACCCTCAGCCCAGTTCCCCAGCACCACTCTAAGCTGTGCTGTGCTGACAGCAGTGCTAAAGAGGAGCTCTTCCCCCACACCTTTCACTGTCCCCTCCATGTCACACAAGTCCATGGAATACAGAAGCAGTCTGGTGATCCTTTTCCTGCTCATCTCTTCCCCTCCCATGCACACCTCCAGTTCAGCACTTGGCTACAGGTACTGCCAATAGCTCCTGCACTGACCCCCAAGACCCCCCCCCCCCCGTTCTGACTGCCCCTCTCCTGTGCAGTACCCATGGGAATGTTCAACAGATCACTTCATAACCCATTGACTGTACAATGATTTCAGTAATTCCTGACAGTTCCCAGCAACACAGTGGTGGGCACAGGGCAGGAGGTCACAGCTGCTGTTGCTGGCTGCTTGTGAAATTCTCACTCACCTGAGCTGATAAAGCTTTGAGTGCAGTTCAGTTGTTGACCAAAACAGAGCAGTATATACAAAGCAATCATAAATACCCTCTATACAACACTACTCAAAGTATACATCAATTGTAGCTGTAATTAGTGCCTAATTTAACCCTGCCTTTTAAAGCAGATTTAAACTATGCCATTGCTGCCTGAGAGGGGGAGTGGAGGCAGAGCAAATTCAAAGCAGGTGCACCTCAACAGCTCCTGTTGAGGCCAAGGCACAGGACAGTCCATGGGGCAGAAGGGAGTAAAGAGGCTCACTCTGAGCCAGTGAGTGCAATGGACTCCAGTAACAGCTGGAACAGCTGCTGCATACACAGGCTGCCTCGTACTTAAGTCCATGTCTTCATTACCATGCCTTAAGGAAACTGAGATAGGGTGGATCTGCTGCTGCAAGTGCTGGAAAAAAGCTCAAGGTCAGAGCAGACCTTGCAGGTTCATCTCCTTGCCATGGTAGTGCCTATATTAACCGCTCTTCAGGTGGCACCTTTAGGACACTGTCCATCTCCAGCCGAGCTCCTGCCACTTCTTGCTGGCTCGGGCTGTAGGTTCCCTCTGATTGGCGCCTCTTCCTTGCAGTGAGAATCATGAATATGAGCCCAATACTGAGCAGCAGCAGAGAGCCACAGGCTACAGGGACAGCTACTTCAATTAGTGGGGAGGGGAACAGAGCACCTGGAGTCCCTTTCTGTAAAAGAAATTAATGGAGAAACAATGAAACTCCAGTGTTTACAATAACTTAACTCGAAGAACCCGAAATGGTCAGACCAGAGGGAAACAGATTTTGAGAAAAGCAAAGAAGTGCATATCTGTGTCTGAATGGAAAAGAAAAGGAGCATGTACAGGGCTTGAGGGCACCTGCAAGAGGAATGCTCATGTCCAGTCTTTAAATCTCTCAGCAAAACACCTTCAAATTAATTTTTCCATATGGATAATTTTTAATCCAAAGAACAGGCAGTAACATGCTCTGCATTTTTCTTCCAGTTTAAAACTAGTGACACCAACCGATGGCTCTGGTGAAGCCGATCTCAACAGGGTAGAGTTGCAAACAGAGATGGAACAGTTAGGTAACAGTAATTCATGCAGGGCACATGGATGGAGTTACCACAAGGAAGAGCAGGTTTCCAGAGGTGGGCACTGAACTGGCACAGAGTCAGCACAGCTAAGCGCAGATGATTTGTGGGATGAGTCCTGCTGCAAGATGCCCCTTGCATAGTGCTCCCTTGTGAAGGTGATGCTCAGTAGTTTGTTACAGTTAGAACAGTAGCACCGTGGAGCCTGAGCAACACTTCAGCCATTCTTAGATGAGGTGAAACTGTCCAAATCAAATGACACTCCATATTCTCCTCTCTGCTTATGGCTGGTCACAGCCCCTTCAGATTGCAATGCCAGTACAGTCAGCATCCCTGGTGGAGAGCTTTTCAGGGCCTCCTTATCAGCATCAGACTGAAATACGTAGGTGTCACTAGGGAAGAGCTAACCAGTGTTGCAAAAACAGGAAAGTCAATATGGAGTAATCTGAATTTTCAGTAACTAGAAAATTTCCCTGAGCAAGGGAACGATACTAAAAAAAGTTCAGTGATGCTTCTGATGGCAAGGCAGAGAATTTCCTCAGCTATTGAGTTGTCCATTGCAGGAAGATGATACACAGCTCTCTGATTCAGCACTTCCTAGGAGGTGTGGTGTGTTTTGGGCCTAACAGTTAGCAAATCTCAAAGCCAGAGGAAAGCTCTGGATACAAACCAAGAACTTAGAAATCCTGCAGAAATTTTACGAAGTCTTAGGGCAAAAGATTTCAAATAATTTAAACAGGGCGAATGGTGAGTACTAAACTCTTTGAATTTGTAGCTCAAAACTTTTAAATTGCAAAGGACACACTTCAGTGTCCACATGATAGAAAAATGCTGTGGACAGACTTGAAGACCATTTGCAGCAGAAAGAGGAGGATGGTAAAAAAAAAAAAAAAAGTCAGTACATTAGATGCAAGATGGAGACGATTTAAGGCCTGAGTATTAATGAGAGAAATGCAGCCAGATGAGTAGATTCTGGTGGAATTAAGGATGGTATGGAACACAACAAAGAACTAAGAAATGAACTAAGAAAAACCATTTTTATCATTAATGAAAGTGTTAAAATTACAATAATAGCTAAGAAAGATTTTTTTTTTTAATTGCTAGCCATAGTACCTGACACCTTTCAGATAAACCCAAAAGAATTCAAGGTTGGTTAGTTATAATGTTTGGATGCCACACAGGCTGTGCTCATGTCACAAAGCACAGCACACAGAAGGAAGATTTCCAGAGCACATTTCAAAATGACTGAAGCTCAAGCTGACTCTGAGCCTGCCAAGACTGAAGTGATGTGCCAGGGGTTAGTGCTGGTTTGGCACAGCATACAGGTTAGTTACGTGGTACTAACACTGCAGGAGTTCTTTGCAGTCCACCCCTCTCTGCCTTCCACAGCTCTTTAGTTGCTGCTGGTGGTGGGAGGGAAGAGCAGAAGAGGACCTCTCACATCCCATCACTTCTGTAACTGCCACTAACAGCAAGCCAGCCATGGCCACACCTGTCCTGCCTCCCCCCCCAGGCTCTGTCCTTCTCAGAGGGAAAAGACAGTTCTGCAAGAAGTCATGGAGATGATGAAAATGAATCTACAAGAAGTGTCCTGGGACAGAGGAGCCAGAGAGGCCTGAAGGAGCTATGCATGCAAGTAGGCAATGCCAGGGTGACCTTGTGGCATATGTATTACTGAGCCTGACATAACAGCAACAGCAGCAAACCCTGCCTGGGCACAGCCTGTCCATGCAGTCTGGGTTAGTACATTCCCAGGTTACCAGAGAAGCCACTGTCCATGCAAGAGCTTTACAGAGAAAATGCAAGTGTAAGATGAGCAGCTTCCACACAGGCAGGAGGGCAGCCTCAAAGATCCATGCTTTGCTTACTCATAACAGGAAAAGCCTTGCTGAGCCTGCCCCTCAACAGACAAAGGGTCCTACTTTTTCACTTGTACTTCAATCACTTTTTGCCTGGCTTAATCTGACCTCTCTTCTCCAAACACATCCATTTCAACCCAGATGAGCTTTGGGAAGGGAAGGCACTTTGTAACTCTCATCCAAGACAAAATGCCATCTGAAATGCCATTCTCCAGCAAACTAGGGGCCAGAGAGCAGTAATATCTCCTTTCTGCAGGTCTAGTCCAGTAGTTTGATTACTGTCCAAAAAGTCATGAAATCTAAGGAAAGTTGCAGACAGCCCTAAAAACTGTATGGCAGCCCATGCAGATACTGAAAAGCATTTGCTGCTAGAGAGTGACATGCAAGAGCACTGCAGAGATTAAGATTCCCACTTCAAGTTGCTTTGGCAGCAGCTGATTTCCTCAGTAAGTGTGCTATAGCCAGGACACACGCAGAGGCTATGCCACAGGCAGGCAGCCTCACTAACACCCTGCTACCCACAGAGCCTGCGGAGCCCACTGCTGCTGCAGCCAGGAGCTTCCCCGAGCAAAGGGAGGTGCTTACGTTAATGTCGCAGCGCTCTCCTGTGTAGCTGGCACTGCACAAACACTCGTACTTGTTCTCAGAGCCTTGGCACGTGCCTCCGTTCTGGCAAGGGTTTGGGTCACACTTGTTTATGTTGATTTGACAACTGGAAAGGAAAAGTGCATTAGAATTAAATGAAGCTTCTCACCTCTGTTCTTGTGCTATAGAACATGAGATCATGTAGCCTACAGAAGCCTCATTTATCTGAAAAGTTCCTGTTGCAACTTTTTCAGGTGCTTTCTCCAGGGTCCAGCCACATGAAATTTTGACCCATTCATATCAGTCCTCCTTTTGCCAATTCTGTGTGGCTGATACCAGCACAGTTAATGAGTTCTCATGAGGCACAAGAACTATGTGGAAGGTGTTGTGGAGTCTCCTTCTCTGGAGACATTCAAAACCTGCCTTGATGCGTTCCTGTGTGACCTATTCTAAGTGATCCTGCTCTAGCAGGGGGGTTGGACTGGATGATCTTTCGAGGTCCCTTCCAACCCCTAACACATTGTTAGTCACACTGCCGAAACTGGGACTGGCAGCAGCATCATGCTAAGCCTGTCTCTTCCAAATACCAGTTAGGCTACAGCTTTGGAGCAGTTATTCTAATGACAAAAGGATAAAGCATTTGACCCTGCTCAGCTGTCCCACTGATGTAAGAATGGGAGCTCTCACTCCTTCACAGGCACCAGGAAACAGCACTTACTTCCGTCCAGTGAATCCTGGCTTGCAACTGCAGTTGGCTCCCCAGCTCTCCGTGACACACTTACCACCATTCAGGCAGGTGAAGTTCTTACCACACTGCTCAGGCGGGAACGGCCATCTGGGAAAAGCAAAAGACAGCTTAAAGCAGTTGGGTTTGGGGAAGGGAAAATGGCTTAGTGGAGACTGGGCTGGGGAGGATTAAGCACAGTCACTGGTATTTCTAGGAAGCAGTCTGACACAAGCAGAGAAGGGAATGGTCTCAGAAATCTGTAACATCGGAGTGCTACTTTGAGCATGCCCAGGGAACACACAGGAGCCACAAACTCAGAGGGTTGCCTGTTCTGGCTGATAAAAACACAACCAGAGCCAGGGTGCTGTTAACACTGAACTGCAGCACAGCTGGGCCACAAGAAGGACAACGCAGGTACAAGGTAACTGCACCAGAATAAAGCAAGGACAACAGGAAATTCCATCTGGGTAGGTCAGATAAACAGTTACATGGCTGAGCTTCAGTTAGCTCAACGTTCACTTTGAACAGACACAAGTATGCGGATGTTGAAGTAATATGCTGACTCCTATTCCTTTACTGATATGAGAGATACCGTTGTGACTAAAATATGCTGGATTTTTCCCAAATAGAAATGCTATAAAAACCTTACAAAAAAACCCAGTCCTCCTCCTGACTCCATACCAGCTTCCCACCAAATTGTACATGAGTTCCACAAACAGATCACAAAATGTGCACTGCTAAGCAGTACAGGCAGTCAGATGACAAGTCAAGAACCCTTTTTTCTCCCAGTACAAATTTGATAAGAAGAAGGATAATCAAATAGATTGGATTTTAACCAATACACAGAACCAAGGCCCTTAGTCAGAGGAGCAATGCCACAAAATACAACCAAGGCCTTTGTTGAAGGAACACTTTATCAATCTAGGACTGCATTTGTACTTTAATGTTATAAGAGTTGGCAGCAATGGGCACCTTCATCAGCACCAGGCTGAATGTCACTTTAAATCTGGCTGTGTGCCGCTAGTAGCAGAACTAACCACCGTTAAGAACTCCTGCTACAGGTAATCTCTACAACGCAGCCTCAAAGGTTTATCAAAACCAGCATGCTCAGGAGAGATCAGATTATGGTACTGGGACTATTTCTATCCCTCCAGGACATTAATGCACTTGAAACTAGAACACAGCCTGCTCCACCCTCTGGAGCTGGAGGGCTTCTTTCACTTCATAAGGCCAGAGGGCTTTTTTTTTTTTCCGTTCTGGCATGTTTAAAATCACTACAGGAACATGCCAGAGGGAAGTCAAATCCTGGGGAAAGGGGATTTCTTGAAGAAGGAAGAGGGAAGTGACAACAGGCTACAATGCTTGAACTTCAAATAGCTCTGAAATGGAGCATGGGGATAACCCACATAAAAAGGATCCTTATCCTGTATGAGGCTGAGCTCCTTTCAGTGGGTATTTGGACCTGGACACCATCTTCTAGTTCACTGCAGAATTTGGGTGCTTTATCCAGATACTTGCAATGAAAAACTTTCCCAAAGTGTCCCAAAGTAAAGTCCCATTTATCTGGGTGCTCCTCTGACCAAACCATCCAGCACACTTACTCGCAGCGAGGTCCTGAAAACTGAGGAGGGCACTTGCAGGAGTAGCCATAAACCCCATCGACGCAGGTAGCTCCGTTGCGGCACTGGTGTCGGATGCAGTCGTCGACGTTGATGTCGCAGCGCTTCCCAATGAAGCCCCTGAAGCACTCACACTGGAAATCTGCCACTGCATCGACACAGTCCCCGTGAACGCATGGGTTTGACTGGCAGTCATCAATGTTGGACTCACAGACCAGCCCTCCCCAGCCAGCACTGCAGGCACAGCTGAAGGAATTGAACAGGTCCTTGCAGGTGCCAGCATTGAGGCATGGGCTGGAAGCACAAACATCAGCCCCAGAGCAGCCTAGCTGGATGGTCCTGCTGCTGGACTGCTGGAACTGTTCTGGTTGGGGGTACGAGAGATGGGCAGTGAACGGCAGGTAGATCCCTCCTATGTTCACCTGTCCAAGGCAGCCAGTGAAATTTTCAGCTACAACTATCAGTGCATTGTTCTTCAGGAAGTCCAAGTTCCCAGCATTTCCCTGCAGAGTCATATTAACAGACCCATCCAACTGAAACAGCCACCTGGAAGACAGCGCAGATGGCTCCTCCATAGACACAGAGATGGTGTGCCAGGCACCGTCTGTGATGGACTTCGGACTCAGGAAGCTGACACCTTCAATGCTGTTCCCACTCCTGATGTCAATGAGCAGGGAGGAGTTCTTAATGGCTATCTGGAGGGAATCCACTTCTTCCGCAGCCCGAAGCAGAACAGCATCTTCATCCCTGGTCCTGAAGTCCATATGGAGGCTGCTCAGAGTTCGAGTCACTGACATGTTGGTGGTAAATTCAACAGCAGTGTAACTATTAAATGTTGCATTAGCCAGACCTATAATAAAGGGGTAGAGCACAAGGGATTTGAAAGACAATTGGTGTCATGTTTGAGGCAGACCAATGGCAAACTCCTTGCAGGTTCTTTCCCTTAAGAAGAATCATGTAGGCTTAGCGTGAGGAGGATTACACACCTAGCTGCTGCCATCCTTAAAGCTCTTCCTGTTTACAGTTGCACCTCTGATAATACTCAGCTCCTGTGTAGCAATGTGCCTCACAGAACTGCACAAAAATACGACAACTCCCCTTTTATTGCCAGAAAAACCTATAATCAGGAAAGCAATCATCTGCAGCCCATGGCAGAGATGGGAACATCCCTGGCATCCTGAGTTCCAGGACACTTTGCAGACACTAGACAACATTCTCCCCACCCTGGGGCATCATTAGCTAGCAGGCTTTCTTCATTCTCCACGGTTCTGGCTTAGAAGGCAACAAGAGACCCATTTGCAATGCTTAACTGGGTCCTACTTGGTGCACATGTCCTGCAAGAGCATGTACCTGGGCACCCCTCCTTTTTGCAGCATGTGTTTATATTTGGTGCAACAGTGCAAATGAGTACTGTTAGAGACAGTGAAGGTTGGGGATCTCAGCAGCACATGAGCAGCGAGCAGTACTTACACACATATCCTGCTAGAACATCTATACAGGTGGTAGCTTCAGGACATGGGTCACTTTCACACCAGACTCTCTCCTCACAGAATTTTCCAGTGAAATTTTCTGGACAGCTGCAATGGAAATCATTCCAAGTGACAATGCATCTGCCACCATTCTGACATGATTCAGACTGAAAAACAAAATGGTAGACTTTAGGAGCAGTGTAATTCATCCTTGGATCTAAAAGAACTTAGTAGAGGGAAACGTGACAACAAAGATTGCCACGAACAGCACTTGAATGAAGAAAGGAGGGTAATTAAAATGGAGAGGGTGGTGAAACACTGGCCCAGGTTGCCCAGAGAGGTGGTATAAACATTCCAGGTCAGGTTGGATTGGGCTCTGAGCACCCTGCTGTAGTTGAAGATGTCCCTGCTGACTGCAGAGACACTGGACCAGACTAGCTTTAAAGATCCCTTCCAAGCCAAATCATTCTGTGACTCACATGATTTTATAAAGTCAGGGAGTATGGTCTCCCTATTTTCATGTGTGGCATAAAACAGAGAGTTTCTGATCTAAGGGCACCCAAGACTTCCTTGAACTGTTACTGCTGAATAAAGGAATTCCTAAGGGAAGCATCTGTGCAATTGCAACAAAATGAAGGGAGGACTGTTCTGTAATCAAAGGATTCTTAACAACCAACTGCACACATGCAGAGACAAACGAGACATCATACCTTGCAGGTATCATCAGAGATGCAGCCCTTCACAAGATTATCATTTAGAGTCCTATTGAGTTCCTGTGGCAGACTGTAGTTCTCCACCTGAAACAACTCTATGTGGTGGCTGTTCAGCTGGATGTCCTGCAAACAGCCTTTAAAATAGCCTCCCCACATATCAGTGCTGTCTGGGTTGGGATGCCCACCAATGTACACTTCGTAACCAGCTAAAAGAGGTCTTGCTAGGAGCTGTCCTAGCTCCAGGTACATGTCTGTTTGGTGTGCACCAACAATTCCTCCTTGGAAAGACAGAGCTACCAAATGTCTTTTCCCATCCACCAAATTTTCTGGAAACACAACAGCATCTGTAGATACTATCTCTATCTTCAGCTTGCCATTCTTCAAGTAGATGGTGAGGCAGGGGTGAGTTTCATTGCTGATCTGCAGTAGCAAGCCATTAGGTTTCCTAGTACGAATGAAAAAGGAGATGTTGAAGTCTGCACCAAGGCTGTGAGAAAGGGTGAAAGAGGCAAAGCTGGTGGAGTTCTCTAGGCCAAATGTTGCTGCTGGGCGCTCTGAAAGAGAAAGGAACATAAAACAGCTCAATGGCAAGGAGATCCCAGCTGGCACAGGGATATGCTAAGCTACAACTCCTTTCTACCCAACATTTCCAACATGCATCAGGGTAATTATGCTCTCTCCCCACCCAGACCTGTGAAGTTGAGAAGTGAACGTGTCCTTGCTTTCTCTGGAGGACATGAATTCAAGCACCCATACAACACAAGAGGGAAATACAGGTCTAGCAGATTTACTCAAGGACTTTTAAGCTACAAAGTTGCTTTTAAAATGTATGAATTTGGTAACAGCAGAACAACTTGCCACGCTCAGGGCTCAGGAGTAAAACAAAAAAAAAATGGAATAATATTAATACAAGCCTTGCAGGAACAAAAAAAAAATGCTAATAGATGATTTGAACTCAAAATTGTCAAAGACCTTCCTTTAACAATGTACTTAATCTACAAAGCAATACGCTCCTATTCATCCTCAACTCAGAAGCTCCACATCTCACAGTAAAACAATTTCTCTGCTCTTCTGGATTTACATAGGTCTAATAAAAAGATGAAGCCAGAGCCTCTGGCTCAGCAAGGAAAATTATCTGCATCACAAAACTGACAGTCATTCCTGCAGAAGGAACTGACACAAAAAGGATCAATAAAAATGTTATTTACAGATTGTTTTGTTTACACTTTTTCACTGGTCAAGTAGAAAATAAAGCTTTCAGAGCTAGCATCCACAATTATCTAGCATCTTAGAAGCACTGAATGATAGAGGAGGTGGTAGAGGTAAATCATGTGGCACATACCGTATGTGCAAGCTGGGCCACCATAAGGCCTGGAGCAGTCACACCTGAAGGTTGCCCAAAGGTCCACACACAGCCCTCCATGAAAGCAGGGCTGGGAGAGGCACCATTCTGTCCGGTCACAACCCTGCTGCACTGGGGAGGACTCGCCCATAGGTAGATCCTCGGGAAGTACAGTTTCAGCATCTACCTGAAGGTCCTCCAGGCAGCCAACAAAGCCTTGCTGGCTGTGTGTGTTCTTGGCCATTGGCTCATCAGCACCTCCAAGGTACACGTTCAGGAAGGCATGTGGGATCAAAGCAGTGCCACTGGGGACAGGAGAGCTCTGCACGCAGATGCCTGCATCGCAAGACTCATGCCAGAGCTTCAGCTGCACAGTGTCATGTAGAACAACTTCAGCTTTATGCCACTGGCCGTCATCAACTCTCCGCCCCTCCAGGAGCAGCGTGTACCCAGCATCCTCCCTCTTCAGTCCTGCATGCAGAATGCCATCCAGGAGCTCCAGGAACAAGTATTCAGCTTCATGGCCTCGGTAAAAAAGGATAGCGCCGGGCAAGGTGGTTCGGAACCGGAGGGATACGCTGGCAAGCTGATGATCTGCTACGTCCCTCCTGCTCTGATTGTTCTCGGGCAGCTCAATGAGGAGATACCCTCTGGAAGCAAAGGAAAACGTTGTTGGTGTTGAGCATGTGGCATCATAGAAACCAGGCTGGCACTGGCACAGGTGGCCGTGGCTCTCAGCTTGGTAGGTTGGGATGCACAAGGCCTCATTTTGGCAGTCGTGCGTCTGGCACCCAGTGAGCTTCACAGAGCAGTTCTTCCCTCCCCAGATAATGCCATCCTGGCTAGGGGCACAGTGGCAGGTATAGTCAGCAATGCCATCCTCACAGACAGCTCCATTCTTGCAGGGACCCTCCTCACACTCATTGATGTTAACAGCACATTCCACACCTGCGAAAGAGATTTAGAGAGGGGGTCTCACTGCAGGGGACTGCAACTCCCTTCCCAAAGCAAGCCTGCCAGGCACGGACCGCCCTCCCCAGCACTGCTGCTCTCTAAGCCATTCTCTTCAGGGAACCACCAAAAGACAAAGAGCCACCAGCATGAAGCCCCACACTCACCACAGAGAGGCCTACCACTGACAAAACAGCAAGAAAACCACTTTGGGGCTTTATTCCCCAGATGTTGCAAAGAAAGTGCTACTTATAGATGAGCCTACATCATCCCACAGACTACTGTCCTCTCCCAGACATTCTCAAACACCGCATTCAGAGGACATTAAAGGGCCAAAACAGCACAGACAAGGACTTTACGCTTCTTTCATAACAGATTTGGTACTCAGATCTAAGTCTATAGATCTGACCTGCTCAAATTCCAGGCATCACTGATGCAGACAGCATTAAAATGGGAAGTTACTGGAAAACCTGTTAAGAAAACTTAAATTCCCAGATGATTCGCCAGTTGGAAAATACTCATGAAACTCAATTCCTTACCAAACAACAAACAAAACATGCTCCACAGGCACCTTGCCACACTTGCAGAAAGCTGATTTCAGTTCTGTTCGGTCCTGCAGAAGTGAAGTGGGTGAAAAGTACTGCACTGCAGCTCCCAGTACATGGACCCCAGTAGGGCTCAAGTAAATTACAAGACATTAGACTCAAATCTGGTTAATGAAAACCTGTCATTTTCCTGAGCATCTCCAGACTGACAGAAGAACCCTTCTGAACTAGTTCACTTTAGCCCATAACAGTGGTTTTCACTAATCTTCAGAGACAGTCACACAGATAAACCAAGCATGGATTATCCCCATCTAATAGCATTACACGCTGAATCTAGCCAGCAAGCACAACTGGGACAGCAGAAAGAAAGAGAAGGAATTCACACACAAAGGAAGGGAATCAAAACACAAAAGACATTTGGAAAGAAAAGCCACTAGACAGAATGTGCATGTCAAAGAGATTAGAGAGCTGCCTGAGGGAAAGAGATGAGGGGAGATGGGGCATTAGGAGCACTAGAGCTGGACTTGATGTGTGATTTTAAAAACCCATCCAACAAACAAGTTAGCAAAGATAGAGGCTTCTGCCCTCAGCGGTGCCTCACAGGCAGCCTCACACCCTAGCACCCTGCTGTCACTTTGCTCTTTCCAGCCCCACTGGTTGCTGTTACCAGAGCTATCTCTGCAGATAGGCAAAGACTCAGCACCAGCTTCCAGCTCTAAAATGTCGGTTTGTGTCAGTGCAGGGACATAACACGTGTGGAGCTCTGAGAAGCACTGACAGAGAAATGGAAGGCTCTGGTAATTCTGCATGTTCCAGCTATGCTAGAGCTGTTCTACAGGCAACATCATCTTGGATTCCTGTAGGACATAGCTCTCCACTGATGTGAACTGGAAGAGAACTGCTGTGCACTGCCTGTGGAAAAGCATCGAATTTATCTGATAATATCTGTTTTGAAGAGCTGATGGACAGATTGAGAGTTGCTAATACTACAAGAGAACTTTTTTTCTCCAGCTACTAATGCCAGGCTTGCTCAGCACACCAGGACCTGGGGTGTGATCTTACCTGTGGAGGAAGCAGCAAGGATAGGATTTAAGACTTCAGCACAAAGCTATGGCCACACTTGAAGGAAATGTGTTAGAATAAATAGAGTATAGTGGACATCTCTGAGCCTGGAGGATTCCAATCTGGGTGGAGATGGGAAGACTTAAGACTGGAATTAAGAAAACTCAACAGAGCAGTAGAACTGCATGAAGTGGATGTTCTGAGTTATCAGTGAGGGGCTCTCAAAACTGCAAGAGGCAAGTTGTAAATTTAAGGGGAGAGGCTGTTGGATGGCAACAAAAAGATAGATTTGGTATAGTCCCAATGCTGCTCTTTCAGATCACAGCTGTTGATGTTTACCAGGGCAAAAAGAAGATAGCACTGGTTAGGGTAACAAAAGGAGAGAAGCTGTGAAGTTTTGCATTTCTGAGAAGCCTGGGAGGCAGGGTGAGAGCCTCATTTCCCTGTATCACATTCCTGGGCAGGTCTCCTGCGGCCACTGCCACTGGGCTCTCCCCATGGAGCAGCAGGAACACCTGCCTGGGCTGTTCCCACCCCCTAGCTGACACCTGTGGGGTGAAAACTTCACTCCAGGCAGCAAATTACTCCCTAGGGCGAGTACACAACCCTAGGCTGGTGGCTAATTAAACACAAGCATTCTCAGGGCATGCAGCTGGTTTGATGTCTGAGCTTGCTTGTTTGAAATGGGTGAAAAGAAGCAGCTGACTATTCAGGCCGTTACACACTACTGTCTAACCTCGGAGCTTACAAACAGGCAAAGGTAACATTCAGCAGCAGAGAGAGGGCAGATCTTCCTAAAGGAATCAACACCACAAGCAGCATTTTTGTTGCTGTTCCTGTCAGCAAACAGCTAGCCAGGAAACAGAACTGAAGCAGGAGAAGAAATGGGGCCTCTAAAACACCACCTTGTGCATTCCTGTCTTGCTAGAAGCCACTGCAATGCCAGATTTGGAATTTGGAGCAGTTTTGGAAACAAAATGGTAACAAGAGGAGACTGTGCAAGAGTTCTGCAGACCTGGCTAACAGCCATTTTTTCCCAGAAGCCAGTGTCAGCCCTTGTTGAACGGTTACCCAGTACTACATCTCTAATTTCTTATATGCCTGACAGTGACTGTACTTTTTCTTCTAGAGCCAGCTCTTGCCCTCTCCTCCTCTGTTATCACCAATGATTTTCATCAGCTGTGTTTAAACAGCTCTGGTTTGATAAACTCTTCAGTTACAGCAAAACAAGGCAGAAGATTTCTGTTGCACATTTGCTTCCTAGATGGTAATTTTAGGGCCTGTAACTTTGGGGTTTAGGCTGCAAATGACAGAGTAAATGAAGAAAGTAATGCCAGCAAAATAAAGGAACTTTTTCCTGCTTAAGGAAAAAAAAATACTTTTGCTGTAGGCCAGAGCAAAACAGAAGAGGGGGATGACTCCATTTAACAAAACAAGTTAGTCTTAAGTATTCTTCTCTGTTCCCTCCAAATTTCTTAGTTCAAAGGTTTATTCTTATGTGAACTATCAATAGTAAGAGCAGTGTTACCTATCTGACTCATGACCTCATCAGGAGAGTTTAAAACATTGAATGAGTTTCTTATCTAATTAAAGACTAACAAAGGCAAACCAATGGAACTTGTTATCTGGAAATCGGACAAGTGTTATTTAAAAGGCTGCTATCTGGAGACAAGTATTTTCAAACATTCCAGTTAATTTAGCAGTGTTTAATCTAAAAGTCCCAAACCAAGAACCCACAGGGGCTGGGTCAGAAACAGACAGAAGTCTCTGAGTGTTAACAGCCTGTGGTATTTTCAAAAACAAATCTATTCACTGCATTCTAAAGTGCTACCAATGTAGTGAGAACAGTTTTGCTCCACAGATCCAAGTGTTAGTAAAATCCATACAGCCCACCATTCCCTGAATGAAGGTCAGGATTTACTGACTGCTAGCAATAAGCACATATTCATTTTATACAATGCAAGAATCATAAACTTCAACAGATACTTAGTATGGTAAAAGAATAAGCACACATCAAGAGAGATATTCTAATTCAGCTGTCATACAGCAAAAAACCCTTGAAGGACAAGGTCTATTCATAGGCCCAGTCTTGAAACGTGAGTTCAGCAGGGCTTCTCGTCCAGCCCCGGCTTGCCCTCTCTTGCCAGACAGCTGAATTCCTAGCAACCTTTTCCCGGTGCATCCTAATTAGGGTTTGTATTATTATTATCAAAAGAAAAAAAGGAGGGGAGGGAGAGAGGGGAGAGAGAATTAGCCGCAACAAACGGACCCCGAGACAATTATATTTGTACAATTACTGCCATTTCCATGGCAACACACTGCTTTGACCTCTCTCCCACGGTGCACTACTACTCCAGGAGACGGTGGGGGAGGAGATGTGGAAGGGCATGGGCCAGCAAAGGGTTTGTCTTCTGAGTTAAAACAAAAACGACTGCTCCAGAACAGAGTTTTAAATCACAAAAGGAAAAAGGGAAATTTACAAAAACAATTCTGTAAAATGCAAAACTAAGGTTTCACAGAAGTAGCAGGGAGACATCTGTGTGTTTACCCAGGACACTTGAGTACAAAGCAAGGACCCACGGCCTGGAACACCCCAGATTTGATTACCGCACAAGAGCAGGGCAGAAGCAGAGCAGAGATGCACAGGCAGCGTGCTGACAGCTCCGCATTCATCTTGCGGCAACAAGGAAATTCCTTCCCTGAAAGTTTCCAAAACAAAACTTTAGGTCTCTTAAAACAAAAACATTCTTCCTTTCTACTCAGTTCTTGCTGCTCCTCATGCCTCCAGCTACCACGACTCACACAGCCAGCTCCCTGCCCTGGGCAGGCACGCAAACATTCAGGACACGCTGCAATTACTGTATAGATCTCATTACCTGCTAGTAGAAAAATTCCCTTCAGGATCACGCCAATCAGCACAGATTTCATGGCCGACTCCTTGTGGACATTTGTGACAGTAAAGGGAAAAAAAATGAGGGTGAATGGGGGGGGAGGAATGACAAAAAAGGCTGGACTGAAACTGCAGAATGTGTGTAAGCACTCCCTGATGCCAGTCAGACAAAAAGGGATTGGAGATGAAACCAGCCAATATAGAAGAGACCTGCGCCGTGAGAGATCTAATCCAGCCCTGCTCTAAACCTCCCCAGCTGGCCTCTGTCAGTGCTGACATGAAGAATGTGTACTCACAGCTATCCTCGCCTAGTGCATTACAGTAATACCCTGCACTATCCACAGCATTATCTCCAGCAATCTCCTGCCCTTGCCACCTCCCAGGTGAACCTGCCAAATTCCACGAATAAGCCCAAAATATGGATTTTACTTGTTAGAGGCTAAGCGAAAAAGCTGGATTTCCACCACTGTATAATATCCAAGCCACATGAATAAGGAGAGTTGCAAATGTGGAGTGCAACCTGGGTCCTCTGTACTCTTAATCAGGGACCAGCATTTCATGTGCCCTGTTCTGTGCCTTCGGGAGCACAAACATTTTCACTCTGCAGTACTGACAAAGAGAAGTCTCAAGTTTTAACTACCATGATCTGCTTCTGAAGTCAGACTGAATAGTAGGAAATTCTCTGCATTACACTGACTGTACAGGTTCAAACACAGGGCTACAGAATCAAAACTTTTTTCCGTATTAGCAACCTCATAAAATTAGCTGTAGCAATCTTTTTCTCAGTGGTTCTTGGGTTGTTTTGTACTTTCATGTTGCAAGGAGCCCAGACAAGGTTCTTCTTTCTGTGAAGAAATGTTGTGTGGGAGCTTTTCTACAAACTTGGAGCCTAAGTATCAATGTCAGGTCCAAGCAAACAAAAACTCCCACATGTCAATCTGGAATCTGCATTAGCTGTATCACTTTAAGATATTAAAAGAAAGCATTCCAGCAACTCTTGTAGGTATTTTATTTTCTTCATTTAACTCAAACCAAACATGTCAGTCAGTTTTACAGATATTTTAAGTGGGAGTGTGTTCGGAGTCGAAACTTCTGTCACATCTGGGTCCTGTGCAAACACAGACCTACCCTAGCACTGATTTTAAAGACTACCTGTATTAGCTAGTACGACCCTTCTGTTGTTCAAAACAAAAGGGCAGCTCGTGTCCATTCAAGCTGCTGCTCCAACAGTAAAGAGTAACCACTGTAAAGACTGAAGAAGTTAAACCCCTGCAGAAGGGCCATGCAATGAGGAAGGGAAAATGGAAAGGAAGCAGAGGGGGTCTTGAAAGTATCCCCTAGCTCCCTTCAGCTATATTTACCTTCTGCTGAAGGGGTAACAGTCCTCTAATCTCTATACTAGCTTAACCTTTTAGTTACCCTTTCTGCAGAGGCTGCATCTATAAACCAAATCTGACATCAAGAATATACCTGCACAAAAAAAATTAAACCTATCCAAAAAGTGGTCAGAAGGAAGAGGCATCTCCCATTTACCTCACAATCCACAACCTAGGAATTTGAGTTTATTTGATCCAGGCTGGCATGCTGACAGCTCTCATTTATAGCCGGCTACACAAGGGTATCCGACTTTTTTCAGGACAATTGACAAAGACATTCCATCAGAACAGTGGTCAATAAGCACTCCAGATACACTGAGACATTCACAATCACAATCCCTCCCACATTTACCATCACATCACCTTCTGAGTTCTCAGGCAGGTAGAAGCATTCCTCAGCCACTTACAAGAAAAGCTGAGTTTTCCATGACCGCAAGGTACCACTGCCAAGGGGTGTCTGCAGTTGAAATGATCTTATTCTTCCCCTCACTTACATGCTGATCAGTGCCACACACTTCGGTTTAGGAAGCTGCCTTTCTAAAGACCACTTTAGAAGGAGAGGAAATTTAAGTCTTTAAAAAACGAAATAGTTGAATGCCACTTAACCAATTGTATTCCTGCAGGTTAAAAATCAGGTCCCATTCCAAACGAAGGCACCTGTCTTTTTCATAGTCTAAACATGATGGAGAGAATCCATTCCTATGAAGAATGAATTTATTTTAGAGGTATTTTCCTTAAAAACAGAATTTTCCTAATATGCTTTTTCTCTTGATCACTTCCAAGATCATGCAAGATTCATTCTCCTTCTCTAATCAGTACCCAAGCAATTTTTTGACTCATACTTCCTACATCCTCTCAGGGTACACCCTCTGCTAAAGCACAAAGCACCACACTGAACAGACTCTTCAGGACCTATCCTGTAGGTCCCTCAGGAATAAGGCACTGCTTTTGCAACAGCTATGTTTCAGAGAGCTGGTTCATCTCCCTCCACTGCTGTAGCCTGAGACAGCGCCGAGGCAGTTCATTTGCAAAGGCAGAATTTCTCCTGACTCACACTGTTATCCCATCACTCCCCAAATTCCTAAGACTGAAGAAAATAAAGCCTCCAGAAAGAACCCCTGCTGCCCCAAGAAAACATTCTTCATCAGAGTAGCAAGTTCACTTTAATCAGCAGAGGCAGCTTAAACCCAAGTTCATGGCAGATCTAAGCTGCCACAGAAACGTGTTTTGAACAGAAACATTACGGGAAGCTTCACAAAGTTGTTCTGTGATCCTAATATGAAGTAATAAGCTGTTTACCCAGCATGACTGTACTGGGATTAATTGACAAAGGAGGGGAGATTAATTGCTATTATTTCCCTGTCAGCTTCACTCCTCCACACGCACTCACTGATCTCACAGACTGCTCCCAGCCTTTCACTGTGTTAATGTGTCAGAACTACCTCATCTGAGACAAAGTCCTTTACCAAAAGCTATATCCAGAAGAGCAACCTGCTTTAAACCCCCTTCAAGTACTAATGAACTCAAATTTGATGCAACAGAATGAACTCTAGCACTCCTTTGCCCATCATCCTGTGTTTCTGTCAGCTTTTCTGCCCATGAGCATGCTAAGATTTGGAAAGGATTAAACAGATCTGCAGTTTGGAGAGGTGCAATGAAATTCTGAACTCTGTGCGGGTGTTGGGGCACTGAAGGAGGAAAAGGGAACAGGGCACATATGTGTGTGGGAATTCTGACAAGTAGGATAAACTTTAAACCATCTCTTTGGACAAGATCTTGGCTCACAAGTACAGCATTTTAACTACCCAAGAAAACAGCAATAAAGAGCTTAAATAAAAGCCTATTTTCAAATATCGCACCTATGAAAGCAATTTTTTCTTGGCCTAGCCTAAGTTAGGAGCCCAAAACAAACATAACAGGCCAGAAAGTCCCACAAAGACTTCCGTCTAGTTCCAGAAGGTCTTAACTAGGAGCTGACGTTCTGGGAATGAAAGCACCTGTATAATGGGTCTTCCCAGGAAAGGGCTGGGCAGAAATACTGGCAGAAATACTGGGCAGAAACCACTGCCTAAGACAGTCTCTGGAATGCTGCTACTTGCTGTTGCAAGAAGTTAAAAGGGACAAGGTTTTCCCCTGCCTTCAAGTTTTTCCTTTTTCCCACGAGATGGCAGCCTAGTAACACTGTGGAAAGGTTACATCCACCTCACAGATAGACTGCTGGGGACCACCTTTCTTACAACAGAGTCCCCAGAACAGAGAGTACACACAGAATTTACAGACACAGAAAACTGGTAGTGAATACTTTCAACCAAGATGACGTTTAGTGTCAGTTAGCAGTGTACCTTCCCAAGAGAGTTGATGCACAATATTCACTGTTCCCTAATTTCTCAGCTAGAAAACTGAGATCCACAAGGGTCAAGCAGGGCATTTGTGTAAGAATCCAGACTCCCCATTCTCCTGTAAACAGAGAAGGTTTCATTTGCTCACATCACAAAGACCTTTTGACCTCCTTACATAGCAGATTACTGCCTTCAGCCAATAACCACTATCTCTTATCTTCCAAGGGTTTTAGGGAATAGAGATATTTTACAGATGGTTTAGGTGCTGGTGATCCAATCTGCTACAGTCAGTAGCTTCTGACAACTAGAATGTTAAGCGCACCTCTTTAATTTGAATGCTGGTTTTGTTTACCTTTGTAGTATATGTATAAAAAACACCCAGTTCTCCCAGTGAGCTTTCATTCCAAGATACAGATCTCCTAATATACTTTGATCTTAGACTCTTCTACGTGCTTGATCTTACATCTCAATACCTAGTTCATAGCCTACCAACTTATTTGACCAAAACCACATCACTTTCCTGTGGCATTTGAGCCCTGAACTGCAGGCATCCCGTTGCACCACTACCATGCTCCTCAGTTCATCTCACAGTCCTGCTTAGCAGCCTGAGCTACCAGCACTGGAATTCAGTTCAGCAGCCAGGCAGCAACACAGCAGCTCAGCACCAGTTAACCAGAACTACTCGACTGCAGCCTCCCCCCTCCACCAGCATTACCTGAATAACCTGGCAGGCAACGACAAACGAAGCCATTAGTAAGGTCCACGCAGAGCCCTCCATTCTGACACGGCTGGGACTCACACTCATCAATGTTAGTAAAGCAGGTCTCCCCTTTGAAGTGAAAACACAAACAGACACCTGAAGTGCACACGTCCATCAGTGAAAGAAAGAATGACAACTGCATCCATAATTATTTTGCATTGCTTTTCTGTCATCTCAAAATGCAGAATTTATTGGACTACAAGATGTCTCTCAGACACTTTGGCAAATAGGTAGGTACTAACACTGAAACAACTAAGGAAAATTAAGTGTGGAAAGGTCAAATGATTTTCCCAGTGTCATGAAAGTAAGCAGTGGCAGGATGAAAATTTGTGAACCATTCCCATCTCTGCAGTAGTGGACTGAACTCTCATTTCTCTCTCAAAAGAGAGCACCGGAGTAGTGTTTAGCCTCTTCTACCAGGGAATTTGCCCAGCTGTTAAACCCAGCTTTTTATACATACCTGTAAAGCACAGAAAGGTGATATTTCAGCTGGACATCCACAGAGCTTACAGCTCCAAGACCAAGATATCAAGAGCCCCTCTCTTTCCCATCCATTCTGATTACATGGTTGCTGTGGTGAGAGTAGTTTCATAAGGGAAACACCTAGAATAGTTATCTGGGACTCCAGGGAATTAGTTTTCTCTGATGAAGAGTCTCACAGATCCCCTGTAGGGATGAATCCTGCCATATGCATGAGACACTGACAAAGAGAAACCATTTTGGCATCTGCATAGCCAGAAGGCACACATCAAAGCACTTGGAAAGTGCAGAGGCTGTTGCCTCAGCCTTCAAACAGCCTTGCTGGACAGAGAATGACACACGTCTGCCAGCAACAAAGTCATTCAATGTCGTTCCTGAAGCATCAGGCTGCTGCTCCCTCTGAAGAAACAGTCTATAAGTGATTTTGGTTGCACAGATAACCTTGCTATTTCTTCAAACCATGCAGTAGCTATCAGATGCAGGCAAGATGAACATTTACTGCATAGCTCACCTGCAAAGCCTGGCTGGCATGAACAGAGGAAACCGGCTGCTTGGCTATAGCTGAAAGTACTGGGGAAGTCAGGTAGTGTTCCATAATAGGCTTGGTTGGATCGCTGAAAGCATACACCTCCGTTGTGACAGGGATCTGTTGCACACTCATCCACATCCTCTTCACAGTGCTGCCCTGTGTAACCTATCACAAGACATCACACACATCACTAGAACTAGTCTCCCAAACACTGTGGCTGCCCATAAGGAGAGAAGATCACAGTATAGCAAGGTT